>JARFXV010001083.1:0-393281 GCA_031761425.1 Cosmopolites sordidus | reverse complement strand
AAATAAAATTTATCACCTCTTAGAAAACAGAGATCTAATGATTATGATTATTATTTTCGAAAACATAAGAGTTTTTAAATTTTATGTCCTTTTTTAAATTGTAATTTTTATTTCCAGATATATTTCAGTGTTAAATGCGCAAAAAAGTTGCAATTCTAAAAATACACATCATATCAGACTGCGCCAAAGAAAAGTTGTTATGTGTATATAACAGATTCGGTGATTATTACTGGAGATGCAGCTGCGAATATATTGAAACAAAATTTGCCTGTTGCCAAGGAATTTCCATAATTCCCATTTCCATATCGATTTAACGGATATCATTTTACAAGCTTCGTATTAACCCGATACGGCACTATGTGATTTTTTACAATCTCTTAGATATATAACACATATCCTTGGTAGTCCTTAAATAGGGTGCTGGCGTGGCTTAAACACTCTCCTCCGTCTTTACTCGGGCTTGGGACCGGCAACAATATTATCGAGCTACTCAATCAACCAAATGACGTTCTAGGTAAATATTAACCTAAAGGATTGATACAACAATGAAAACAGCATTAACAAAGTTGACAAAGCATTAACAACATCATTAACAAAAAACTTAGATACACACAAAGAAATATTAGATATAAGATAAAAACAGAGAAAAGAAATATAGAAAAAAGAATGGGATTGAAAAAAGCAAACCAAACCAAACTAGTTCCGGAGACATATAAAAAGATGTCAATGATCAAATACGGGAAGCTAATAAAGTGGCAGTAAAGATTTATAAAGCCACCGCAAGGTCAACAATAACATACACATCAGAAACAAGACTTGACGCATCTAAGACACGTTGTAAACGTCAGAGATGATAATATTAAGAATAAGTATTGGAAATAGATTGAGGGATCTAATTAGAAATGATGAAGTTAGAAAAAAAAAGATGTGGAAAAGATAAACGAGTGAATATGAAAAGAGAAGAGAGAACAGAAAAGTAAAAGAGAATACAAAAGCAAACAGAAAAAAAAAATAGAAAAGTAAATAGAACAATCACATAAGAAGAATCACGGACAACACAGTAGTTGAGCTAGCTAGCCAGCGACAAATCACCTAAAGGACGAAGGAGCGATAGCTTGTTATAAGGAATGGAACCTTCCAAAAGTCTAGAAGGCCATCATCAATCATAATCATCAAGCAGAATTGTCTAACAGACAGGAAAGAAGGAGAAGACAGATAGATGCAATAAAAATAAATAAACTACTTTGTAATCATACTTAAGAAAGTAAGTTTATATGAATTAATTCAACGTAGGTTTTTTTATTTATACGGTCTCGATACTTTCTAATTTGAGTGGTATGTGCTACTAAAATATATACTTTACCCTAAATATATTATTCTTGCGTCGTCATTAAGCTAATTCCACTCACTGCATTCTTACCTAAAAAAAAGAAAATCAAAAATTATTAAAAATGCAGACATAACCATATTCATGAATGTTTATAGACGAAACATTCAGATTATAAAATGTTATCGCAGAATGGGACAGTGCCGTTCAATATAAAAAGTATTACACGCAACATCGATGAAGAAATGTCAAGTTGAACGTCCAACTAACTTTCTCAGTTTCCGTTATAAGCCAGTAGGTAAGCAATGGTTTAGAATGTGGTATTCGGTTCGTCAAAAAAATTGAAGAAGTGAATGTAATAGTTTTATAATGATTTTTAAATAATATTATCAAGAAAAAATTATTTTTACATTTATCATAAATTTTTATGTTCAATTATTAAATCTAGATACTATATTTCTTGAAATAAATTGTTTTCTATATTTATATATTTATATATATATATACATATATATATATATATATATATATATATATATATATATATATATATATATATATATATATATATATATATATACATATATATATATATATATATATATATATATATATATATATATATATATATACATATATATATATACATATATATATATATATATATATATATATATATATATATATATACATATATATATATATATATATATATATATATATATATATATATATATATATATATATATATATATATATATATATATACATATATATATATACATATATATATATATATATATATATATATATATATATATATATACATATATATATATATATATATATATATATATATATATATATATATATATATATATATATATACCGCAAACCCCGCATAAGTCGTGAAGCAATTGAGATCGAAAAAACGCTCAGACTGCCTAAACAAGAGGAACGACGGTCTTAGAATCCCAAATACAAGGAAACTTCTTATTTCTAAATTGCCCATCCGAAACTCTTCTAGTCAAACGTCTACCTCCCTTCTCATACCCACCACTCAACCGAATGCTCCACCGACAACCTTCCCTATTAAAGCAGAGGTCGCGCAGAGCACGTACTTTGCTAGTTCTTTTCTAGTGAACTCTGGGGAGTAGGCAGACTGAAGCTTCGAAGTAAATCAACAACATCATCATCATCATCCTAATCAACCCGTATTAATCCACTGCAGGATGAAGGCCTCTTCAGTATGCTTCCAACTCTTGCGGTTCTGAGCTCTCCTCTGCCATTCGGGTCCAATAATCTTAATGATGTCATCAGTCCATCGTGTTTTCGGCCTTCTCCGTGGACTTTGGCGATCAAGCGGTATCCAGTCCAGGACCACCCTGGTCCATCTTTCGTCCCATCTCCTAGCTACTTGGTCTGCCCACTTCCATTTCAATTGTTTTATTCTTCCAATGATGTCACTTTCTTTCGTTTGTTCTCTGATCCATGTACAGGTCTTTCTATCCCGTCTAGTAATGCCCAGCATAGATCTTTCCATTCCCCTCTGTGCTACTCGAAGTTTTTGAACTGACTGTGATGTAAGTGTCCAGCTCTCACTTCCGTATGTCATAACGGGCAGGACACAATGATCATCAAAAACTTTTCTTTTTGGGAAAAGTGGTAGCTTGCTCTTAAACTATGTTGAGCCTCCCAAATGCCTGCCAGCCACATTTAACGCGTCGTTCCACCTCCCAGACGATATCCCCTTCCCTGAACGCCCGAGATATATATATATATATATATATATATATATATATATATATATATATATATATATATATATATATATACATCTTTATTTTTAAGCCAAGTGGAGCGCTTTACAGCTCTTGTACGTATCTTTGCAGCTCCTCTGGGTCTTATGAAAGAAGAACGATATCATCTGCGAATCTAAGATGATTTAAGTATGCACCATTAATCCTTATTCCATCCTGTTCCCAATCCAGATTAAGGAACACTTTTTCCAGGCAGGCTGAGAAAAGAAGAGGCGGTATTGCGCACCCTGCCGTACGCCCCGCTCTACATTTATTCCAACCTCAAGATATAGTAGATTTACATAGGCTTTCTCTACACCTTGATTAAGCAATGCATCCATTATGGCCCGCTTTGAGATTGAATCAAATGCCTTTTCATAATCGATAAAAGCCAAGCACAGTGGCATAGTGTATTCGTTTGTGTCTTCTATGACCTTCTATAGGATCTGGATGTGATCCATTGTATTGAATCCACTTCTGAATCCTGCTTGCTCCCTTGATTGATCATCATTAGTATTCTTTTGGATAGTATCTTGGTGAAAACTTTGTACACCACTGATAAAAGGCTTATTGGACGGTAGTTCTTTAAATCTTCCCGTGCACCTTTCTTATGTAAAATATTCACTTCTGCATTTTTTCATAAGCTGGGTACTTCTTGTTGTTTGAGACATTTTGAGTACAATTTTGCTAGTGTTTTATATAAAGTCCGACCCCCAGCTTTTAACATCTCCACAGTTATACTATCCTTTCTTGGAGCCTTGCCATTTTTCATCGAGTTTATAGCCTTTGTCACTTCCTCTACCAGGACATATATATATATATATATATATATATATATATATTATATATATATATATATATATATATATATATATATATTTATATATATATATATATATATATATATATATATATATATATATATATATATATATATATATATATATATATATATATATATATATATATAGACACACACACGATATTGGTTGTTATCTGTTGATAATGGCTGGAGATAGAGAAAAAAATTAAGTAAAAGAGTACAACTAAATAGGCTGCATAATTTAAAATTAATTTTATTTATACAGGGCATCTCACAAAAGTGAGGGTGGGATATAGTTTCATATCCTACGCCCGATATGTTTATCCATTTTTTGCATTCTGCTATTGGTTTTAAACATATTTCGTGCAACATGTCCTATACCTAAACCCAGTGGTTTTACCGATATCCGCCATTTTGTAAAATATATAGGAGTAGCAGACCCTATATTACAGTGTCATATATCATTTAGTTTTTGATGTAGGATTATCATTTCTAGTACGGCTATTTGTGAAATTATGACTTAACTTTTTATGCAAACAAAATTTGTCCCGGATAACTGAGAAGAAATGAAAACAAATGGAATGTCGAATATTTTTGCATTTGAGAATAGTCCTAAGACAAAATACTTCTGTTCTTGTTAAATATGTCCTATACCTATCTGTCATAATTTAATAATCTGCCATAAATGGGAATTCACCGTGGACCTTCTAGTAGTAAAGTCATAAAATTCATTCATTCAAATGGCAAATATCGTTTTAGTATAGCTATTTAAGTTATCAGTTTTACATGACACAGAAAAAAAAAATAATGTACGTACTTCTTTCATAATTAAACAGGAACAATATTTTTATGACCTATTATTTTGATTATCGAAAAGTAATGTGAATATCCAATTACAACTTAAAGCATCCAGATGGCCTAGACGCTATAGACAATCATGGTGTAGAAATAAATGAACCATACGGTCAATTATCTGGACTTTGTGAACTATCCAATTGTGTAGTATGGTGTTTAATAAAACAGAAAGTAGAACAAAACTGAAGTTTTCTACAGAGGAATTGATAAACATGATCGACGTTTTGGGCGCAAGTGATCAAAACTCTTTTTAGCAAGTAGAATTTAGTATGAATATATAATATATATATATATATATATATATATATATATATATATATATATATATATATATATATATATATATATATATATATACGTAAGGGACGTACAGTAGACGAAAAAGAAAAGTTGATGAAATGCAAAATGTTAAAATCTTGAAGAGAGAATGTGTGTACAGCAAGAGAAACATCATCTTTCTGATACAATCTTCCGTAATTAAATAATCAATGTATACCCAATAAAACTGTATTTATAACAGACTGTTTTGGTGTTATCACCACTGGTATAGAAATTATAACAATATTTAAAGTTAAAACAATGAGTACATCATTTACTTTTGAACCATTATCAAAACCTCAATTAGTTTTATTTTGCAATTATTTTTTTCTTCTTAATATAAGATATTAATACTGTTTAAATTGACCAGAAGAAGGTTAAGACTGAAGTGGTTAAGAAGGTAAAAAAGACTAACGATAACATGTGGAAGTGAAAGCACGGATAGTGACAGCGATTGGAGATCACTAATGTGATTTTTTAAGAAGAAAAGAGGAATATCAAGACAGGAAAAAATTATAAAGGAGACGATCAAGAGGATTAAATATGGAACATTTATCCATGAAATAGTCACGGGATAGCTGTGCGCTTTAGGGCATATGCTCCAAATGCAAGTCTTCAAAAAAAAAAATTGAAAGCTAAGATTCAGGGGAGAAATAAAAAGGGAGACGAAGAAGAATGTGAAACCAAAATATGAGAAAAGGTGTACAATGGAAAGGAGTAAAAAAACTAACGCTAGCAAGGAAACGATTGAGAAAGATCAGCAAAGAGACACTCAACTTGCACATTAACCAATCATTAAATATTTTTTAACCGAATACTAATAAAACTTACGTTCAGTTATTCAATTAATGCTTTACTCCAAACTATATTGCTGCACCACATAAGTACCTACGCACAATAATCTATATTTAAACACTAAAATAACAAAGTAGTTCGAGCGGTAATAATTTCACAAATATACTCTATATTGTTGGCTCTCTTAACGCGCATTTCAAACCACTGCATTCTACCGGGCCCAATACGAATCGGGTTTTTACACAATTTATTGTTGGTACTAAACGCCTGTAGCGAGGAATCGTTGCCTTAATATGTTCAGATATAACCGGTAGTAATAAGCGTCCCACATATGGTGCTTTGAAATTAAAAGTTTTGTTTATAAGAGTACAACGATAAATTTTTATATGAATATACACCTTTCCAAAGTCTTATATTTACAAATAATAATTATTATCTTTAATACCATTTAATACCATACAAATAAGATCTGCAATACCATTAGTATGAAACAAAATAGTAAACAAAAAAATAGATAAAATGATAATGATTTATATATAACGGGTGATTTTTTTAGTGTGTCCGAAATTCCGATAGGGGTCGCTATCCAACGAATTGTGAGTTTGCACAATTCTAGTGCCAAAATTATTCACTATCGTGGACTTCTTGAAATTATTCAGTATCACGGAATCTGGTACGAGCAACGCTGTGCAAATTGTTGAAATTTATTATTAAAATCAGTGTTCTGTGCGCCAAACTGATAGAGCAATTTGTAAATTTTATGGTAGGCATAATCGCCCAACCGAGCAATGTATTCGCCGAATTATCGACAAATTTCAAACGCAATTCATTCTGCTCGATATTAAAACAAAAACAAGAAAAAAATATCGCCGCTGTTACTTGCAATGTTGGACAAAATCCAGCTTGTCTAAGAACTCAAGGCGCAAGACCATCGTTTGGGCAGTACGTTCGGTGAATGGATACAAAATCAATTGCAACTTGACCCAGAATTTAACCGCAAAATTTTGTTCAGCGATGAAGCTCATTTTTGGCTAAATGGTTACGTTAATAAACAAAATTGCCACATTTGGAGTGAAAATAATCTGCAAGTGATACAACAATTACCATTGTATCCAGAAAAATGCACCGTATGGTGCGGACTGTACGCCGGTGGCATTATTTGGTCGTGTTTCTTAAAAATCAAGCAGGAAAGCGTAGGATCGTTAATGGGAATCATTACTGAACGATGGTCAATGGTTATTTAATTTCGAATTGGAATGGTATTGATCTGAAGAAGATGTGGTTCCAACAGAACGGCTTCATATGTCATTCAGCCAACGAAACAATCGATTTATTGAAGAAGGAACAATTCGGTGACAAAATTATTTCGAAGAACGGACCTGCTAATTGGCCCCCAAGGTAATGTTATTTTACGCCTTTAGATTATTTTCTTTGGGGTTATGTTCAATCTCTAGTCTATGCATATAAATCAACAACTATTGACATCTTGGAATCCAAGATAACTCGGGCAATTGCGGATATAATAAATACCCCAATTGCTTGAAAAAGGGATATATATATATATATATATATATATATATATATATATATATATATATATATATATATATATATATATATATATATATATATATATTATATATATATATATATTTTATCCGCCATACAAAGCGCCAGCAAGCGTCTCCCAAGACCGGTTTCTGGCCTTAAGCCGTCATCAGTTGGGTTCTAGCTTGTCACCTGAAAAAGGGATGAAGGAATGACTAAAGCCATGACCATTTAAATTGGTCATGTCGAATGGAGGCTGCAATCACTGAGCTGGACTGAGCTCATGCTTGTGGCGCTTTGGATGGCGGATGAAGGAATGGCAAAGCACGACGTGGAGCATGAGTGAACTTGCTTAGCTTTTTAATACTTTTCTCCACGGGCCCAGTTCACAATTTTTCGATGTTTCTAAATCATTCCGGGCGTAGATCCGTTGATTCTGTGAAGATTCACTAAATTTCGCCAAAATCTCATTTGGCATTTTCAAGTGCTGTCCGCTTCGACTCAAGAGTCCAACTGACGTGCACGGGTCATTGGGCTCGCTTTTATAGCCGGTCGGCGACTGCGCAGATTATATCGGAGTAGTTCGGGACTATTGGCGGCGCTCGATAAATCGGCTCGGCTCAGATAAGCCTTTGAAATAGAAGAAAGGGGTGAGCTAAATACGCGAAACGATGCTCGCAACATTCCAAAAGTATGGAAATCCCTTCTGATAAAAGAAAAAACCCCGCAACGTGGCGATGAGGTAGAAAAATCAATAATCGGACGCCCGGTAGCGTTGCCGAGCGCCGCAAATAGTTCCGAACTACCCCGATATAATCTGTGCAGTCGTCGGGCGCCTATAAAAGCGAGCACAACGATCCGTGTACGTCAGTTGGACTCTTCAGTCGAAGCGGACAATACTTGAAAATGCCAAATGAGTTTTTGGCGAAACGTCGTGACTCTTCACAGAATTAACGAATCTACACCCGGAATGATTTAGAAACACACACACACACACACACACACAGATAGATATATATATATATATATATATATATATATATATATATATATATATATATATATATATATATGAACCCGGAATGATTTAGAAACACACACACACACACACACACAGATATATATATATATATATATATATATATATATATATATATATATATATATATATATATATATATATATATATATATATATATAAAGATAAACCAAAGTCAAAATCACGTCAAAGTAGGTAAAAAATTAAAGTCATGTTCATTGTTTTCGTCGATTACCGTGGTATTGGCCACAAATAGTTCTTTTCAACTCCAAGTCTAATCGAAAAAATCCCGATTTATTGCAAAATAATTCATGATTTTTGAATCACGACGATGCACTATTGCACAATTCAATAATTATGGAAGCAAAAAAAAATTTTTCGCCTATTTGCCCTGTAGTCATTATTCAAGGTAAAAATCAAATACCGTTTCACAAGCCCTATATTCACCACATATGGCACCATGCGACCTTTTTAGGTTTCATCGATTAAAGAAACTTTATGAATACAGTTTTGGTCTCACGGAAATACCAGAAGTCGAGCATAAAAACTGTTTCAAAGGCTGAAAAAAAAACGATGAAAAAAGTGTATTGCAGGGAGAGGGGATTACTTTGAAGGAGATAAAATAAATTTGGATGAATAAATAAATATTGTGTGATTTATTTAAGTAGAGCCTTATTTATTTAAGTAGAGACTTTAATAATTGTCCACTACTACTAATTTTTCTAAATTTCCACTGTATTTGAAAATAGTATGGCAAGTGGACATAAGTTTTAGTGAAGATAGTTGCGTTACCCCGATTTGAGAGACGCGCGGGAAAATTCTTCCGTTTCATTATTACACCTTGTAGTTAGAATCGAGTGCTAATACCAATGATATCCGTTGTTTAATTGGGGCCAAACTCGACTTTTGAAACCCAAATATTCAGGATGAAAAATGAACGCGATTCATCAAGTTTCCGCGCAATTTAACTTCGATTTGATATTGACAGCTCTATGTCGCTTCTAATAGATTATATTTATTCGAATATCATTTATTAATGACTTTAGTGCTGCTCAGAGACTGATTATTTCATAAATACGATTTGATATTTTATAGCGAGAACGGAATGTAAGTGCTGTGAAAAATATTAACTCAAAGGATTTTTTGAAATTAATTTTTATTAACATAAATAACGATATTACCAAGTGGTACAAATAAAAGAAAAAAAATGTATGGTATGTTGTTATTATTCGTAAATAAAAGTAATTAAATTTGTTTAATGTTATTCCAAATACACCCCATATCATAACTCCCCTACCACGATGAGGCCATTTCACAGTTTTGTACAGAGTGGTCTAGAGTCGTTAAGTCGTCTAGAGTCGTAGAGTCGTTTTTGAAATGAAATAAAAAAGCAAATTGATCAATTTTAACAAATTTATTCTTAAAATTCTATTATAAAAATTCTTGGAAATTCATGTTCTGAAGATTACATTGTCTAAATTTGCTCCATTTCTGTCCAGGTACTCCTGAAGCCGACATCTGAAATTTACCATAACTACACGTGTCTGCAGTTTTGATTTCTTGCCGAATATTCTTCTTTAGACCTTTCAAAGTAGCGGGGCGGTTGCGTTACACTTGACTTTTAAGATATCCCCATAAGAAAATCACAGGGCATTATTTTGGGCTTCGGGGGTCTGAACAGGAAAAGCGCCTGAACGACGAGCAAAGAGAGATTGGAAGTGTGGCAGATGGCTCCGTCCTGTTGGATCCAAGTGCCCTGAATGCATCCTTCAAATTCGTGAAGAGCAGGAGTAAAAAAAGTTTGAAGCCCGTCGACGCGATTGCAGCGATAACTTTGCAGTGATAAAACGTTTTCAGCGTTATGTCGTTACTGCGCGACCTTGGACGTGTTCTAAAAAAACGGAGCGATTGTTCCGGATGCTGATATTGCAGCCCAAAACTGTGATCTTCGGGCTATGCAGAGGCCTTTCACGTTTCATTTTAGGGTTTTCTCCACTCCAGTAGCAACAATTTTGTTTATTGACATATGCATTAAGGTGGAAATGAGCCTCACCCGAGAATAAGATGTTGCCGACTACTGGAAATCGGTTCATCATTTCGTTCACGACTTGAATTCTTCTTTAACTGAATCTCGTACGGGTGCAAGTGTAATTTTTTATGAAGGATACGAAGCACCGA
Source organism: Cosmopolites sordidus (assembly GCA_031761425.1). Lineage (NCBI taxonomy): Eukaryota > Metazoa > Arthropoda > Insecta > Coleoptera > Curculionidae > Cosmopolites > Cosmopolites sordidus. The sequence continues at coordinate 382,599 of JARFXV010001083.1, read as the reverse complement.
CGATCTCGCCACATTTAAAGCACCTGCGCGTTTACCAGTCGTTAAATTTGGTTGGCACACGAACACTCTCATTTTCTCAATGTTTTCATCGGTTCTCGCTGACCTTCGACGGCCGGGGATACGTTTATTTAACGTTGAACCGGTTTCCTCAAACTTACGAACCCATTGCTTAATCAAGGAAAGACTTGGATATTGCTGAGCATAGTGCAAATTGAAATGTTGTCAAAATCTATGGCGCGCAATAGTGGTGGAATTGTTGTAGCGGTAGTATTACCGGATATCCGCGTACACAAAACAAGCGCTCCTCTCCCGTATAGCGCTGCATAGTGACTAAATTTCCTTAAGCCGAACTATCGTTTAAGACCGACCTCACCTTTCTACCCCTCATACTAAATTTTCTACAGAGCAATCAAACGTTAACAACTCTCTGGAACACCCTGTGTATGATCTTCTGCAAACTTTATCCTGTGCTCTAAATGCCTCCTAAGCTTAAGGTCACATCCTAGATTAAATTTTTTGATAATTTGGTTAGATAAAGCTCCTGTTTCTGAGATGTTGTCAAAGCCGTCAAGATCTCTACATTTTTCCATAACTTTCAGGAGTTGTATTTAAAAAAAATTTCCCCACATCGTGAGAACTTTGAAATTCTTCAACAATTTGTCTCTGTGTCCGGCTCCTCCTAAATCTTGAATTATTTGCTGCTTAATTTGAGCTAATGTTTTCCTCTGGGCATCGTCACAATAAAAAAAAACACTTAAAAAACTTTAACAAGCTTAACAGAAGTGAATCACATTTGACAAATAATAAAACTGCACAATGAAGTCACAACAAGCAGAATAATTGGATTGAATAGGGAGATAATCCCTTTGAGTTTATATTTATTCACAAAGTAAACACAGAATGTACCCCCCCCCCCCCCTCCACAGTTCGTTATTATTTACATTATTAATTTTCATTACCACTGTTCTTTCATAAATTCTTCGTTCTTATAAACAAACAAAAAAAAACTCGAAAAGATTCATCACTAAACACCAAATCACTTTTTTTTAAACTTCTCGATGTACGTTTTGCTAACCATGTTAGCATCATCAGGAGATGATTGAATCGATACATTGAACCTGGTGAGAGAATTGTGCGTCGAGAAGTTTAACAAAAGTGATTTGGTAAATTTCAAAGCTCCCATGGATGAATTGAACATCAATTTGGTTCTTGAGTCTGTGTTTTTTCACAGCACTTCATTTTAGAAAAGGTCACTTTCTTGGCAATTGTAGAAACTTATCAATCAAGTCTAATACATTTTAAAATAGTATCAATTCTTCAATTCAAAGATGACATTGAATTTGCATAATTCCTCAACGCAGTCTTAAGACTATTTTTTAAAACATCAACCATGACCTCATTCTAAAGCATTAATTATCGTGGATTAACTAGACACACCGAACGGAATCGCCATAAATTTCACTTTGCGAAAAGCTAAATCCCATCAAACTTAAATTAGATTTTAAAGCGTGCAGAATTTCATTTCAAAGACGACAGATGCGAGTGAGCGGAATTTCGATGCACAACCATCGTTTTTATTTATTCCGTCGCGAAGCTCCTTTTCTGCAACAAACTGTAAAGCTCCAGCTTGGACAGAGAGGAGAGCGGCCCGAGCAGCACCGGATGCAATTATAACATAATTAGTGGATGTGTATGGTGTGCATCACAAAACCGAATCGTAATTCTAAAAAAATACCCGTAATTTTTTCCTCTCTTTCGCTCGATCTAATAAGAGTTATTTCAGTGTGCATAATGATCGCGAATCGTGACGAAATACCATAAAAATAACAACAAACGAAGCAATAGATTATATTAAATTAAATTTATTTCCTAACGAGTAATCATTTATTTCATATCTGTTAGGATCATCATAAATAATGTCTTTCCACGAAGTAAATACGTATTTTTCTACAGATTGCAGATAAACCACTTGAAGATGATATTGAACACTATTGTAATACTGATAACTAAGAGGTTGATGGGTTAAACAAACTTATGCATATGACATAGACATATCTAAATTTTCACTATACCAGGTATGTAAACATGAAACCGGAAATTTTGTATAGAAAATACACGTTTATTGTAGGAAAATGATAAAAAATATTTTATTCGAAGTATTGCCCATCGCTAGCTATACTTCTCCCCACCTACCTGACAATTAGTGGATGCCACGTCAAATAAACTGTTACACTTTTGAGGCAAACTAGTCATAGAGCCATTTTCGAAATTTTCGTAAGAAGTGAAGCGCTGCTCATCAAGTGCATGTCTCATCGATGTAAATAAGTTGTAATCGGATGGAGCCAAGTCTGGCGAGTAAGCCGTATGCGAAAGTATTTCCCAACTAAACGCCTGAATGGTTTCCTTGACCAGTTTTGCTATGTGTGATGGTGCATTATCATGAAGCAAAATCACTTTGTGTTGCCTTTTTTATATTCTGGTCGTATTTCACGCAAAGCTTGATTCAAATCGATCATTTATTGCCAGTAGCGTTCAGTATTAACGTTTTCGCCAGGTTTTAGCAGCTCATAATAGATTACACCCTTCTGATCCCCAAATACAGATCAATGTTTTCCGTCCTTAGCGATATGGCCTTTCAGTCGATGCCGATGGTTCGCCTGAAGTTATCCATGATCTTTTAATATATATAATGAATTTTAATGACAAATGAATTTCTTTTTTATCTGGCGAGCATCATTTCACAAGTGGTTTTTCAGTTTTCCTGCTTTCTTTCATTCAGTTCATGTGGATTCAAAGATTCGATCTTCTAGATCTTTTCCATGGCTTTTCGTGTCGCATTTAATTGATCCTACATATAGAGCAATCTTAAACACCATAAGATCTGATAATAGGAGCAGACAGAATAGAATATTTTAAGGAATTCACATATCTTCGTTCCCATGTAAATATCACACCAATGACATCAAGTCATAAATTTGACGAAAAATATTCCTAGCAAATAAAGCCTACTACGGACTAATTAAACATTTAACATTAGATTATATACTTATTAGGTTAGTATTGATGAACTCCTCAGAAACCTGGATTTTCAAAATTTGTAGATATTTGTTTGGTATTTTATGACATTATTTTATGTGTAAAATTTACGAAAACCCACGAGGACCTAAAAGTACCGTAGGTGACCGTTGGTGTCAAAATTTAGGGAATTTTATGGTCGATATTGCCGGTAGTTACCTTTTAAATTCAAGTTTTATTTTTTGTAGATGTACTGAAATAAATATAAAAAAAAACTTCTCTAATTGAGGCTCTGTAGTTAGAAGACCTTCCAGACTGCGAGCAGGATGTTCAACTACCCACACAGCGAGGCTTTGACATTTTTTAGGAAAAAGTTGTTGAAAGGGCCCTAAGCGAAGTCCAACCCTTATCGCCTACAAACGAAGAATTACCACCAAAATCTTCTTGATCAGGTATCTACATCGCCCGTATAGAATGAAAACATAAGGGGAAAAAGAGAAACTTAGAACGAAATTTAGCGGAATATTCAGCAGATACCGTACATATAGCATGTACCGATGTAGTACAACAATTGATGGCTTGTTCTGCCATATCGACTGACATATTTGTATTCTATATGGTATACAATACTAGACTAGCTTGGACAGACCATTACTCATCGGCACCTGATCTAAACAATCCACTTTAATCCAAAACAATGTCAAGAGGCAGATTTGTAATTATTTTATCACATCTACATTATAATGCTTATACTCAAATCCCTACGAATTGCAAGGACAAGCTGTACAAAATAAGACCTATAGTGGATGGCTAAACAAAATATTTCAAGAGTGTTATCATGGAACCCGAGAAATGAGTATCGATGAGTCGATGAGGGTTGTCGATTCAAGGGTTGGTCTATACTGAAGCAATACCTACCCATGAAACCTATCAAAAGGGATACAGCTTGTGGTGTTTGGTTAAAAGAGACTTTATAAAGAAATCTCATTTACCATGGAAAAGACGAAGAAATGAGTTTTAAACTGCAACTTAGGGGAAAGAATCGTTTTAGAATTGACCGACGAAGAATGGGTAAAAGGTGAAATTGTCTATTTTGACAATTTTTTTTCATCTATTGCTTTGCTAGGAAGATTGAAAACTAAAAATACCTATGCCTGTGGGACAATTATAAGTAATAGAAAGGGGCTTCCCGGATTGCTGCTGATTCTAAAATGAAAAAAGAAGAGAGCGATTATCGATTTTCAAACTTAGATATTGGATATTGGAAATGGAAAGATAACAAAATGGTACATTTAGTGTCAAATTTTCATGGAAACGAGGAGGCCACAGTGTCACGTAAGGAAAAAATGGATTAAAGTCTATAGTAACTGGCCCAATGGCAGTCAAAGATTACAAAGCCTATATGGGGTGTATCGATGCAGCTGATCGATTGAGAGCTCTATATTGTGTCGACCGAAAATCACCAATAGAGTGCCATAGAGTGTTCTGGGGTGTCATAGACATAGCATCTGTTAACGCCTTTGTTATTCATGGCCTTTTATTTGAAAAACTCTACCGTCAAAGACTTCCGTCGATCTGTTACCCAAGGGTTGATGACGATGAAAGATGCTGGTCAAATAAAAAGAGCTTACACTTACAGAATCACCTCTTATTATTATTATAAAAATTTGGTATATCGGCCTTATTAACCATTCCAAGTTGATGTAATCGCCTTGACACTATTGACTTGTAATTTGCGCCAATATTTCGTTGCCATCAACCTCGGCTGATCATCCAGAATGTAGATTATCGCTAAGATTCAAGTAGTTTTCACGAAACTTTCTGAACCACTTACGATACGTGAAATCAGCAACGGCACCCTTACCGTATACAGCACATATCTTCTTTTTTCATCTGCAAAGCATACTCGCCTTTTCGGAAAAAAGTATATGTCGAGAATGGTCCTTATTTGCAGCCATTTTTAATGATTAACGAAATTTAAAGAATATAATTTTTCCTAAGTACTTGCTGAAATATCTTCTGTTAAACATCCACATTTTTCATGTGTTAAGTAGATGAAACTTCGGTTTTGCAACGCAATATCATCTAGCGTCAAAAACACCACCCTAATACATTAGATAAGAACATATTTGCTCTGTATGTTTATAAGTGGGGGTGAATAGAGACTGTGGAGACTGTGACTGAGATGATAAGAATGCTTTTTGGGTTGTTAGTTGACACGAATTAATGGTTCAAATAAATATAGAAACAGGAAATTGATTTGATGTCTTTATTGTATCAAGGTACCATCATGACTAACAATTGAGAATCACTTGATGATTAAACTTTTTGTTGTTTATCCCATACACATACATTTTTATGGCTTTTAAAAGTACAATATGTCACGCCATATTGATGGTAATGTCCTTACTGATAGTTAATTTTGTGACGACACATTGATAACTGATTAAAATATACATTTATAATTTTATAGGTTAATTTTTCATATTAAAAAAGATCCCAAGAAAACAACATACACTTGGCAACATTGCATGTTTACCAGACAAGACTCCCGATAACTTGGACGTGTCGCAATCTCACGATAACATTACCAGTGGTGTAGTACTAGATTTTCCTACATTAAAAGAAATAAAATATTAAAATTATTCCCAGGCTTCAGGGATAATACTTGTAAAAATATAACAAAAATTACGTTACATATCGCACAACTGCTTTTCGGGTAAATCTATAATGTTTAAATACACACCCACATGTTATTTCATACCTTTCTTTCGTGAAATTCAATGTTTATTTACGAAAAAAATGCTTGAGTAAGTGATATGAGTGATATACACATCGAATATTGGAAACAGCCTGACTGATTTTAAATAAATTTAGTTCACTTTACTGCGAACGACGAATGTATTCGACAAATAAATTTTGTATTGCTGCAATTATCACGTGTTTTCTGTTACCTCATTAACTGTTAATACTCTGTTAAGTATTCATTAGCCAAGAGAGTGTAGCAATTAAAATAGGTAATGTTCTGGTCTAGTTCATAGTCGTTTTTAGTGACATGTGTGAAAACAATTCTGAGCCTTTTTTGCAAACAGTTTTCCAATAACATTATCAGAACTTTGACACGTAATAGAGCAAATACTTTTTGAAATTTAAATCTAACTCACAGACCGTTGTGTTCGGTACATTGTGCTAATTAGTTGTAGAAATATACACAAAGCACGAACTGGGCTTAGAGCAGTTGGAAGGTGATCTTCTACTTTGGTGAAAAAATAATATTTTCCGACGAAGAGCACTTCTGGCTTAATGCGTTTGTGAACAAACATAACTGCAGGGTCCAGACCGATGAAAATTGCCAATTTATTCAAGGAGTTACCTCTTCATCAACAGAAAGTCACTGTTTGGTTCCGTTTATGGGCTGAAGGAGTCAGAGGAACTTATTTTTTTGAAGACGATAGAAATTGTTGTATTGTTAATGGTGAATGCTGTAAGTGTATACCAACGAAATATATCTGGCCTGAACTGATAAATGTGGATATAAACAATATTTTCTTTCAACAAGATGGTGCGGTGCGACTTGTCACGCACATCTCGCGAGACAACTGATTTATTACAAGAAAAGTTTTCTGGAAACGTGATCTCACTCCGTTGGGTTATTTTTTGTGGGGTTATGGTAAATTTCTAGTTTACAGAAAAATCCTGAACAAATCTTGACCTTAAGCGAAACATTCAGGCCACCATTGAAAATATACCACGCGAGATATATGAAAGAGTAATCGAAAATTGAGTCTGCAGAATGCATTCCACTAGACGAAGTGCGATGGGGACATTTGAACGAAATCATTTTCAAATGTGATTATTTGTTCTTCAAGATAAAATATAAATCGCCGGATTATCACTTGTAGTTATCATTGTGCCTCATTTTAAAGTTCCAACACTACAATTTTATATTAATTTAAGAAGAAGCAAAAATATATTAATCGGTGAAATATTTCCCGTTTGCACCGATGACCTTTTGCTACCTATCTACCAGCTTGCGAATTCTATGAAGCTAGAAGTTCGCCGGCTTCGAGGTGATAAAATCGTAAACAAATTTTCGTATCTCCTCCAGTTTTACGAAATGTGCATCTGTCCAAGTAATGTTGCAGAAACTGGAATAGGTGGCAATCAGAAGATCAAAGAAATGTGCAGAAAGGAAAACAATTTCTAGCCTAATGTTACAATCTAATATAAGCAGTCCATTCCTGTTGATAGTGGTCTATCGTAATTTTTTCACTCGACAGTAATAACTCGGAATGCAACATTTTTTGCAACGCCACCACATGTAAAGAAAAACCTTCTTGGTGTGAACATTGGGCTATGATGCTGATGTTGAAGGTTGAACAAGGTCAATATATGCTTTTCACTTGACTTTATCAGAACTAATCGATTTTTCATCACCTGTAATGACTTTGTGCAGACAATTCTTTTTCCACAATCCAGTGCAGCGTCACGCCATCGATTTTGGCTTCCTTTGGATAGTTCAGGCATCAAAATAGCTTACTGCGTATTGCCAAGCTGTTCTGCAAGTTCCTTCCTAATTTACGCATAGTTTACGTTCAGCAATGATTGCACTGACGAGTGACAAGTACATATAGCTGCATCGGTAATGTCAAGAAATATATGGCATCGTCGATTGAGTCCCATTAATAGTAATTACTTGAATAGCATGTGAAATGCTGTTGAATATTGAGAAAGTTGATCAGTCAACATGCACAGTTTGTTGCGAAGGTAAACAGAGTAGACTGCCTTTTAATAATGTAAAAATCAGATCTAAAGAACTACTTAACATTGTGCATACGTACATTTGTGGACCAATGGAAAACGAGTCTACTAGGGGGGTCCAGATATTTCATTCTATTTGTAGATAATTGTAGTCGCATTTGGTTGTATGTTGAAACCAAACATAAGAGCCAAGCCCTGACAAGTTTTAAGGATTTCAAAGCAAAAACTGAAAATCAAACCAATAACATAATCAAAATATTAAGAAATGATAATGGACGAGAGTTTTGTAATGGAAAATTGGATTTGTTTTTACAGAAAGAAGGCATTAACCATCAGAAAACAAATGCTTATACACCAGAACAGAATTGACTCTATGAACGTGCTAATCGTTGAAAATTAAGATGTCTTTTATTCGATGCAAACCTAAGCAAAGTTTTCTGGGCTGAAGCTACAAACATCGCTGTTTATTTACAAAACAGGATTGTGGTATCTGGTTTAAATAATAAAACTGCATATGAAATATGGACAGGAAAGAAGCCCATTTAAGGCCATTAAGCCATTTAAGGATATTTGGTAATACTGCTATGATCCATGTCGCAAAAGAAAAAATACAGAGATGGGATAAAAAAAATCCAAAAAGCATGTTTTGGTACGCTATCCAAAAAATATCAAAGGATTCAGAATTTATGACCCCATCACTAAATATGTGATAACAAGCAGGAATGTATTTTATTTTACTTATTTATGTAAACCTTTTCCTTACCCTTCAAAAATCCCCATAAAAAATACTTGGAGCCATCAAATCAATTGGCAACAGGTCTTGAACAATTTGAATTTTATAGGGAAATATGTACAAGTCACTTCTCAAAATTCGACATAAACTGCATGGACAAATTCCTATATTGTCGTATGGACGTGCTATATTGTCAGGGCTTGCCAATGTTAGTGAATCTCTGGTATGGAACCCATCCGTAACTGTTCTCTTAACTGAAACTCTTGGAACTGCTTTAATAAACGATAAACTGTCGTTTTGTGAGGCGTTGGACGATTAGAATATTTTCGCCTAAATTCAGGTTGAGTTGTAATAATTGAATTATTTTTTTAATGTAAATTACAACAATTTCACTACGTTATTTTATCGTGTATTTATCCATAATAAAAATAAAATAAAAAATGGCGCCAAAACAAAATGGCTGCGTGGTATCTGCTCCACCCTTTATAAGGACCGAAATCAATCTTGTCTTCAAACAGACATACGAAAAGTAAAATGTAAAAGCATGAACAAAAAAGATCTTAAAAACAAAACGTTGAAACACGTTATCAATATTACAGCCTTAAGTCGTTTTCAAGGTACGTTAAAACGCATTAAGATAATTAAAATAGTTCGCATTACACAGGAATTTTAATTGATATACAGGACAAAAGTCACAGTATGTGGTAACTTAACGAAAGAAAAGCTTACAATCAAAAATCCGCCTTTCGTTTTTCACTTAATGACAGATTGTTTAAACGAAACGCTGTAATAGTTATGTCGATGTGAAAATTATAGTTATTAAGACGCTAGCACATATCCAAGTAATAAATAATAATATTTCTAAGAGTATTAATTAAAGTATGTATTTACTTCAAATTATGAAATGGTTGTTTAAGAAAATAACAATTTTCGATCGCTGGCAAACATGAAAACCAGACCTGCTGTGATGTGAGAAAAATATAATTAAATTTCATTATAACTATCAAGTATCTTTAAACAGAAATTTACATTTTTATTTATAAAGGCCTTGCCCAAATTATATGACGGTTTTAAATTTCGCGCCATTTCTTTGTTTGTTTTGTACTTGGTAACTCCGATATAGTGCTGTGAAAAAATATAGAGTCATAAACTAAATTGTAGTTATTTCAATAACTAATTTAAGCTCTGTGAAGGAAACTTGAAAACCTTTACAGACATCACAGGAGATATGAGAAATCCTATTATAATGGTAATAGAGTTACTTATTCCCTGCATTCTGTCATAAAATCTAAACTTATTTAAAGAAACACGAAAATTAGGCTCTATAAAACACTTACGGCTGCGAGACAGAGGTTCTCACAAAGAAAACAAAGAGATGTTTGCATTACTTAAAAGAACAATACTCAGGAGACTTTTTGGTGCTGTGAATAACAATGCAATTTGGAGTATCAGGTATAACTTCAAACTCAAGCAGTCGTAAAAATATATAACGATATTGTAGGCTATGTGAGGGTGCAGCGACTTGGATGGGGGGGAAGCATGCCAGAAAACCGAATACCAAGGAAAGTCATGGACGGACGAATAGGGGGTACAAAAAAATAGATAGACCAGAGGCACGATGGCAGGACAATGTAAGAAGATATGTTGAAGAACTTCTGCATAGCAAAAACTAGCAAAGGGCTGTTGGAGATCGGTCCGGTAAGAGGCGAAGGTTGTAGGAGGTCAAGGCTCACAAACGGGCTGTAGCATTACAGAAAGAAGAAGAAGGAGAAGAAGAAGAAAAAGCTTACCCGTCAAGTGTAAATCATTATTTTTAAACTTAATAATATTTTGGTAAATAATTTATTTTTTAATTGTGATGATGCCCAGGGAGCAAGAGTTAATTCTAATTGATCTGTAAAAGAATGTCACAGGGAAAAATTGCTGAAGAATTGAAGCGCTCTGACGACATGGTGAAAAAATTTTCTAGATCCAGGTCCTAAAAATTATGTAGAAATCAAGAGAGGGCGCTGTCCAATTTTCCGACACCGTGAAGCAGGCTGTTTTGCGGGAGATCTCAAAACAGGAGCTTTATCTGTTCAAGCTTTATCTGTTATCTGTTAGAAAAAAGTAAAGTGTAAAGGACCTACAGCTTAACGTGGGTTCCGAACCACGGTCATCAGCTTCCGACAAACCCAGGCCAGCACCCCCCTCGGGCTATAAACCCTTGGTTATGTGCCTACCCATAAGTCTATCAGGAAACCTACCGACTGGCGAGTGACCAACGTAGAACACTTCTCAGAAGGCATCCGGCCTTACCCAGCCTTCAACTGGCGTGACTGAGGGGTAATTCGTAGTCGGATTTTACACTCTTGTCTAGAAACAATCACAAACATTTAGGAAAGATAAACGGACAGAAGAAAGAAAAATAACCATCCGGGCGCTGGAATCGAACCAGCTATCGCTCCAGCGCTGATTCGGCAAAGCAGGCGCTCTTACCGCCGCACCAACGCGACCGGCCAAATTGTTAGAAGATTTAATCTAGGATACGACCCTAGGTTAATTCGCAATGGGTAAAACATATAAAAACAATGAAAGAGCCACAGCTTAAAAAGAAGCATTTAGAGATTATGTTAAAGTTTACTGAAGATCATATTCAAAAAAGAGAAATGTAATGAAAAAAAATCCAGATGGATCGAATGGTTTGGTTTCGATTACTGGCACGATTTAAAAAAAGAAGAGAAAATGAAGTCCCGCCGATTTCATCGTAGTGGAATTGTGATATGGGCTGCATTTAAAAACGGATTTCCATCTGAAATTGTTTTTGTTTCTGGAAACATCAATGTAGTACAATACCAAAAAGTGCTGGAAAATTACCTTTTGTCCTTTATAACGTGTTTAGAACACGATGATGTAATTTTTCAACAGGACAACCCTTTGGTTCATAATATCAGGACAATAACAAAATTGTTTCAAAAATTTGGGATCAAAGTTTGACAATCGATTTCAGACAGACAATCGATTTAATAGCATTATTTATTTAATATAAAATCACATTCTGCAAAAGATTGAAACAATTAAATCGCCTTCAAGAAATCGATAAAACTCAGGCTTCTGATGAAAGTTCACTACCAAGAAAAAGCTTTTTTTCACCCCTCGCAAGTCCAAAAACGCCCCACTTAATTAAAAACGTCTTGGACCAATTCCATAAGGGAAAGGCTCGGAAGAAAAACAAAGAGTGAGATGAGCAAAGAAAATTACGAGGCGGGGCTCTGTTTCGAAGATATTCGAAAAGATTGAAAGTTTTTCGACATTTTCTTCGATACTTTTTATTATTATAAGGAATAACTTTCGGGTCCAAAAAATTGAGCCTGTTTAAAATCTGATAAAATTATTTTATGTGTAACGAAAGATGATGAAAAAAAGTCCAAAATTTTCTAAAAAATACAAAGCATACTGAAAGAAAAAAAAAGTAAAATTGTTGAGATACTTAAGCAAAACACATGGGGGGGGGTCATTGGAAAAGTTCTTCGTCTGACACAGAGATGGCGCCAGTATGATTAAATAACTATATTTTTCGACATTTTCTTCGATACTTTTTATTTTTATAAGGAATAACTTCCGGGTCCAAAAAATTGAGCCTGTTTAAAAACTGATAAAATTATTTTATGTGTACTGAAAGATGATGAAAAAATGTCCAGAATTTCCTAAAAAATACAAAGCATACTGAAAGAAAAAAAAGTAAAATTGTTGAGATATTTAAGCAAAAACGTATGGGGGGAGTCATTGGAAAAGTTCTTCATCTGACACAGATATAGCGCAAGTATAATTAAATAACTATAATGTTTATCAAGTATGATTTGTTAGATGGCGTTGTGCTGCGACAGTTTTGATATTTTTCGAAAAGTGAATGAAATAAAAGTTCTAGCTGTTATAAGGTACTTTGCTTAGGGGATTTAACCCTGACAAATATAAAAAAACAGTTTTATTCCACTTTAAAGATCCTTCCCCATCGTTTTCGATGAAAGAAAAGTAGGTTGCTGAATTTAAATTTCGTCGTACATCCACTGAACATGATGAAGACTCAAGATGGCCAAAAATGGTGCTCAAGCTAACAAAATCGTCACAAAAATAGTCGAATGAGATGATTGTCGACTGAAGGTGTGGATACTTGCTGAATATCATGTATTGATAAAATATATTGTAAATATCATGATAGACCGGGTCCACCATATTTTACATGATGTTTTGGGTACGAAAAAGCTTTTCGCTCGATGGATACAGCATTTATTAACAGTCAACCAAAGATGTATTCGAATGAACACTATCAAAAGCATTTACACAGCGGTTTTTTTTAGTGTTCTAATCACACCCGTTGAAGTATTCTTAAATCAAGATGACTGATATCAAAACTATATATTCACTTTACAGTTTAACAATAATTTAAGTGTATTTGTTATAAATCTGTTATGAATGCGGATTATAATCATACTAAAAGGATTGTGGGCACGATATATCCAATGTGCTCAACCTATTCTTCTGCCGAAGTCAAGTTGTTAATTCTGAACATGAACATAAACGGTGGATATTTAAAAAAAAACTCGCCATGAAAACCGCTTGAAAAAGCGACTTAATTCGCTTCGAAAGTACTTTAGTGGCACTGATGCCAACGCCCGTTACCCATAAATATGGGATAGGCTGGTTAAACATCAGTTTTAATGACGAAGCGCGCGAAATGGAAGGACGCGCTCATCAGAGGGTTAGGGGGTGCTAGAGATAAAGTAGAAGTCCAAATAGTGAGTGGAAGAAGGTGGAAATGTGCCAAAGAAATCGAAAATGGTTCTATTCGCTGGAAAAACGATAGCAACGTTTTTCTGGTATTGTCGTGGTGTAATGATCATAGAGTACCTGGCAAAAGGCTATCGCTTTTTTACTTTATTTTAAAATTTTATTATAAATAATATTGATAACTGATGTGAAAAACTTAGCTGCCATGTTTGTGACGTCATTATGTTACAGTGTTTTCGCCTATGTACCATCAACAGCTCTTACCTGTATATATACTGTCAAAATTATTGAAGTTTAGTACAAAAAAATAAATTATTGCTTACAAATTTAATTCAGTAATGTGTGACAAAGGAATCGTAAAGGCCAATTCTGATATTATATCTAGTGTGGATATTTTTATGGTCACAAATTTTCTCAAAAATAACATTCGGTTTAATTCAGCTGAAGTTCGAGGTGCTAAAGCACCAATTTGAGTTTATTAAAAAATAATAATGAATAATATATGTATAATTAAATTACTTATAGGGTGTCAGGCGAAATTTACGGTGACAGGGCAATAGGTTATATTCAAAATGGTATTTTGCACGGTGACAGCACGTGTATATCCAAAACATAAAGTTCTGAGTAAAACTTACGAAGTGACTTTAATTATTAATGAAAAACTAAAAAAAATTCGAGACACTCAATGTCACAATTGTGCAGCTTCAGCAGGCAATAAATACTCAAACACAAAAAAAATGATATAATGTTATAAATAATAATCTTTTGTATATATTTGATGATAGATGGTTGTAAAAAAATGATGTTTTAGGATCAACACGTCGTGCTGCTCGGAACCATAGATTTGGACGTTTAACATCACGTGTTTAAAAACATTTTTCGGGAGTTGTTTTTGTAGTATTCATATAAAATGGTACGAAACAGGCACGACAACTTTTTAGATTTGACATTTTCAATATACTGATGATAACAGCAATAATAAATTGATTAAAAACTCGTATCAGCTATCTGTAATGTTGAGGAGAAATAAACATTGTGACGTCATACGCAGTCGGCTTTTCGGGAATTTAAAAATAACTTAAAAAGGTTTCAAAATTTACTTTCAATTTTATATAACTTTTTAATTGTAAGGGAAAATATTTAAATAGCTTTGTTATAAAACTTATATATAATCTTTTCATTTATAACATTTTTTTTAATTTGAACTCCAATTGAAAGATGTTATTCAGGCTGAATGTCCACATCTCCCTAAAAAGAAAGTGTCCTGTTATCACGATAATGCGCCTGTACCCACGTTTTGGATTGTTGATGTAAAATTCCATGATCTATGCTTCAAAGTGCTTCCACATGCGTTGTCCCAGCGATTACTCCTTACTGCTCAAACCTAAAGTAATGACTTATTTTGCAGATCTAGACAAAGCGCTTTATAGTGAGGGTATGGAACGACGTTCTAAATGTATATAATTGGAAGATAATCTCGTTGAAAAATACAAATAATTTTTGATTGTCTTTGACACTGGAAATTTTTTGAACGATACTCGTATCGTACTATATCACTTTTGCTCGTCTTGGTTATTATTTGAAGTCGTTTGTACGTATATTTGATCGGATTGATTACCAAACCCGCCGTTATATTGGCCGGACTTTATTTCTTTATTCGGACTTTATTTCTTGCAAGTACTAAAAACCTTAGCATATACATACTAAATTAATATTTGGCACTATCTGAATTTGTTATTCAGTTTTATACAGTAAATATGTTAATTAACATTTGCAAATCACTTTTAAACTTTGAAGGCATTTCTGAAGTGTACAAACAGCTGGTGATTAATTAAAATTATATTGAATGTTAAAGACTGTGGAATAAACATGATGAACTTTCTCAAAAAATTTAATTGCATATTCTGAACAGTGCGATTTCAAAGGTCCGTATATTGTACAAGTAAAAAGACTAATTAAAATAATGTTAAACTAAACTAATGTTAAAGTTCGATATCAAGTTCAAATCCACCGTATTCGTTAAATTTTGTCTCATCAAAGTACGTTATAAGATATTGATCTCTTATAATACAAAGCTTTGTTTCGCAAAAACGAAAGTTGAAGGCTTGAAGTTGAGGATAGTACACCGGTTATCAAAAATAAAACTGAACTTTAAATATAAAGGGTTTTCCAATAAGAGTGTCAGAACTTTGAAACGTAATAGCGACAACACTGTTAGATATGTAAATGACACTTAAAGTCTGCCGTGTTCAATATATTGTGTCAATTCGCCATTGAAATATACACAATACGCGAATTGAGCTCCAGAGCAGTTAAAAGACAACCCCCACTTTGGAGAAAAAATCTTTTCGGACGAAGCGCACTTTTGGATTAACGAATTATTAAACATAACAGCAAGATTTGGACCAATGAAATTCAGGAAATACCTCTTCATCCTGAGAAAGCACTGATTGGAGTGGTTTTTGGGATGAAGGAGTGATAGGACCACATTTATTTGAAGGCGATGGTGGAAATGTGTTACCATTAATGGCGAAAGCTAAAGAAATATGCTCACAGAATATATTTGGCATGGACTGATAAATGCCGATATAAACAATTTTTTCTTTCCACAAGATTTGTCACACATTTCGCCAGATAATCGATTTATTGAAAGAAAAGTTTCCTGGTTGCACATATTTCACGAAATGGTAATGTCAACTGGGCACTAAGATAACGCGCTCTCTTGTCCTTGAATTAATTTTTGTGGGGTTATGTTAAATCTCTAGTTTATAGAAATAAAACCAAACAATTCTTGACTTTAAACGAAACATTCATGCCACCATTAAAAATATACCACGCGAAAACCCTTTACATTAGCATATTCCCATATAGAAAGATGAGATGAAAAGTTCAGAAAATGACGAATGGATGCAGCTTTTCAGTTTTTGAGGTGCGTTAGGAAGTTCCGGTTTTCAGGCCGTCAACTGTCATATTTTGACAGCTGTTCAATTAAGAGTATGTCATAGTTTATAACGAGATAGACAGTTCCGATATTCGAACGGCATAGAACTTCTAACCTTGAGAGGGCTATCAGCAACTGAAATTAATACTGAAATGAAGGGAATCGACTCCTTTATTTTCTACAATTATAAATGGTATAAATAGTGTGGTGGGTTCAATTCTTTGAGAATACAAGGGCCAACATATCATAGACATTAGGCTAACAGATCATAGACGATCACTACATGAGTGTTTTAACAGTGAGTGCAAACAATAACAAGTCTGTCTTATTCGCCAGACTTAACATTATCCGATTAACAACTGTTTCTACGCCTGGAGAAAAATCTTAGCATGTAATAATTCTTGAATAAATTTGATGAATAACATCAATGTTAAAGCCACTGTGAGAGCCAATTATGAAGCACTGAGTTTTATCAAAGACATAAAGGTTTTGGATCATCGCAGGTCTAAATGTATAGGATTATGTTGAAAAAATAAACATCATTTAACACCGTAGACAAGCAATCGTTACTATCGCGCACCATCGATAATATACAGTAAGGGAAAAAATTGTATTTGAACAAATCGAATTTATCATTTTCTAACAATCAGTATAACATAACATATCAATACAAACTACAAGTGACTACCAACAAAATTATAACACAAATATAACAGAATATAAAGCTTAATAATCAAAAGTTCATAAAATATCAATTTTAAACGGGATAGAAAATATTTGAACACTCAAAGGTCCTTAAAAATGGACATTTTTTTTTCAATTTCAGTATATTGTGCAGTACCCATTATTACCTGTAACAGTCTGCAACCATTTCGACTTTGATTGTACTATTTTTTTTTGTTAATTTTTTTAATCCACTAAATGCTATAAATTCCCAATAGGACTAATATCCGATAATTGGGGAGGTGTAATCAACTTTCTTTTGGCACTGTTGAGCAACCATTCTTTCTTAACCCTCGCCGCGAGCTTCAGTTCGATGTTTTGCAGAAATTTGCAGACATTATTGGTACTTAATTTCAAAGTGCTTTCGAACGGTTTTTTTTTGGCAGTAGGTTCATATACTTCCGATCATTTAGGATCTCATAAATAATTTTTTTCAGTCCTAACTGAAAACATACATCGACCATGATATTTCTCCACAGTGTTTTGTTATGGGAATGATATTTCGAGAATCCAGCGTCGACAATTTTTTTTCTTATACACTTTATTCCATGCAGTTAAATGGTCATTGGAACCAAATAAACCAAACTTGCTTTCCTCAGTAAACATGACTGATTCGAAAAATTTAACGGATTATTCACGTTCTTTTTAGACAACTGAAGCCTTGTTCCCTGTTTTTCTGACTGCTTCTGTTTCTTCCGAGCACTCGTCCATTATATGCGTGATTATGTAAATCATTTCTTACAGTCCTAGGCGTGTCTTTACTCCAGAACAACAAGCAATATCACTAGCTACTGTTTGACTAGAAATTAAGCCATTTTTTATAACAGCATTGACACTTGACAAATTGACATTCTTTTAAATTCTACTCTTAGTCTTAAATTCTAATATTTTCTCATCATGTATTGTACTTTAGATAAATTCAGCTTTACATTTTTGACATTCATGCCCGTTTCATTTCAAATTCACATTTTCCGCGCGTGTGTCTATTCTCGACTTTTTCTAGTCATTATAATTAAAACATTAAAATTCAACATTCACTTTATAACTGGTTAAAATGAATAAACTTTATTTGTTCTTGTGTTCTGAAGCAATTTATTATTTCAATAGCAGTTTAAATCAGCAAAACCAACATTTGTAACCAATGTTTTTATACTGTTACAAAGTTTAATGCAGTTAAAATTAAGAAAATTGAAGAAATTTGGTTCGTTTAAATACTTTATTTACCCACTATATTGTTCAGAATATTGAAAACTGTTGGGTTTAACTGTTTGACGTGGCGAATAATTTTTAGGACAAAATTTTCTTTTTAGGCCACTGTCTACTATTGAAGGCAGTTGAAAAAAAAGATATATATTCTAAGTTAATTTAATAGAGGAATATTTAGATGGATTAAGCCCAAATTGTAACGCCCCTGATGAAACGCATAAACACCCAGCAATTCTAACATGTGGGTAATTGTATAATACGACGTTTATATAAAAAGGTTCATCAAATAAATCCAGATTTCCAACGGTTGCTTTCCAGTGCCCTTAAAATTTCGGTCCGAGTAAATACAAGATGGGGGGTTAACGACACCATCGGCTACCCCTTGATAAAGGAAGTCGAATGTGTTTTGTCTAGGGCCTTGAGACAGGGCCGCCTAGGGTTGAATCGGCGGGGGGTGAAAACAGTATTTCGCTGTCTGGAAATGCTAGGAAATGGAAATAGACAGATAGGAAACAAAATTTAAAAAAAAAACAGAAACTATTTCTGATTTAAATTAATTTTGTTGCAAAATTAATGCAAACATGTATTGTTTATATAATGAACAAGGATAACTCCATATAAATATAGCAGTAGACAAAAATTTGAAAATATTTTTAGATTTTTAGACGATATATATATCACTTCACACGCAAAAATATAGAAAAAAAAAGTAAATAGATAACTTATAACGGATGGGGTAAGTGTCGCGTTACCATTTTGTTTGGGGTAAATTTTTTCGTGATATTTGTAACAGTTTGGCTTTGATTGATGTGTAGTACAGAAATGCCAGTTTTATTATGGATAAATGCACGCTAAAATAAAGTTACTGCAATTTACATTAAAAAAACGTAATTCAATTATTGCAATACGTTCGTGAATTTAGGAGAAAATATCCGAATGGTTCGGAGCCTCAGAAAACGACAATTTATAGTGTATTCAAGCAATATTAAGAATTGAGAACAGTTGGGGAGAGGCTCTGCATTAGATGTCCAAAAACAGTGCGAAACGTTGACAATATTACAGGTATGGAGCAAAGTGTGTAGAAGTCTCCAAAAAGGTCGATTCAATGACGCAGTGCAGAATTGGAAATTTCTCCATGCAATTTTACCCTGAATTTTGAGAAGTGACTTGCATATGTTTCCTTATAAGATTAAAATTGTTCAAGACAGGCTCCTTATTGAGGATAATAATCTATTAGAATATTGTAATGCCGATCATAAACCACTTCCATTAAATTGACAATTTTCAAGCAAAATTAATAACGGGCGGTGAAGCTCAAGAGGTCAAGGGAATGAACAGAATAACAATTTTTGGACAGAAAGAATCCTCGCCACATTCATCAAACACTACTACATCCAGTTAGTTACATTATGGTGCAGTATTTATGCCCAAAACAACATTAGGCCAGATTTTTTTGAAGACGATAGTGGAAAAACGGTTACAGTCAATTGTGAACGTTATAGACATATAACTCAAAACTTTTTGGTACCTCAACTGGAAGAGTAAGAACTAGAGAAGAGCTACAAGAACTACATCTCATGTGAAGTAATCAACGTTTTTCCCAGTCGTTTAATTTCTCACAACTCAAGGACAGCATCCGTGCAAAATCGCTACGTTAACATTAGATATGTTGACAAAAGTTATGAAAAATGTTTAAAATGTCTACGTCAGGTTGATAATGTAACATTGATTACGAAACTATAGTTACGAAGTCAAAAAATAAAATAAGTGATAAATAAAAAAGTAAAAAATTTGTTTTGTATATACAGTTGTGGTCAAAATAATAAGAGTGTGAATGCCGAATCTAAACATTTTATTTTAATGTGTTTAACGAATTTATTACAGAATTTTTTTAATATTATTACCGTTGCATAACGTGTCCTGATACAAAAAATATTGATAAAACAAACATTATCCTAGTGTTACAAAAGTTATAAAAACTATCAAACAATATGTGCTATTTTTCTGGTCAAAAAATAAGAGTAAATCACTTACAGCCTTAAATTGTGAAAACTAATGCTTATTAACACACTTAATAAATATAAAATATTGGTATTTAGTAGAATATCCTTTTTGTTTAACCACAGCTGAGCATCTCCTTGGAATCGAGTCTATTAACTTCTGACAGGTTTCAACCGGTATAGAATACCAAGTTTCCCAAGACTTCTTCCCATAACAAATTTTTGTTTGATGTTTTTTTATTAGCAATGCCTTTCTTTAAATGTTGCCAAATATTTTCTATTGGATTTAAATCCGGAGATTGCGACGGTGAGGGCAACACTTCAATCTTATTTGCGAGAAACCATCGTTTCACTACTTTCGCGGTATGTTTCGGATCGTTATCCTGCTGGTAGATCCACTTTAGCGGCATATTCATTTCGGCATAAGGAAGCATAATTTTTTCTAATATTTCCATGTAGGATTCTTTGGTCATGGTATCTTCGATCCAATACCACCTACACCATTACCGACCTACACCATTACAGGAAAAGCAACCTCAGAGTTTAATATTTCCTCATCCAGGCTTTACTGTTCCTAATGTATTTCGCAGATTTAGTTTTTCATTCTTATATCGTCTAATGCACCGTTTCCCATCTGACCCAAAAAGATTTATTTTTGTTTCATCACTAAATAAAATATTTTTCCAATTACGGCTGTAGTTTTCGTTTAAGTTAAATCTGGCAAAACTTAATCTATGCTGAATATTTTTTTTACTTAAATGTGGTACCTTTCTTGCAACTCTTCCATGAAGATCCATCTCTACCAATCGTCTATGAATTATCCTTGTACTGGTCTACTACTGGTACTACTTGTCTGTAGACCCATTTTCCATTTAATGTGGGTTAAACGAAGTAAAAAATGGGTGTTTCCGCGCCTCTCGTACAATACATTTATCCAAACTTTTGCTGGTTTTTCTTGGACGACCTCTGGTTTCTGGTGATATCTTTATTAATTTTTGCTCCTTTAAAACTTTAGTAATAACGCATTCAGAACGCTTTAGTAGATGAGAAATAAATTTATAAGTTTTGTTTTGACTTCGTAACTGCAATATTAGACGCCTCTCTTCGGGAGTACAATGTTTTGCGCGACCCATAGTAACATTAAAAAATGTATGGATGCATGGACAATGTATACCAAAGATATTAAAATATTTTCAATAACAATGAATAAATAGCAAAAAATTTAAAAACCACTCTTATTTTTTTGTCACCTAAAGTTTTAATTATCGTCAAGAAATATTAACCTGATAATACAGGAAATAAAATAAATAAATAAACAAATAAGTCTGCATTATTATGCTCAACTGGTAAATGACAAGGCATTGCACTAATAAAAGTATAACATATTTGGATTCGTACAGTAATGACACATTAAATAATGGTCTGGGTAATATTAAATTATAAATATTCAAACATTTCACTTTTTTGTTGATAAGCCATTCTTTTACTCGTTTACGTAATCATCATTTTATTAGAACTCTTCCTGGTACCAAATAAAATTCGACATCAAATGACCAATGTGTCTAAAATTGATTAATTATTTTGGAAGCAAAAAATTACAATTTACCAATTGCCTTCAAAAGTAATTTAAAAATAAAAAGAACAACTTTCAATAAAACTAATAAGCAGTGCTTGTAGGCGATTTGGCATGCTGTCGATTATATGATCAATTTGGGTTTATGGAATTCCCTCCCATTCTTCACGAGCAGCATCTTTTAGTTCTCGCAGGGTAAGAGAAGGATTTTTTCGTTTCTTGATGCGTGTTTTCGGAATGTCTCAACCAGGTTCCTGACATTCATGGGGGGGAATTTGCTGGCCACCCTAACTTAGTTATTCCCTCCTCTTCAAGAAAATTTTATACTGCTGCTGTTTAATGAGGAGGCACGGTGTCATCCATAAAAACAACTCCGGCGCCCACTCCGCCTCGAAACAGACGCACAACAGGATTTAAAACTTCCTCGATGCACACAGCACCAGTGACTCTTCTCTCCAGGACCAGTAGAAATGTCCGTTTACCGGAATCCAAACCAATTCTCGTCTCATCGGTGTACATCACCATATCCCAGTTAGGACTATGATCCACCATTTCCCGAACCCATTGCAATCATATATTTTTTTGTTGAAGTGTTAGTTTGGGAACACGTAAAGATCTTCTGGGATGCAAATTTACCGCTTTCAGTCTGCGTGTTATCGTTTGTCGTGAAACATTTACCCTATCAAGCCTCGTTTGATATACCACTTGTAGATTCCAGATGATTTCTTAGACCTATCTTTGATAGTTGCGGGTCTTGGGCAGCTGTTGTACATCGATTTCTACCAGTTCTGAGGAGATCCTTTACGTCATTTGTCTCTTGGAACTTTTTATGTTGTAACAAAGAAATTAGTCTTGATCTGTTAAAATGAGATATCATGCTTCTAGGCGTTTTTTAACGAATTGATTGAAAATTGAAAAAGAACTGAAATAATTCATAAATACCAATATCAACGGAATGCAAAAAAAAGAAGGAAGGCAGAATCGAAAAACCTGTGTTATCGGTCTAAAATAAATATCGATCACAATTTTAGTGTATCGCAGGCGTAAATATCCTATTTGTAAATATTCCAAACTTTATCCATCATTTTATACCTTCATCCATCAACAACAAATGATTAGTGTGGTTAAGACGTTGCGTTTCGTTTTAATTCAAAAATTGATACGTATACATTGAACTTATTGACGTGTCCTAATTTAGAGAAGTCATACATTGTACATATCAGAAATGTTATATAATTTAATAAAATAACATTAAACAAATAATCTAAAATAGTTTCGATGTTATACTTGAAGTGATCCATGATATCATATCTTAAATAACCAAAAGAGTTAATATATTTAATGTATCACATAACAAATTGTTATTGGTTTTAGTATATATAAAAATTTGCAACACTTATTTTGGTGATTTACAGTTTTTCAATTAAATAGATGAACCAGCGAACATTATCGTAAAGAGTAAACTAAACAGCGATATGGTTCTGTAAACATGTTGGATGAGCAGTTATCAATGTGGTTTTCAATTATACTTATTTGTTTGTTGGAAGTAAGAATGGCGTTAAAAATATAACCGATTCAAAACTAGTACTTTATTCTCTTGTGATAACGACAGAATGAAAATAACCCAAAGTGTAATTACTGAAAAAATTGTTGAATCCGATCGAAAATAATCTTCAACAGTGATGGAGTATCCCAGAAATCAGGGCATTATTGAAATAATAATTTAAATAAAGTAGAAACAATATGTCCAAAAGTACCAACACAATGATAATAAAAAATCAAAAATCAAACATAATAACATTTGCATGTATAATTTTCTATAGTTTTACATGCAACTTAATGTTGTGGTTGAAAACCTCCAATTGAAGAGCGAGAACCAATTGCGGGTTTTCCATGATAGTCGCGAAATATGTTTAATGATGTTGAATCGTTAAAACAGTGGTAAAACAACGTATTTTGGTTTTCCGCAGAAATGAAAAACACGATACAATGGGATGGGGAGCTCAATGTACTCAACCCTGCCAAAAGAACTACCTGCATTTCACATTGCCCGCCGTTTCTTCATTAAATCAATGGTCTCACTGGAGATTTTTGTCTGTTTGAGACATTTTTCCCCAGGTGCTAGTGGTGCAGCCGTTTGAAGCACATTGTTGGCGATTTCTTCATATTGAACTGATTCCTCGCGTTCCACTTCCTCCGGATCTTGTAACACAGCACACCGGTTTGACAAAGCAATCTCAAAATCGCTTCCTCTCTCCAGTAGTTTCCCAGAATCCACTTTGCCCTTCTTTGATCTTACCATTCTTTCGCGTTCTCTTCGACAGTTAATCCTAACTTTTGCTCGTACCATTCGGTGGTCACTTCCAACATTAAAATTGTTAAGGACAGTACAGTTGGTAAATATTGTTTTATCATTGGTCATGATGTAGTCAATTTCACTTGTGAGCCCAGATGGACTTTTCCATGTCCATTTTCTGGTGATATTTTTTTTATAGAACGACTTCATGATATATAGTTCTTGTCCCTCAGCAAAATCAACCAATCTGTCACCTCTATTGCCTCGCTCATAAGTTCCATATGGGCCAGTTGCATTTTCGTCAGTTCTTGTTGTTCCAATTCTGGCATTAAAATCACCCATCAGGATTTTGTACCTACATTTCTCCTTGTATAAAATCGGGGCCACATCATCATAAAATTCCTCAATTTCCTCATCCCTATGGCTTATAGTTGGTGCATAAGCTTGGACGATTTGAAGCCCAAACTTTTTATTCAGCTGAATACGCATTGGGCTAGTCGGTCAGATGTACTTTCAAATTTTACTACACTGTCTTTCAGCTTTCGATTTATGAGAAATCCAATACCGCCACATCGGCCATTTTCCATACCTCGAGTGTAGAGTACGTGTCCAGTTGATTCCAGTTTGATTAACTCTTCGCCCTTTCTTCGTGTTTCACAGAGCCCAATAATATCACAATGTATGTTGTCAAGTTCGATTAACAGTTCTTGCAATCGGGCCTCCGTCTTCATAGTCAGTATATTTAGCGTTGCAATTTTTATACTTACAAAATACAGTTACTACAAGAATTGAATTGAGTGAAGATGATTTTGATCGAAGAGTTGAGTTTTGCGAAGTTATGAATAAAATAAATGCCAAACCAAATAAAACCGGTCTCCCAAATACTCTATCCCAACTGCTTTCCTTGCGTTCGTCTGGAGCTCGGCTGATGACGACTGAAACGCTAGAAACCGGTCCCGAGAGATACGTGATGTCACATGATGGACAGTTGGGCGATGGCGATCGGTGGCACCACGTGGAGAAAGGGTGAAATATTTCTCATCAGGATACCGACATATGCTCTCTCGTCAAGAAGGTGGGGCTTCCTCCGAGTCAAGCACCTAACGAATGTTCATTTTGGCGGACACGCAGGTTGTTGAGCTTTCTACATGAGATTGTAGAACCCAACGGTCGGGGGTGTATAACTCCTGACTACTGTTGTCTCACTGAACGCAATCCACAAAAATAAAAAAAAAATGTAATTATAAGCCATCCGACGAGAAGTTGGCGAAAGTGTGGGATGTTTGATTGTAGAGAGGGACTCCTTATTCTGATGATTCTAACCACCACCAGACGAAATATGTGCCCACCAATGTGAGGGATGGGTGGGGTTTTCTCCCAGTCAAGCAACTAACGAATGTTCATTTTGGCGGAGACGCAGGTTGTTGAGCGTTCCACATGAGATTATGGAACCCAACGGTCGGGGTTGTATAACTCCTGACTACTGTTGTCTCATTGGACGCAATCCAAAGAAATCAAAAAATTGCATATATATATATATATATATATATATATATATATATATATATATATATATATATATATATATATATATATATATATATATATATATATGTATATATCACACACATGTGGCACATCGAAATATTTTTTCATAGAGAAGGTATTTATATCTATAACTTCTACACTTTAAATAAATTTATCCCTGCTTACAGTATTTAAATTTAATACCATATATATATATATATATATATATATATATATATATATATATATATATATATATATATATATATATATATATAATAGTAGGTGCGTTTGTGATCGTGTAACTTCGTCGGAACGACTCGACCGATTCAGGTCATATTCCCACAATACTAGGATACGATAAATAGCACTGTAGTCAAGCCATTAACTAATTTTATATATTTATAAAACGAAACGATTCATATTTACACAATATGACATGTGAACATCAATTATGTGTTATTGCGTTAATCAATTCAACATTTTCATTATTTATTGTTAAAAAAAGGAATTTTATATCATTTTTTGAAAAAAAAAACAAAAAAAGGGCGGAAAAACAAGCAATAATGTACCAGTTCTTGTGTTTATGCTATACAGCTATACAGTGAGTATCTTCTCACTTTAATTCAAATATGAATACTGGGTGTTGCTTTTTTGTCCCCCAGTATAAATTTTAAAAGGTGTACAAATAAATTTCCGCCGTTTGACAAAAGAAGGCTATGTTAAATTTGTCAGATGTAAAATGTAATATCGTAAGTTTGGTCATCTGGTAACAACATAACCTTAAAGTATTAGCGTCATTTGCGGGAACTTTTGATTTACTTCTTTAATTGGAAGAAATCTGCAGCTGAGGGACATCGATTGCTTGTAAAAGCATATGGTGAAGCTGCTTTAAGTGAGAAAAGTTATCGTGAGTGGTTTCAAAAGTTTAAAAATGGCGATTTTGACATTGAAAACAAAGAACGCAGTGGAAGAGTGAAAGTGTACGAAGATACGGAATTGGAAATATTATTGGAGGACGGTTCATCCCAAACGCAAAAAAAACTTGGCCTTACATTAGAAATGACTCAACAAGTAATATCACATCGTTTAAAATCGTTAGGAATGATGCAAAAACAAGGAAATCTGATTCCATATGGATTGAAGCGGAGAGACGTTGTACGCCGATTTTGCATGAGTGAAATACTGTATAGTCACTGGTGATGAAAAGTGGATCCACTACGATAACTCAAAGAAGAGAAAAGCATGGGGACCATCTGGCCTTGCTTCAATATCAACAGCCAAACCGAATATTCATGGAAAAAAACTCATGCTATGAATTTGGTGGGATCAGCTCGATGGGATTAGCTTATGCATTATGAGTTGCTCAAACCGAGCGAAACATTTACTGGAGCTCTCTACCGAACACAATTAATGAGACTGAGCCGAGTATTCGAGGAAAAACGCGCCCATTCTACTTCAGACACGACAAAATTATTCTCCTACATGATAATGCACATCCGCATGTTGCGGCGCTGTTCAAAACTTATTTGGAAACACTTAATTGGGAAGTCCTACAACACCCTACAGCGGGTGTTCACCAAACATTACCCCTTCCGATTACCACTTGTTCTGGTCGATGTCTGAGCAGTGCTTTACATCATATGAAGGTACCAAAAATTGGGTCGATTGGTGTATAGCCTCAAAAGATGAAGAATTCTTCCGAGTGGTATCCGAATGCTGCCAGAAAGATAGGAAATACTGGCAAGCGATGGACAATACTTGGAATAAAACGTAATGTACCGTTCTTTCACAATAAATTCCTAATTTTTGATAGAAAATGGCGGAAACTTATTTGTAAACCTTTTATAAAAAGCAAATAGTCATAATTTGATATAGAAAAATTTAATAACTTATTCATAGAGTGTAATCTGAAAAGTTCATGTTTCCCACAATAGACATCTCGAAAACTAAATTTGTGGGAAATAAGCCAGTAATTTGCTATGGTGGTATAATGAAAATATTAATTTTGAACTAATAGCAAATACATAGAAAAAAGTTGTGAAACCACAATGTATTGTTAAGATAATGACACTTTCATCACTTCCGAAATAATACCCACCGTTGAAGAGCATGAAAACTTTCTCTAACAAAATAGCAGCAAATATAATATAAGAAAAGTTCTCAAAGTATTTATTTTTAGATCTAGTATATCACAATATAAAACATTCGGTTCTTTTATAGTAGATATTTAAATAAATTGTTAAGACAACTTTACAAAATTTGTTTAAAACTTATGTTTTTGATGAGAATGCTCCTTTTGCGTCTCATTTTCATTTTTCACAGAAATAGCTTAGGACGTCCCATTTTCAAGTAATTACTTCTCTTTTATATCATGGTTTCATTGAAATTATTTATACCTGGCTTTGGAGTACAAAGGTAAGGAGTACTTTGATACAAAGTATTGCTGTTTTTTGTGCCTATGGGACATTAGGACAACAAAAGAACATAACAGTAAGATTTGCCTCATAGAACTTCTTCTGAACCTACTACCAACTCCCTGTAACAAAATACTGTACGTGTTACAGTAATTAGTTAATCATTTTCGGATTTAGGACTACAACATATTTCATATACACCTATTTTCATCCATGTTATCTCAAAAAAGTTAGAATTTGTTGACCTGTATTAGTGAGAAATAAAATAACGTTTGTTTTATAACTTGCTTATTTTTTTAAGATGATAAATATAGAGATTTAAAGATGATAAAGATTTTAGATGATAAAGGTTATTTATAAAGTAATTTTTTTAGAAACAAAAAAAATTTTGTTTGGAAATATTTTTAAGAACACATTTATTTATTGAAAATAAGCTATCTTTATAATAAAACTACATTCAGAACGAATAACAAGCATATCGACATATTTTTTCAGTGACTAACACTGTAGTCATGACGTTCTGTGGTTCTAAACATTCCTCTGATTAGAAATACAAGTATAGAGGCAACTAAACAATCACAGAGTGTAAAATGTTGTAAATAGGGTGGGCAATCAATTTTATTTCAAGTTAAACACTTTTGTGCTTTGTTGTTCAGCAGAATCTAGTCTTTGAATGCAATGAATGCAAAACTCAGAATTTGAAAAAATTGCATTTCAAACACGTTCTAAAATGCTCAAAAATCATTCTGGTCATATGGAGAGGAACTTCTTAGGATCGATACGCTTGAACTTATAAAGCAGCACTTTTTTAATGGTTTCTGGCCTTTTTCAATATGGATAGAACTTCAAAAAACCACCATACAAGGGTTGACCAAAAAGATTCTGGATTACCAGTGAAAAAGGTAGGTTTCAACTTTCAAGGAAATTTTTATATTTCAATAGTCTTCGATCACACTGACACTATGGCTTTCTCGTTTGATTTAAAGTGTATCAACGAGGAATTTTTTGAGGTTTTGGAAAAATGGAAGTCCACAAGAGTCAAATTTAGTGAATACGGTTGAGGATGTCCCAACAATTCATACCGTATCGCGGAAACACAACAGGTGCATTCAATCATACATTTCAGTGCAGGTGCACTTCCATCAGCTTTTCTATCCAAGGTTTTTCACTGCCTTATTGTTTCAGTAAAAAAAAATGCAGTACCTCTCATGCACATAATCTTTGTTTGATGCCCTATAGGGTCAGCTAACTTACATACTTTATATCACATCGTCTTTTTCATCTTCATCTTCTGTTGGCTGGTAAATCATGATTGAATTGACATAACATAATTAATTTCACGTGTTCTAAAGAAGAATGCAATGCAAGACGATTCTTTATGATAATCAATGTTCATTAGGCAAACAACCATAAAAAATTAACATTAGAGTTGTAAATTGATACATAAAAATTACAATAGTACACATATATTTCATCATTGATTACATTAATAAAAAGTGTTTCGGAATTTTTATTGTTGCTCCCAATAAAATACAAATTATTTTGTTTTAAGTGACTCATTTTTTGGTGCGTGATAGTTGGCGAAAAGTAGCTCCAATATATCGCAGGAACATTATTAGTTCCAATATAATCATTTATGACTAAATTGTATTAAGACAAATTGTATTATTTTCTTATAAATATGATTAAGTATAAATCACAGCTCATTAGAGAAAATACAATAAAGGAAAAAGTATATGAACAAACCGATTTTTGAGCAATTCCCTTTATTTTAATACAATTAAAATGTTTTAACGTTATATCAACACAAGCTACAAATGATTTTCAATAAAAGTACTTTTTAAAAAGTTGTTAATAATGTACTGATTTTTCATGGGAAAGTATTTGAACTACAAATATTTGTAACCTTTATAATTACAATGAATAAAAAGGATGACTAGAACTGGAACTAATAAATAAATGTCACAACATGTGAATTGTTATCCAACTTAGGTTTTATCTAATGGAATCTGCTGTAGGTTCAGAACAAGACATTACAAATGTCAATAAATTAAAAACAACCAAAAGTACTAAACTCTGAAGACAAAGAAACTAATATAACTTAATTTTTTCTAACAAATTTGATCTAATGTTAGTGTTGTAATAATAATAGTTAGAAAAAGTCCAGAATTGCCTTTGGTGACAAGTGCAGAAATTAGAAAACGTGAAAGAAGTGACACGAAGTTGTGGCAAACTGCTAATTTAAAGCATAATTTATCTGCAGTATAACATCACATAGTGAGAAAAACATGAAAGGACTGGCCACGCTGAATACGAAAAAAAGGGCGAGCAAAAGCACTACTGACATGTAAAAAATGTCATTCTGTTAGAAAAAGTGGTTTCATTTTAAATCAAAAAGAACCCAATGATATTTCTACATAATTCTAATGATATTTATATAATTCGGAATATAGGGGGAGGAGTGTCTGGAAGGAACCCTTCATCAGTCACAAAAACTGGAAAAAACCCCAGTTCGCTAAAAAACATGTAAATTACTCGTATTTTTCGAAATCACTAATTTTTACTAAAAAAAAACGAGTTTCGTTTATTTGGTTTCCAAGACCATACAACTATGGAGAAAGAACATGGCTGAATGTTGAAATACCATTTCAATAGACACACCATGGTGGTGGGGGTTATAAAACCAGGAATATTTTGGACTAGGGCTAAAAATGTAGTAATCATTGTTGAAATCCTAAATGCCGGGAAGTATGCGAGAAAATGTATTCAAAAGCGGTTCGAAATTATGTATCAGATACTTCTTCAGATTCTGACCAAGACAACGACCTGAACAATACGACGAGGGTTATGAAAGAGGAGCTACTCTACAATGTCAGAAGAAGATTGATCACACTTCCCCAATCACTGGATATTAATCCCAAACCAAGTGAACAACTATAAATTCTTTAAAAACTTTATTAATATCTGATTGGAGAACTAAACACATACGAAAAAAAGTATAACCAATGCTGAGACGACAGCAGGTTATCATAGATAATATATTTATTAGTATTAGGTGGTTAGGAAAGTTATATTTCGGTTTTTAATCATTAAAATGAAATGCACATTTTTGACAAACAAATTTATTTATACCGGTTACGTAAAATTCCGGAGTCCTGGAGGCGATAAAATCGTTGAAGGCAGTTTTAGCATTGTCTTTACTTTTAAAGCATTTCTGCCGAAGGAAGTTGTAGAGATTTTTATAAAAGTGGTAGTCGGTAGGTGAAAGATCAGGGGAGCATGGCGAATAGTCGAGACTTCCGCAGCCCAATTCATGGAGGAAAATTGATCCCTTTCTGTTGACCAATGCCGGGCACATGCGCCGTAGTATTTGGTACATTTCATCGATTTACTGGCAGTACTTCTCCGCTATAATCGTTTCCTCAAGAAGCTGTGATGAATTAGACCGGCCGCAGACCACCACACAGTCAACATGACCTTATTTGGCTTTATTTTTGGTTTTGGAAAGTGATGTAGGGCTTCGTCGCATAAAGAATCCACTTTTCATCGCATGTCACAATCCGTTTGAGAAACGGATCGTTTTTATTGCCCAAAATAAGGCTAGTTGATACTTCAAATTGACGATTTTTTTGATTTTCATTCAATTCGCGCGGCACCCATTTATCGACCTTTGTTACGCCTAATTCAAAAGAAAGCTCCCAAGCAGTTGTACACGGATTGGCTTTAACTAAAGCCCTCAATTGGTCGTTGTCAATATGCGATGGCCGACCACTACGCTCATTATCATCAAGTAAATTTTTAAACCACCATTGAGCGGTACGTACATCATTAGTGGTTTCTGGGCCAAACGCATCGTTGATATCCCAAGCTGTTTCGGCAGCTTTTCGGCCTAGTTTGAACTGAAACAAGAAAATTGTGCGAATTTGCTTTTTGTCCATGTTGTATTTAACGCTCTGAAATAAATGGCCGAAATTATTTTAGAACAAAACCAATACTGCAGGTAGATAGAACGAAAAACGCGCTTTAAAATGATATATAAAATGAAAGCAGTTTAACACAATCTTATTTGAAATTACAGCATTTAAAATTAAAATAACTAAATCGCAATAACTTTCTTAACCTAATATTTTGTACTAATAACTTTTTTAGGCGATTTAATATTATTTTCCTGTGCAAAATTGTTATATTCTGTTTTAATTACAGTATAATTTTGTTGATCATCAGTTGGAATTTGTACTGATATAAGGTTAGAAACTTTAAACGTGATAAAATGAAGGAAACTCCCCTGAAAATTTATTTTGTAAAAAGAATTAGGTGAAATAAAAATTGGAAGGAAATATTGGAAAATAAAAATTGAAATATATTTCATAATAATCTATATTAAACTCGAAGTGATTTCAATAAACACCAAATCACTTTTTCTAAACGTCTCAAAACATATTCGTTAACCATGTCAGCATCATTACGAGACGATTCAATCTGAGTAGTTTAGAAAAAGTGGTTAGGGGCTTAGTGCCAAAACTCTTTCGAGTTTAGTGTTTCAAATCAAAGGTTTCTATATATGTTAAATTAAATTTTATTCATAAACAATGGGTAGTTTTAATTACATTTTTAATAGGTTCTGTTTCATTAAATAACCCATTTAGTCAAACAACAGAAAGCCACAGAACAATTATGTAAAGTGAAAAAAAAAAGTTATTAGTGAAATACTGTATTTTTCACCTGCAAAACTTACGGCTTTCTTTATGGCCCATAAACCAACACATATTATATTTCCACTGCTTCATGAATAAAAAAACAATTATGATATGTACCGTTAGGTTTTTACTCACGATTGTCTAAAATAATTTAACCACATCATGTTATGACATCAATAAAAATCGTCTTAATATATGGGGTGTTTCTTTAAGTAGTTTTTTTCCTAATAATACGCCAAAAAATAACTGTTTAGTCGCAGAAAAAATATTAATATTGCGGTAAATGAAACTGTGTCACTTCTGACAAAGAATAATTGTTAAATTATCTATAGGTTTTTCAAGATGTTCAACAATTTCCATAAACTCATTAGCTAAAGAACCACGTATGTTGGAGCACAAAAATACTAAAATATTAGAATGTTCAAAAAGATTCGACTTGAAAATGTTAAACAATAATGAGTGGGGCAACTCCACCATTTTAATTATTTCTAACTTTTAAAAGAAATAAGAGAATTTTTCGATATATTTCTTCCGTCTTTAAATTTTGCGTTAAATTTTAAAAATTATGTCAATCAACTGTGAGCCACATTAGCAGCAATGCAACTTTGATTGGGGCTTATTTATATAAACCTTACAAATTTCATTTGAAGTAAAGAAGTTTAATTTTATTAAATTAAATAAATATATTAAATTATATATGGAAGAACAAAAAATAGATATATAATTTTTAAAGTATAAATTTTTTTTTTTGGCAAACTCCAGGGCAATAAAGGAGATAAATCAAGAATGTACAAATTATAGACGGATCACACTAACAAGTTTACCTGGAAAAATATTTACCAGAATAATAGGCTGAGACAAAAATTAGAGGCAACATTAGAGGAACCACAGCATGGTTTTAGAAAGGGTAGAAGTACATAAGATCTGATGTTTGTAGTTAGACAACTAGGAGAAAAACTGTTAAGAAAATTTTATGAGCATTTCATAGAGTAAAAAGAAGGGATGTCTGAAAAAGTTTAAAGAGAAGATGAGTAGAAAAGGGAGTAATAGAAATATCAAGGACTTGTACAACAAGAATAAAGTAAGAACGCATATCGATGAATTTACAGAATTTGAGATAGGAATAGGCCAAGTCCACTCTTATTTTCAATAGTTATTGACGATGTTGTAAAGTATAATTGTAAAGCAAATTGTAAGAATACAAAAATTGGTTTTAGAAAAATGAAAATAGTGACAACACAAGAATTACTGTTTGTTGATGATATAGTCCTAATGGCAGCTTCTGAAGAAAAACTGCAACATAACTTAGTGATATGTAACGAAGAGATAAGAAAAGTAAATATGGAAATAAATATCAACAAACGCAAAGCAATGGTAATTGCAGGCCAAAAATAGAAAATAAAATTGTACTCGATGTGTAGGTAATGTAGCAAGTCTCAAAAACTAAGTATTTAGACACAATATAAGATAATGGAACAATGGATGGTAAAATGAACGAAAAAATGGGAAAAGCAGGCAAACTATACAATACCCTACAAACAACATATCTAGGAAAAAGAGAAATACCGAAAGAAGTAAAAGCACAGGTGTGTCAGAAAATAGTGAGACCATCAATGATATACGGATGCGAATCTTGGACCTTAACAAACAGAAACAAAAGTAGAATTACAGCTGCAGAAATGAGATTCCTACGAAAAATAAAGATAATTACAAGAACGGATGGAAAATACGACCGTATATATATATACGACAACTGGAAACGAAACCAATAGAAAGAGCTGTAGAAGAATGACAACTGAGCTGACTAGGACACACCCACAGAATGAATGAAGAGAGATTAACAAAACAAATCTATGAAGCGAAAATACGAGGAAAAAATAAAGTTAGACGTTGAAGACCGAGATGGGAAGAACAAGTTCGAAAAGCGGCAGAAAAATGAGGAATTCATTGGAATGAGGCTAGAAAATTAGCACTGGACAGGAACTCATAGAGGGTAAAAATTCATGATATACTATCATGCTGAAATGTAAACAGTCAGTCTTACACCTAACTACACGTACACGTACAACGGGCTTTTAGATTAAATAAAATAAAAAGTAATAAAAGTATAAATGGTGTAAGTAAGGAATATTTTTTTAATTAGTTTCCTGTAGTAAATTGTAGTAATTATTCTAAATATTCCTTTGTCCGTACAGATTTTCTGTATTTTTCTCTTATTATCCGTACTTTAATCAACACCAGCACAGCAGCTCTCATACCGGCTAACATGACAATGTCAGATGTATTCATGAAACTGATATTACACATTTTACAAGTGCAAGAACTTAATCCTCACAATTTCCAGCTGCGATTAGAATTCAGTCGTGTTTTTAAAAATTTTACCGATCTTGCAATTTTAATTAGTGACACCACATTACTTAGTAATATGATATATAGTTTTAATACAGAGAATTACTGGAATTTTCTTTTTTTGAAAGTGAAGAATGACGAAAAGAACCGTAAATGCCGAACGTTATATGTTAGGTATATGCTTGAAAACTTGTAATTGGTTCAATTAGGAGACACTGCAATGATTACAATATCGTTTTCGAAAAAACAGTTCCGTAATCGATTAATTTCCAAAAATGAAGATCTGTGATGGCTCGCAATATCTCCGGACATTAAAGACATTAATAAGCATCAAGCACTAGGTCAGTTCAAAAACAATATGAAGTAACCGATTAAACACTATAGAAACAATACTTTAATTTACAAGTTTGATAATGAATCTTGACATTAACGTTAACGTTTAAAAGTTTGTATTTATTTTAAAACATTTTTATATTTTTTAAAATTTTGTCCCTTAGGCAAATTTATTACAGAAAAGAATCACTGAGAAATTTGTCTCCGTTTGGTTTTTTTGTTTTTTACCCAGTGATTCTTTATTTACATAAGAATAGATATTTTTGTTATTTTTTAGTTTTATATCGTGGCGAAAACACATAAAAAAGGAAAAAAATGTTGACATTAGCTTTTTAAAAATGTTTTAAATTTTAAAAGGAATACCTAGTTTTGCGCCATCCTGTATCAACAAATCTCTTATTATTTTTAAGGACGATTCAGATATTTAGTACCTCGTACAATATAATTTTTCTATTAATATTTGACTGTAGGAAAAAAATATGTTCATTAGACAAAATTAAATGTATTTCACAGACCACACAAGTGGTATTTTTAAATTTGACGGCATGCAAAGACAAAGAATGAAATATTACAAAACATATCCAAATTGAGATTGTTTTAATACAACGTACCATTAATGGATTGTATTACACGGTAGAATTACAAACGATGTAATTTTAGAATTGTTTCTTTGAGTTTTGGGGTCAGACCCAAACAATACTTATGTGACATTATGGAATTTCCATGATGCGAATATGAACTGAAATATGGTTGTTTTGGCAGAAAATCTGATTGATCCCTTTCCATGTTCGAGTTTATTTTTTTTTACATGTTATCTTTGGTATGTTACAATATATTGGATTGATTGTTCGTTCCACTTTTTTAAGAAAAATTGAAGAAACATTTTATCTACTAAAAATTACGTTTAATTAATATAAGGGGTCTACCAATAAGAATAATGGAACATCAAAATTAAATAAAACACATTTTTTGCTCAAAATGGATTCTGATTGCGTTATTTAAGAGATTCGGACATGCAATTTATGATTTGAACAAGATTTCAGCCGCCACGGCTCTTTTTGCAGGCACGGATCCATTCGCCTCAATTTTCGATCACCCTGGCGCACATTTCGGGCATTATGGCGACTATGGCTTGACGAATGTTAGTTTCCAACTCGCCAATAGTGGCAGGTTTATTGCTATAAACCTGTATTTTCACATGTCCCTAGAGAAAATAATCTAAACGAGTTAAATCGCATGATCTCGACGGCCAAGCGATGGGGCCATTTCGTGAAATTAAGAAGTTGCCCAAATTGGCTCACAATAAGCCCATGATTACTCGGGAAATATGCGGTGGTGCGCCATCCTGTGGGTATCCTTACCATTGTCTAATACATAAATTAAAACATTCAACTAATTTTCGTCATTAGTCTTTGTTTTTGTCTTCTTAATTTTGGACGACTTTTAATGCTGCCTGTATAATTGAATATTTTCATCCTTTTTGAAACTGTTGACTTAATGATGTTTTTATTCGGATGTACTTCATTAAATACTCGACAAACTTCGGCATAAGTGCGTTTTCTCTCACCGTATCCAACGATTGTTAGTATTTCAATTCTTTCTCTTTCAGTTAAATAAATATTAATTTTATATAAAAATTGACAGAAATTTGAAATTAACATATCGACGTTAACAGTTGTCAAGTGTAGTCAAATACTTCATCTGTCATCCATTGTTTCATAGCCTACTAAATTAAAAATATATTTACCCTAAAACAGATCGAAACACTTTTTAGCCATTTTTAAAAATCTATATTGCAAAAAAAACAAACAATATTTATCTCGATGAATTCAGAAGTTAGCCTTGAATTTCAAATATGCCAACAAGATTGATAGATATTCTATCGACAAGAAAAATAAAAATGAAAATATACCAAAACTGGCAAACATTTCCTGATGTTTCTGTACAAAATTTCATTAAGAAATCTCAAAGCGTTTTCGAGATATTTGACCGTTTATATTATTATAGACGTTCATAATTTAGAACCACGACATATTATGTTACAGTATAAAAATATTTAGAATACTAAGGTAGATTTGAATCTATTATATATAAACAACTATATATGTATATATATATATATATATATATATATATATATATATATATATATATATATATATATATATATATGTTTTAATAATAACAATAATAATAATATACAATAAAATTGTACTATTTACATGTTTTTTTTTAGAAGGAGCGGAATCTCGGGTGTGCGGTCTGTTAATATGAATTAAATTACGATTTCATTTCATAATAAACCTCAATATATTTCGTCAGAAGGTTTCATTCGGACTTCTTCAGGAGGAAACAAGAATGTCTAAAGTAAAGCCAAAGTGTTAAAGATATAAAGTACATAACCAAAAATCGAAAACACTCAACACGTAGGGTCAGACATTTTGTAAAAAAAATAATTTTTTGTATTCTTGTATCCTCCTGAAGAAGTCAGAAAACTTTTGACGAAATATATTGAGGTTTATTGCGAAATGAAGACGCTCCTATGTTTAGAAATATTTTTATGCCGTAACATAATCTGTCGTAGTTCTAAATTATGAATGTCTATAATAATATAATTAACTGTGTCTAATAAAGAAATATATCTAATTACTAGTAAAAATGCGTAAAGTCGTACTACTGGAAAATTCCCGAATACGTTCCAAGAAATAAGCAACAAAAACCAGTTCCATTAATAGGCATTTAATTACTAAATTATAATCTGCGAGCCATCCAAAATAATTATTTCTTGCCGGAGAATCAAGGCGATCACCGGATATATTTATTCAGTTCCCGGTACCGACTTGCCAATCAGTGGTTTTTATACATGTATACAAAACCAGAATAACAAAGAACAAAGAAAATAAATGGAAGGAAACAAACAATGAATCTGATGTTAGTCGTTTATTCTATCGTAGAAAAAAATGTTTAATTTTATACTTCAGTTCAAATTTAGCAATTCTGGCTGACTATTCTTATTAATGTCTTAATTATTGCATTTGGTTAAAAAGTTTTTAGTACTGACAATGACAACACCCATTTTTGGCATAATTGCTTTTCGACATATCCTTGTACTGCGTTTTGTCAAAATGTTTAAAAATGTGCATTTGTTTTGCCTATAGTTCATCATCTAAGGCAAATTTGCGATCATATTTTTAATCTAGTCTAGAAATTAGTCACCAGAAGCCAAATCTAAAAAATAAGGTGAAAGAAGCTATTGGAAATCTAACAGCTGCAATTTTACCATCACCATTGGTTACCAGATTCTCTCTTAATCATTTAACTATTTGTAGTTGTTTTTCGCAGTGTCGATCACCTTCTCACGATACAAACTTGGTTAGCGAAACACGCAATGAATAGTTTCCAGGTGATTTGTTGTGAGCAGAAAACTCATTATAAAGTGTTTATTTAATGCCAAAGGTTCCAAAATCAAAATTATCAAAAAGTAGGAAGAATGAATGGCACTATGAATTTGAAATGTGTCCATTCTTCAGAAAATACAAAAGTTGCAAAAATTGCAAAAGTTTCCGGCGCACTGTGTCTAAGTCTGAAACTCTGTCTGTAAATTTGGAGCTGATCCTGTAGTTTCAAACTTTTTTATCCATTTCTTTATTAAATTAACACTTGGTGCCTCGTTTATGTTGTGTAAATGATACTCGGCCCTATAAAGACGACGAGGGCTAATAAACGAATTGTTGTTTTGATAATATGCGCTAACACAGAAAGCGAGTTGTTGTGAAAGACTCCATGGCAACTAATTTTTCCTAAACCAAGTATCGATGTAAAGACACCTGACTCATTGAAAATGGTTTTATTGTTTTTCAAAATATTCTCCACGATGATTAATTCACTTGAACCATGCATACGTTTGAACCAATTTTCATAGCACTTTTTCTTGGGGTATCTCCAAAACATGCATTTTGAATGCATCATCTGCTTCTTCTGGAGCCGAAAATCGTTGATTACGTAGTTTATTCTTCACGGACAGGAACAAAAAGAAAAGACGGGAGTGTATGGCGGATGACCCACTAATTCGATGTTTTGACTGGTCATATATTGAGTTGATGATGTGTGAGAGCTCGCGTTGTCATGTTGAATAATGATCCTGCCTCACTAGTAGTTTTTTCTTATTTCTTCAAATACTTCTGGAAATAAATGGTTGTGTACCACTTAGAATTGAGCGTTCTACGATTCTCTATTGGCACTGTAGCCATATGGATAAATGAGCATATTCATTTATCAAAAAAAGACAGGCGGCCATTTGCTCCGAAAATAAACAGTCGACTGCTGTTTATTTTCGGGCTTAAACGTATAGATCAAAGATTCGTCACCTGTGTAGATGTTATATACGGCTTTTGAAGCACCACAATTATATTTTTTGAGCATTTGTTTGCACCAATCGATACGAGCCTTTTTTGAGCGATTCTTAAATTCTGCGGGATCCAATGCGCACAAATCTTTTTCACGGCTAAATGTTCAAGTAAAATCTTGTGTATGCTTATCATACTAATTCCCAGGGATGCCTCAAACTCACGGTGTCACATGACGATCTTGCTTTATCAGTTTGTGCATATATATATATATATATATATATATATATATATATATATATATATATATATATATATATATATATATGTATATATATATATGTATATATATATATATATATATATATATATATATATATATATATATATATATATATATATATATGTATATATATATATATATATGTATATATATATATATATATATATATATATATATATATATATATATATATATATATATATATATATAATATATATATATATATGTATATATATATATATATGTATATATATATATATATATATGTATATATATATATATATATATATATATATATATATATATATATATATATATATATATATATATATATATATAAATAATAATTTTTTCTTTGGGAATTTAGGTCTGTAATGTTGAGTTGTAGTAAACAATTTTATTTTCATTTATTTGGAACGACGTTTCAACATTTTTCTGTTTTTCAAGTTCTATAAGTAATATCTTAAAGTTTGTGTGATTATGATATATTATAAATTTGATGCTCACTTCATATTGGCACACACCTTTAGTTTTAACGACACATTTTTACTGGTATAGATTTTTGTTGGTATTTTTTTACCTCGGGCAATTTTTTTTTTTGATAGGGATGTGGGTTTCTCTTGGTTTTATTAATCCGTTTTGTATGGTTTTTCTTTGTCGTTTTCTTAAGAATAATATTTGTTATCAAGTAATAAACTTTGCTGAGACCCATAGGGTCAATACTATATATATATATATATATATATATATATATATATATATATATATATATATATATATATATATATATATATATATATATATATATATATATATATATATATATATATAGATATTTGTAATATACGGGTGCTTTATAAATTCTCATGATCAAGATATGAATTTTTCACATTTCTAATAATATAATTATACCAAGGAAGCTTTAAAATATCCAATTCAAGGTTTCCATTACATTTATAAATAATAAAAAGATAATCCTTATGAGACGTATATCCATTCTGACAGGTGTCTTCTAATGAGATCATTAGGTTTATATCACAGGGCCATTTAAGATTTCACGAGGTGTCAGAGAAGTGACCACCCTGACCGCCGATAACCGAACACAAAAACCAGTCAGAGCCATTTTAACGGTCGATTTGATTTTGTTTAGGCGAAAATTTAAAAAGGCGTTTTGTTTTCCAGCTGAATATGTGAAACCCGAGTCATTCTGCAATACGAGGGTTGGGTAAAAAATGCTACATGAATAAAAAGTCAAAGATAACAAAACTCATATATTAGAATGTTTAAATTTAATAGTAAGATCTGAATGACAGGTTGTTTAGTTTGGTTCAAAAAATGAAACTTCAAATAACACCTTTAAGTTGTAAATTGTTTAAAGAAATCCATTACGCCATTTTTAGATTGCAAAGGTTCTGGTATTAGATATTTCTAAAGTTGCTAAGGTTTCAAAGGTTTAGATATTTCCTTAATGATCAAAAATACTTTTACCTATATTTGGCTCACTTTTACCTATGTCTACTGCTGTACAATGACTACTGCTTTGAAATTAATTGAAAATAACTAATGTATTGAACTACTTTAAGCTTTAAGATTTAAGCTTTTCAGATGCTTTAAAGCCAACAGCCTCAGGCGGCGATCTTGACGTTCTGGTATTCTTCTGCGTGATCCTGTGCCCCTCGCTCGATGTGTACGACCTTCCTGAAGCCATGGCCGACAACATCTTAAAACAGTATCTAGACTTCTGGTTACTCTGTGAGTAATTTCATGAAAAGGGAGACCCGCCTCTCGTAATCCAACTTCCGTCCCCGGTCAAACTCGGTAAGTTGGCGAAAGTTTGCCATCTTCGCATACGAGGCATGTTAGTTAATTGAAAATAACTTTTAAGAACGTACTCTGCAAAAATTGGATATTTACTGCGGCTAGAAATTTATCCTACTACCATTGCAGCGCGCATCACAAAAACCCTCGTAAAAAATGCAAATTGATGAGGTTGCGAATTTTTAAACATATACACAACAAATATATATAATAAAAAATATACACACAAATATTCAAAATATACACAAAATATTATTAAAATTAAACAATTTTTACTGGATGTTCGGATTTTTATGTCCCGTGGTATATTTAAACTTTACGGTATTAAAGTACATTTGAGCAAAACCCTAATAATTATTTAGTAAAATCACCTATTTCAATTAATAATTTGATGCGAAATATCCATATATGTGTTACCGAATTCAATACATAACTTGATTGTATAAGGAACAATCTCTAAAAATGTTTAAAAATAATTGTTTCAAACAATACCTTATTGTAAAATTATTATCTTTGTTTTTCTTTTCTTAAATCGAATATGTTTTATGGGTTAGCTGATATCATTGTACGATTGCACTAATCTCTTGCTGAGAACTTGCGGAATTGCAAAATAGTAAAGGTGTCGTTTTTCACTACGATAATGAAACCGCATTACGGCTCGATAATTCCGATAAAATTATTGAGCTTTTGATTGTCCTATCCAGCATGCTCATTGACTTTGCGCCATACAAGGTAAATCCTTCGAAAATGAAAAGGTTATCAAAACATTAATCAGTTGTTTTGCATCAAGACGAGGCATATTTAGTGAAAGACGTTCTATGAAATGAAGGAGGGCAAGACGATGAAATATACCTGGAAACAGTGGTCAATTATTAAGCCGTTGATAAATTAATTCCATAGATATCGCGGGCACTTTCGCACAATAAGTTTGAAGTAATACAAAACAATTTATTAAAATGCAAGTTTGAACATGATACGTATAATTTGCACATAATTGTAATTATAACAAGTAGAAACAAAAGATAAAAATAATCTGTACGAGGTTGCAGAAAATATCACATTATTACAGATTAGGGAGAAAAATATGACGTGAAAGAGAAGGAATCTACACCCAGTGGCTATTTGATAGTAATACCAAAAAAGAGGGAAAAGTATGAGTTTGAGAAGGTAGAACAAATCACGTCTATGGGCACAGTATTTAGTAGGAAACCAAGTGAAAGGGTAGAACTACAAAGGAGAATAATGTTATGAAATAGAAGCATTCAGCTCCTTAAAGAATTATTACACAGTAAAGCGGTAGTGTGTGTATACATTTGCAAGTGAAGTATAATGTTGGGAGCAGCAGAGGAGAGAATATTGAGGGAATGAGAGAGAAAGATGAAAAATGCAAAAATGCGATTTTGGCGAAACGTCGTGACTCTTCACAGAATCAACGGATCGACACCCGGAATGATTTAGAAACATTATCTACCATCCGTGAAAATATTAGATGTAACAGTATTTGTAAAATATATATATATATATATAATTCCCGTACAATGCAGAATGTCAGACGGAGACACCATTTTATCACTGTTTTGTTCTCTGATCACTGTTTTGTTAGATTAGTCTACATAGAAGAGGCAATTTGAAAGAGAAGTGTATAACTATAAATAGAGACACCTAATCCATGTGAGATATACAGACGATATTATTCTGATAGCTAACCGTACGGAACTATAAAGCTAGACAACAACTGAACAGGCTGTATCTTGTCCTAGAATTGAAATGATTGAAATACTGGACTGAAAATAAATATGTCACAATACAACGAACAATTTTGTGCTCAACAAATTTCCATATTGGGGAATTTTATTTCTCCAAGGATGGAGGGATTCCTCCAAGAATATTTTAAAGTTATTTTAAGTTAAGAATGGTAAACAACGAATTAGAAGGTAATAACAGTTAAATGGGCGGAAGAAGAAAATATTAAAAAGCTGGCACAAACATTGTTGGGAAAGATATATCTAGTTATAGTAACCTGGAGGAAACATTCATGATATTAATGACTGATAATATTGATATTAAACAAAGGGGTATATATTAAATACAAGTTGTTGTTTTGTTGTAGAAATTATCTGATAATAAAACAGTTCTCTAACAGTTATTTAATGTCATGGTGTATGCAGTCTGTGAGGTATTAACTGGGAAAACGCGCTAGAATGTTTGATGCGTATATTTTTTAACAAAGTTAACTAGATTTCTAAATTAACATCAACAAATTAGTTCGTTCCTATACATCCAGCACTAAACAAAGAGTGGGGTAACAAGGAAAATCGTATCCCTATACAAGTTCGATAAACCTGCAACAGAGATTTTTTACTTGCTCAAACCGTTAAAAATGTCGATACAATTTGTTTATTGCACTGTGAAACGATACAACGCGATCTCTGTCCACGACATAGCAAAAAGTGGCCAACCTAGCGAGATCAGGACCCCGGCAGTGAACAGAGGGCTTAGTGAACAGAGGAAATGCGAACAAAGGGCTTAGAAAATTCTTGAAAATATTTGCACTGTTGAAGAGAAATTCAACCGGCAAAATGACGCAGTTATAGCTCATGACATAGTCAAGAGCTCATAGTCCAAGGGTTGAGTTGATTGCCTCATCGAACTACATCGATCATCTGCCTTAGCTGTGCAATATATTCTTAGTTTAGATTTAGTGTTGTAACAGTTTGTATTTCTGTGTTTGGTTTGTTATATACAGGATCTTTTATTTCATTCTTGTGATGTCATATGAAATAATAGTAATAACACAGCCCTCGGGAAGCTGCAAAAAATTGGGAAACCGAAAGAGGTGATCATCCGGTTTGGTAGAGAGTGTGATTTGACGGCGTAACTCCACTGCATCTCTGCGAGGCAGGAGGAAAACGTGA
Organism: Cosmopolites sordidus; assembly: GCA_031761425.1. NCBI lineage: Eukaryota > Metazoa > Arthropoda > Insecta > Coleoptera > Curculionidae > Cosmopolites > Cosmopolites sordidus. Next base: position 337,899 of record JARFXV010001083.1, on the reverse strand, counting down.
AAAATCGAAATATCTCTTGACATGTCAGAGATATCGATTTCGGGTTTTCACTAGATGATTCCTCTTTAAATTACCTTTCTAGACATGTAATAAAAGCTGTACCATTCCATTTGAAAAAAACTGAACAAAACTTCAAAATAACTATTGTTGAATGTAACGCCACCTCGCGGTTTCATTTATAAACTAAAAAATTTATCTCCCAGATTATCTGATTGTCCCAGCAATTGCCTTTTAAATGAATCCAAATTGAGGAAAATCGGTTAAGGCAAACGGATATTAGACGACTTTTTATCTAAATAGGTAAAACTCCCACTTTTTTATTCGCGAAGTTACGACAATATGTCATAAAACAAAGTTGTAGGAGACAGTTTGCTAATTATAACTGAGAATTTTTCTTACTCGGTTAACACTTGAAAATACACAAAAAAATTATTTTTAAAAATGTTTAGCTCGTCACGCCCTCTTGCGGTCGTTTTAGAAGCTTAAAAATATTTTTGGTGAATTTCTCATGATCATTTTTAGTACAATATTTTTTCCCCCAAAGCTGTGGGATAAATAGTTTTCAAGATACGGCCGCGATCCATCCTTAATGGGACACCTGGTATTTTAACATATCTAGTTCTTATACAAGGTGTGGCGGTTAATAATTCTTATTTTTTTTAAGAGATGGCGCTGAAAACAAGTGTCGGTTCACAGTCTAGACTCTTACTGTCATTTTGTTGCTACAACAGTGCCTTTCAAAACGGCAATGATGTTTAAACAATTTCGAGTTAGCGTCATATTTTTTTTGTGTGGTAAACATGTCGAGTTTCGAGCCAAATAAAGAGCATTTCCAGCACGTACTGGTTTTCTTGATCAATCAAAAGAAAAACGCGACTGAAAACCGTTGAGTTCTTGTGAAAATTCTCGGTAACAATTTCCAATGCAAGATGCTTGTGGACGTTGTTTTAGAAGATTCAAAAATGACGACTTTGTTTGTCGACACAAGACAAAGAACGCCCAAGTCAACCTAATAAATTTGAAGATGCCGAATTTCGAGGATTGTTGTCTGAACGAAGGACAGATGGAAAAGCGAAAAGCAGTGTGCGAAGTTTTGCTTTCTCGGTATGAAAGAAAGTAAATAACGCAAATTTTATTCCTTTTTGTTTTTCTATAAACTATACACTTATGAATACGGGACATAATTTGTCTTGTTTGTCTGTACTTAGGGTGTTTCTAGAATGAACAAGTAATGAAGAACATAATTAGTAACAAAATAAAATTAAATTGATTCTATTTTTGTTCCCCTATTGCCACACATTTTTTTAGAAACACCCGGTATATGATTTTTTCTGTTGGATTGACGTCGAGTCCAATCAAGCGCGACATCCACGGCAACCGTGACAAAATTTCGCTTTATTATTGTTTGCGGTCTTTCGAGTGTCAATTTCAAGATGGAGGGCAGAAAAAAAGCCGAGCAAGAGAACAGAAAAAAAAACAATTATTATTGTTTAAGTTTGTTCGACCTCGTTTATGTGAACCTTGGATTTGTATTTGCTTTGAAATCGGTGTATAATTAGTTTTTTTTATAATTTTTATTCGATTCGATTTTGAAATTGGTGTAAAAAACAGTTTTACACTGTTAGAGGATTAAAGCTGCTTTTCCACGAAATATATCTTATATACGTTCGTCATTTAATTACTGCCATTTTCACAGCTTGTCAGTTCCCATAAACTTCCACTATGATATACTGGGCAATAAAAATTTCACACAAATTAAGGATAATAACTGTCTAAGGACGTTAAGTCTGTAAAATATTTCATTTCTTGATATAAGTAGCTTACTTAATTTACTTACGGTTACTATTTCTGATATTATGGACCTTACCTGGAAGATAAAAATAACATTATTATTATTATGAATAAAAAAATTTAAAACTATAAACATTTAAACATAAAGGCAAATTTATGGTAAAAATAGTCAATATGTTTAATTTTTAGGTAGCAAAACATTCTGCCATACATAGGAATATTGTATTAATATTTCTAATTAGACTGATATTCAATAGAATATACAGGGCATAAGGGAAATAACTTTCGTAAATTTAACCGATTCTTGATATAATTTTATCGAAAAAAGTTTACATCTTATAAGGGTCAAAAACCTAAGGATTTTCGCGAAAAAAAGTTATTACAAGATGTGGCGATTAATAATTCTTTTTTTCTAAGAGCTGGCGCTGGAAACAAGTCCAAACAAAATTAAGTGCCAACGTCGAAATGACTAACTCAGATGATCCCCATGTGTTGGCGATCAAGATTATTTCAGTATGTATCAGTGTTTGTATTTAAATTCCATTTAAAACCTTACATATATTGAAATAAGTACTAGTAATTTCAACTTTGACATTAAAGGTCATTAATGTGTAATTTTCCTTTTTTTTTGTAAAAAACAAACCAAATTTAAGCTGAAACGTTTGGAACGGATGACTATAAAAACATTACATTTTATTTTTAAATAATACATTAAGAGGACAATGAAGCAAACAATTGAATTTCCCTAACGACTGATGACGTTGACGATATTAGAGAAATGCTGAAAACTATAAAATCTCTGACCTCTTTCCCGCAGAAATGGTTGCATTTTGGATACATGTTTTAAGGAAACTTGTTGTTTAAAATAAAGTAAACAATCGGTTCAATTTACGAAAGTTATTTCCCTTACACACAATAGTACAAAGGAAAAGGAAAAAAATATTTTTTGCAAAATAGTACAAAGTAAAAGGTAAAAAAATATTTTTTTCGTGTTCATGATATATTTTTCGTATTCTGTTAAAAGTGCTAAAATGTCGGATTGCACTATGTCGTTTCAGACAATTATTTCAATTTGAAAAGAGACATGCTATTGATATAAATGAAACAGATTTAAGTTTTTATAATATGGTTTGAGGGTCAGAATAAAGTACAAGTACAAGATTCGGGTCGTATATATATATATCTATATATATATATATCTATATATATATATATATATATATATATATATATATATATATATATATATATATATATATATATATATATATATATATATATATATATATATATATATATATATATATATATATATATATATATATATATATATATATATATATATATCCTAGAAATCCCTATTTGTTTCATTAATCTGAAAAATGCATCTAATAAAGTAAAAAGAAGGGATGTTTAGAAACGTCTAAACAAAGGAGTAGAAGAGGAACTAATAGAAATTATCAAGGCCTTATACAACAATAAGAATAAAGTAAAAACGCATAATGATAAATCACTGTTATTTTCTGTAGTTGTTGACGACGTTGTAAAAAATAACAAAGTAAATTGCAAGAATACAAAAATAGGTTTTAGAAAAATGAAAACTGAAACTGTTTGAAACTGAACTACTGTTTGCTGATGATATGGTGCTAATAGCAGACTCTAAAGAAAAAACTACAACATAACTTAGCGATATATAACGAAGAGCTAAGAAAAGTAAACATGGAAATAAATACACAAATAATAAGTACAAAAATAAAACAAAAAATTGTACTCGATGGGAACGTAATCTAGCAAGTCAAAAACTAAAAGTATTTAGGCATTATAATAGATGATAATGGAAAAATGGATGGCGAAATGAACGAAAAAATCGGAAAAGCAGGCAAACTATACAACACCGTAAAAATAACATTCCTAGGAAAAATAGAGATACCGAAAGAGGTAAACGCGCAGGTATATCAGAAGGTAGTGAGACCATCAGTGATATACTGCAGCGAATCTTGGAATCTTGGACAGAATAGAGAGAATTACAAGAATGAATAGAGTAAGAAATACGAAATAAATTGGCACTGGACAGGAGGACTCATGGAGGATAAAAATTCATGAAATACCACCATGCTGAAATGTAAAGTGTCAGTCTTACACCTAACGGTACAACGGACTTTTAGATTAAATAAAATAAAAAATAATAAAATTGGCTGTGTAAAAAATGTTTTTTTATACATTTTCCAGTAGTAAATTGTAGTAATTATTCTAAATATTCCTTTGTCCTTAAATAATTTCTGTATTGTTCCCGTATTGCTCTTATCAACACCAGCACAGCAGGAGTCATACATGCTAACATGGCAATGTCAGATGTATTTATGAAACTGAAATTCCACAGTTAGCAGTAGGTACTTACAATATAAAATGTTTTTAACGTTTTTAAAAACCGTCTTTACTGAACTCGCGAGAAATGTTGAATGAGAATGACGCAAATATGTGGACAAGGAGGTATTTGTCTTACCCTACGCTAGTAACGCATGCAATGACGCAAGTTGAAAGGCACGTTGAAACGCATGTTGAACGGAAAAGTTGAACAAATGTGGACATACCATTAGATTTCTTACTATATAGAATCGACATTAGAATATCTGTCAAGGGCGTGATGTTGCAACTACAAGTAATACTGTTTCGGGCATAACTGCTAATCAACATTTACTTGGAATGGATATGGGTGCTTATTATCCATAATGAGGGCTGGGCTTCCTCTTATAGGGCCCTACAAGACACATCGCTTAGAATGGTGCCGGGCTTAGAATTAAATGACACTTGCTTAAGTGATCATCCAGGGTCAGCCAGAGATCCCCTGAACCTAAAAAGTGTCCCCTCAGGGTCGTAATTTCATTTAAAATTAGTAAGAGCCTCCGGGCTAACTAAAAAACCTGGCTGAAGGAGTCGAAGTTAAGTGATGAGTATGACCGGACTTGTTATAAAAGATAGATGAATAAATCGTTTCTTGCAATGGCGTGTACCATCATTTCAATTAATGAAAATATCTATAAAGCCAACATGTTTATAAATTAATTTCAATTATTTTTTGGGAGTAACTTGGATTATTTCGTTTTTTTATGTTGTATGGTAAAAAAGTAACAGTACGAAAGAAACACAACGATAAGTGAGTAGGGTACGACCATGACACGCTATTTACAGGAAACTCATTTTTCGAATTTGCTCCGAATGTTTTGAAGCCTTTAGGAGATGATATGTTAAACATTAAAATTGTTTTCTTTTCCGTTAAATTGTTTTCTTTTCCGTTATACAACTAAACATTAATATTATTGTATATTTTTTCTGTCTCAACAACTTCTGAGCTCAACAACTGATTATTATATCAGTTGTTGAGCTCTTTCTAATCTCATTTATTAATCTATTAGTGAAATTAAAGTATAAGCTTTAATAAAATTGCGTGTATAGTGAACTTTTCTTTGTTTTACGCTCAACATGTTAAAATCATCACACAAAAATTCATAATTAATATAAAGACATTACTTAAATATGACTTCTACTTGGTCACATTTAGCTATTAACCAACGATTCTAGTTAATGCGTTTACTTTCTTCTTTTTATGATAGCGGAGGCCAAACTTTTAGAGCTCATTTAACACTCTAGGACCGTGTGTGTGATGTGTGTCTGTGAATGTGCGCGACAGAAGAAAAATAAAATACCTACATGAGCGCTCTTGGCTGAAATAGGCCTCGGTAAATATTTTACTTGCTTAATGTACTTCGTAACGAATTTATAAATATTTCAAGCGAGACTTGTCCCGAAATAGACGATGAAAACAGAAAAAAAAACGACTTTTTCACTGAACCTTACGACCGACATTTTGGTCAAATTTGTTCATCGGTCCCTTAAAACTATCTGAATTTTTATTATTAATGTAATTATGGATAAATAAAACTTAGTTCAAACTGCAACATATTGTTAACAGGTCTGTAAACACTTGGATGGTTTTAGGTGAATTTTTACGCACAGACGCTGTGCATAAAAATTCACCTAAAACCATAGATGACAGTGCCATCTTTGAATAAAGACACGCATTATACATAGCTTTTATTTAATCCCAAAACTCACGTGACCTAGAAATGTGGACAACTAACACAACAAGTTTGCAATGACTAACATAAAATCACTAATTTTCTTAAACTACGATATATGTTTATTGGTTTTTTTTCAAGTTCTTAAAAATAATTGTTTTCTTTTGATTTATATTCACAGTTTAGAACTAATAACAAAAATAAACATAACAGTTGGCTAGTCCTACATTATTTTGAACCTAAAGCAAAAAAAAACAAAATAAAAATAAGTTCATCGCAGCAGGTGCCATGGAAAGAAAAAAGAAGAGAAGCGCATGTGGTAAATTTTTTATGAAAAATATGATTGATGAAATGCAAACAACGAAATTTATTTATTTTAAGGAAGTACGACCGAATCATTGGGAAAAACAAGTTTAGAAATCTAAGACTTGAAATTCGGTAATTGTGACAAAGGATATGTAATTGAACTGATGTAATGAACTGAAAAATGGTATTTTCAATCGTTCTTATACAGTCTCTTATAGTAGAATGATTTCCGCCACGGATTTACCTATTTTTTCACTATTAATCTTCCAATTTTATAGAATAAAAAACATCACATGATAAAGTTTAATATTTGCACAATATTATTATCTATGAATAAAATCGGGTTACCGATATAATTATTTAAATAATTGAAGTCAAACTTTTTTTCAACTATAAATTATTAAACACCAAACACTCGACCACAAGTCTGGCAACGTCACGCATCCAGCTGAGAAAAAAAAAGTTATAGCTAGAAAGAGATTACTATATATGACATTTCTGAATTTGAGGTTAAAAAAGTTACATCTTACAGAATTTATCTTTGTGTCTAGAATGCATATTTGATAATATTATACATATACACTGATGCGCTGTTGTCACATCTTTATTGTCGAATCACATGTTAATAATAATAGCCACTTGGTTACTTTTAAATATAATATATATATATATATATATATATATATATATATATATATATATATATATATATATATATATATATATATATATATATATATATACAAATGCTGCTTCCATCGAAACGTCAGCGAAACCGTCCACCAGTGGACATTCAGCTAACACGGGATACCCGAGAAACTATCATTACATTTTCCACCCGTGAAAACATTCATCAAAATATATACATGGACCGAGCAATCCTGGAGTAGATACCGCTTGTTCGCAAACGTCCGCGAAGAAGACCGAAAGAAGAACCCGAGTGGCAGTCTCGTTATGTGGGGTTAAAATAATACTCAGCTTTTTTCAATAACTTTTTTCGATATCTCTAACGCGAAGCAAAATATCGAGAATTGACTCTGTTTTTGAATACGTAGTAGTGAGTTTAAAGTTCACATTTCAGTTGAGTATCTTAAAAATGTGACATCAATCTGTATGAATGTGCAAAAAATCAAATCTGTATTCATTCAAATAGCGAAAATACGCGGGTATGCTAATATATACATATATATATATATATATATATATATATATATATATATATATATATATATATATATATATATATATATATATATAGGAAATCTCAGGACAGTGCGAATTGGAAGCATGCTGGGGAGGCCTTCATTCTGCAGTGGATCGACAATGGCTGAATGATGATATATTTATATACTGGCACAAATGCGCTGTTGCCATATCTTCATTGTCAAACCACGTGCTAATTATAACAAAGTCAATTCGTTACTTTATATAAATAAATTATAATTTATATACAATTTATTAACAATTATTAAGTCTGTTTTAATATTAAAAATAAAAATTGTGAATCTTTTCAGCAAGTTTTACGAAGCCAAAAAATTTCGTCATTATTTTGACTCATCACTCAAATATCGCTCCTACTTCCTTAAATAACACTGATCTAAAAAATTCAAACTTTTTTTTATCGCACGAAAACGTTTGTTTAATTTAGATAGTACTATAGCCACCTAACAAGAATATATTAATAAAAAAATTAGCATGTCAGGTTTCTTTGTGACATTCAAATATATGTTCATATAAAAAATGTCCGAACATATACTTACACCTGTACAATTATCCACTTATATATAATATATATGATTTTCGCGAGTACTTAGCTTCTGGTAGGTCCCTTTTCAAACCCCAGCAGTAATCGGCTAACATCCCATGATATCGCATATCTATAACGAAAATATTTCGGTGGAATCTCTCGCCGTGTTCGTCACTCACAGCACCCAGGTTTTCAGGGAAAGAATCCAAATATGTATCTTTAAGGACATATTGCACTTCAAACCTTTGTATAAGATCAGAAGTTTGTTAATTAAATCTTTGTAATTTTCTATCCTGTGGTTACCCAAAAAGTTTTTTACGACATTAACAAAACATTTCCAGACATATTTTTTAAGATCATTTAGTTTTTGTTCAAAGTTGTTAGTTATCCTTCATTAGTCTCCTTATTTCAGGGCCTACAAAGATTCCCTCTTAAATTTTTGCGTCGCTAATTTTTGGAAATTTTCCTTTCAGATATAAAAATCCATTACCATGTTTGTCGACCGATTATACACATTGTTTTATGAGGCCGAGTTTTATATGCAAGGGTGATAAAAGTACATCTTCAGAGTTCACTAGAGATGTACTTTTAACATTCTTGTGTACTGGAGAAAATGGCATACGCTTGGATCACTCTTTCCTTATATAGTGATTTTTTTATCTCTACTGTCCCATTCGCAAATAAAACAGCAATGTTTTGTGTAACCATGTTTTTTTTAATTGGTTTTTTCCCCCACCGTACATATTGGAAATATCAAAATTGTATTATTGTTAGGTAGTCGCCGTGTGAATTGTCATTCAACCAAAATATCATGTTGATTGGTTGATTGTGAGCTATATATTCGGCGTAATTGGAAAAATATAAATTTAAAATGAGCTTATTCGAAATATATATATATATATATATATATATATATATATATATATATATATATATATATATATATATATATATATATATATATATTGTATGCTGTACAAATTTAATACGCTGTTTTGTATTAAACGACGCCATTTTTCTATGACAACTCTCAGATGCCAAGACGAAAAAAAAGATACAGATGTTTATTGAAAATATCACCATCTTTAACTCAACAACCCTCTGTCAGCATCGCCCGTCGCAATTTTCTTCTTCCATTTGGATATATCAGCTACTACCATTTGCCAATTAGGTAGGCCGGTGTTTGGGGCAACATACTTGACATTGTCCTCCCATCTGAGCCTAGATCATCCCCGTTTTCTTCAATCATCTGGCTTCGTACAAAATATTCTTCTAGACATTCAATTAGAATCCATTCTGATGACATGCCCTGCCCATCTGAGCTTCTGAAACCTCTATGCCAAAGCGGGTATAGAGGTCGTATACTTCGTGGATGTAGCGGTATCTCTACACTCCATGTGTGCAAACGGATGTTTGTCAAATATATTTCTGATAGTGGCTTTCTCTCGAAGATTGATTTGCACCGGCCTTAGTTAGCATCCATATTTCTGAGGCGCATATAAAAACCAGCAAAATCAATGTTTTTGTACTACAATCTGATTGTAGATCACAGGTAGGCGAATTGACGAGATGTTTCCAAGTCGTAGTCCCCTATTAAGCAGTATTTGTCGATATTTCGAAAGCGTTGTCTTGTTTACAGTAAAACTCACTTATAACGTACACGCTTATTACGTATATACGCATATAACGTACCGAATAACCCGAGTCTTGGTAGTTATTATGAAGCATTCAATACATAATTCATTTTTATAACGTACTCAGTTATTAAGTACTTCCGATAAAAAATAACCAAATTTCCTGGCCCGCATATTAAAACATACGGTACTTTCTAATTTTAATTTATTTTATTTTTCTTTGGATAACATAAATTGTGCGCTAGAACGGCAAGGAATCAAAGCAAAAGACAGACAGCCGCCTTTGGACCAATAGACAAACGCTACAGCAGTTTTTTTGCAATTAGGTCCAGCATTCTTTACTTAGACTTATGTATTTATATTAAATGTCCTATTCCCCATAATTTTATTTAGCAACTTTACTTTTCAAACATAATATATTGCAATTCCGCGGAGCTTCGAAACAAGGTATAAAAATTCCCAAACCTGAATCAAAGAAGCATGAATACTACAGTTACTGGACCTCTTCTTCAGGCAAAGGCAGAAGAGTTTGGCGAAAATGTTTAATGTTGCTAGATTTTCTTGCGATTCGGGTTAGTTACATATATTCAAAAAGCGGTACAATATAAGTTCTAGGAAAATTTATGGAGAAACTGCGAATGTAAACATGGAAAATGCGCTGGATTGGGTTAAATTAAGATTAGTTCCATATTTTAGAAACTATGACGCGCTCGATGTTTTTAATGCCGATGAACTTGGTCTTTTTTACAAACTTGCGCCAGATCGTACAATGAGCTTTAAGGGTGAATAATGTATCGAGAGAAAACTATCGAACGAAAGATTAACCGTTCTTGTGTGCGCAAACATGACCGGATTAGAAAAACACAAACATTTAGTTATTGACAAATTTTTACAAACCCAGGTATTTTAAAACCGTAAAAAAACTGGCAGTTAATTATATAGCAAACAACCGAGCGTGGATGACCGCTGATGTTTTCGAAAGTAAATTAAGATCATAGGACAAACAACTGATAACAGAAAGTAGGCTCATATTATTCCTTGTTGATAACTGCCCTGCTCATCAGCATCTTGTGAATCTAAAAAACATCAAACTGGATTTTTTCCCACCAAATTTTACATCCGTTCTGCAACCAATGGATCAAGGTGTTATTCACAGTTTGAAAATTTATTATCAACAACAGCATATGATCAGTAACCTTAAACGCATTGAAAATAGCACATCAATAGCAGTAAATATACTAGATGCTGTTGAAATGGTTTCTAACGCTTGGCAACAGGTTTCCCAAAAAACAATTAAGAATTGTTTTAAACATGCATGGCCCTCCCTTTGCGAGTTCGATGAGGACGATGACTTGCCTCCCGCCGAATGGCTTATTAAACAAGCTGAGGAGGACGAAGACAATCTGCCTTTAAGCGTCTGGCTTACTAATAATAATTTTAACTTGGAAAAAATCAATTCCACTATAATAGACGCTTTCGTTGATGTCGATAACAACCTTACGTTAACAAGAACGCCTAGCGACCAGGAGATTACGGCGCAGATTGGTGGAGCTGAACATCTTGAGAGTGATGAAGAAGATGAGGAACTACTGCTAGATAATGCTCCAAATGCTTAAATGCTCCAAACTTTTCATGATGCCATAACTGGGATAAAAGACGTAAATCGATTTTTAGAAAGTAGAAGCACTAAAGAAGATGGCATTTTGAGCGTAGCTCTTGAAATAGAATATATTTAGAACAAAATATTCTTGTTAATCGCCAAAAGCAAACTCATATTACAAACTTTTTTACAAAGTAGGTTTTTTTGTGTATTTTTATAGTAGATTTTAAGTTTTAAAAATTAAATTTTCTATCATTTTGTTCTTGCTTCCATTATAATACGTGTGTATTTTTGTCAAGAATTAATAAAAGCCTCAAAAATCTAATTACTTAAGTATATGTGGGTACATACATATTTTCATTTTTTTTGAACGAACCGCTTATATAACGAACCGATTATTAAGGTTCCCTCCGGTACGTTCTAACCGAGTTTTACTGTCTTGGTTTTACTGTCATGCATTTTGAGACGTATAGTTTTCACAACTTCGGAAAATGGCAAGATCGATTCCTTAGCTGCGCTCGCTGAACGGAAAATTATGTCCACATCACCGGCATACGACAGCAATTGCACCGATTTATAAAATATGGTACCCGATGTATTTATTGTGATTTAAATGCTAAAACAAAACGCTGTAAACATATTTCAAACATGGGAACTACAAATTTCACTACTAAATCATACTTAAATAACAACTGCACTATTTTGTTTTCTAAATTTTACTTCAGTTTATATCTCGAAATTATTTATATAAAATATTGTATATTAATATATAATAATATATTATTATAAAATAACGATTAAAAAGCATGACCCATAATTTTAACTCAACATATACTAAACACGACATAGAAAATCGTCTTTGTTTTTCATTGTTTTTATCATTTTCATTGTTGTCACACGAACGTCCCACGTGCTGTTTTACCCAATGACTTTTTTAGGCCACTATATATCGACAGCGCAGCTCTTATTTAGTCTTCGTCTCACGAAGCTAAGGCAAATTACAATGTACAAGCGACTTATCGTTCGGAACAATACGAGCACGTCCGGAGACGCTCGAAAATGCTCGAATCCGGTTAATGTAGGTTTATAGTGTGCATGTACGCGACTTATTTTATAGCAAGAATCGTACGTTATTACGGGTTTCGATTTTGTTTTATTATTTATGTCTTTTTCCCCAGAGCTTGCTGCGTTCTTTACTTCGCTGGTCCGTCTATTCGTCACGAGAAAAAAAAATTACAGCAATCGAAAAGCAATAACAGTCAGAATATATTTTATAAGTGGCATTGGCTTGGCTCTCCGGCGATTTTTCATGGTGATGGTTTCGGGGATGGACATCCTGCCAATTTGCGTGATCGGTTGAGGTTGATGAAGATTTTATTTAAAATATATTTATTCTAATGTATGATTTCTATACATACATTAAATATTTATTTATTTATAATAAAGTTACAAATATACCAAAGTAGTCCCAAATAGCAATAAGAAGTCTATCATTGATAGAAAACAAGAGGAAGATCAACTTATACAAATTTAATGTAAAAGGGAAAGTTCAACAGTTTAAAGTTGCCATAAAAGAACATATACGAAATGTAAAAAGAGAAGAAATAAAAATTAAAATAGCGAAATAATTTTTGTGCTTTAAGGATTAGGGAATGGATAAGATGACTTGAGGATCAGAGTAATGAACGAGTACGAGGTTTGGTATATAAGTGTAGCAAGAGTGTCAAAGAATGTGATGAACGCAATCTTATGGTATACCCACACCTGTTCAACTTTTCCGTTCAACATGCCTTTCAACGTGCCTTTCAACTTGCGTTATTACAAGCGTTAGCGCAGGGTAAAACGTGTGCGTCCTTCCTGTTCACATCTTAGCGTCAGTTTCATTCAATTTCTGGCGAGGATGGATCGCGGCCGTATCTTGAAAACTATTTATCCCACAGCTTTGGGGAAAAAAATTGTACTAAAAATGATCATGAGAAATATGCCTTCACCACAGAAATCAACCACCAAAATAGATGGAGCGTGAACGTATGGTGTGGTGTTTTGGGAGACAAAATTATTGGTCCCTTTATTTTTAATGGACATTTGAATGGTGAAACATATTTAAATTTTTTACAAAATGGACTGCCAGAACTAATGAAAGGTGTTTCGTTGGAAACAAGAAGACAAATGTGGTACCAGCATGATGGATGCCCTACCCACTTCTCGCAGGTGGTTCGAAACTTCTTGGATGCTTCGTTTCCAAATCGTTGGATAGGACGGGGTAGTTTATTTTCGTGGCCGGCGCGCTCACCGGATTTGACAGCCCTCGATTTTTACTTGTGGGGAAGACTAAAAGACCTTGTTTTTCAAACTCGTCCTACCACACGAGAAAACATGCTTGAAATAATTCAAAATTCAATAACCAGCATTTCAAGAGCGAAAATTGAAGCTGCCGTTTTTAGTACTCGTCGAAAAATAAATCTTTGCATTTCTAAGGATGGAAGGCATTTTGAACATTTAGAAAGGCGTTAAAGTTCAGATTCTGTTAATTATTAGACTGTTGTGCTGTTAATTTTATTTGACTGTTGTTATTATTATTATCTTCGTTGTTGGCCCGTTGGCCTTTAAACACGCTCCAAATTAATATGGCACCAAGAATTTGGATCAGTCCTAAGCATGGGTAAAGTGTGAAGGAAGGCAAACATTAGGTTAATATTTTTTTTAACTTAATGCAGGTAGTAGTGAAATAATAACTGATTTTTTCAGAAAAATCGAAATATCTCTTGACATGTCAGAGATATCGAGTTCGGGTTTTCACTGGATGATTCCTCTTTAAATTACCTTTCTAGCCATGTAATAAAAGCTGTACCATTCTATTTGAAAAAACTGAACAAAACTTTAAAAAAACTATTGTTGAATGTAACGCCACCTCACGGTTTCATTTATAAACTAAATAATTTATCTCCCAGATTATCTGATTGTCCCAGCAATTACCTTTTAAATGAATCCAAATTGAGGAAAATCGGTTAAGGTAAACGGACATTAGACGACTTTTTATCTCAATAAGTAAAACTCCTCCCCACCCCTCTATTCGAGAAATTACGACAAAATGTCATAAAACAAAGTTGTAGGAGACAGTTTGCTAATTATAACTGAGAATTTGTCTTACTCGGTTAACACTTGAAAATACACAAACAAAATTATTTTTAAAAATGTTTAGCTCGTCACGCCCTCTTGCGGTCGTTTTAGAAGCTTAAAAATATTTTTGGTGAATTCCTCATGATCATTTTTAGAACAATTTTTTTTCCCCAAAGCTGTGGGATAAATAGTTTTCAATATATACATATATATATATATATATATATATATATATATATATATATATATATATATATATATATATATATATATATATATATATATATATGTATGTAGATTCGGGAAACATTTATAAAGCTATTTTTCAAGGTATAAATTAACTTGAATAAACTATAAAGTAGACAAAATAACAATTTGGGAATTAAAAGGTGTTTTGAGAAAACTTAAAGGTGGTCTTAAACTTTTGGCCAGTAGGGTATATATAATCACAAAAATGATATGATTTTATATATGTTTATAAAAATATATATCCTTTTCATCTTTATAAAACAAATTAACTAACAGTGTAAAATATGTTTATACGGACATGGTAATCTCTGGTTAGTTCTTATTTTATGTGCAATTTCGTGTTTGTTCGCATCGACTTTCTTGCTAAAAAGAAGATTATTATAAAGCAGTAAACTTGATATTGTCTGGCTCGAAAAACAGAGTCATTAGTTTATGTCATTGGAACCTTGTTTCCAACAGAGAGCTGAGAAATACGAAGAAATAGACTTAAAATATATAAAGCTTTTCGCAGCATAGATTTCATAAAGAATATTGGTATACATCATTTTAAACTACTAACTTATATATATATATATATATATATATATATATATATATATATATATATATATATATATATATATATATATATATATAAATGTATATATATATAAATATATATATATATATATATATATATATATATATATATATATATATATATATATATATATATATATATATATATATATATATATATCATCATCATCATCAGCCCGCATCGATCCACTGCAGGATGAAGGCCTCTTCAGCATGCTTCCAACCTTCACTGTCCTGGGCTTTCCTCTGCCACTCGGGTCCAATATACTTAACGATGTCATCAATCCATCGTGCTTTCGGTCTTCTTCGCGGACGTATGCGATCAAGCGGTATCCACTCCAGGATTGCCTTGGTCCATCTGTCGTCCCATCGCCTCGCTATATGGCCTGCCCATCTCCATTTCAACTGTTTTACTCTTCCAATGATGTCACAGACTTTTGTTTGTTCCCTGATCCATGCGCAGGACTTTCTGTCTCGTCTTGTAATGCCAAGCATACATCTTTCCATTCCCCTCTGTGCCACCCGAAGTTTTTGAATTGATTGCGATGTGAGTGTCCAGGTTTCACTTCCGTATGTCATAACGGGTAGAACGCACTGATCGAATACTTTTCTTTTCAGGCAAAGTGGGAGTCTGCTCTTAAACACTATGTTGAGCCTACCAAATGCCTGCTAGCCACATTTAACACGCCGTTACACCTCCCGGGCGGTATTCCCCTCCATGGAAATCCTCTGCCCAAGATATATAAAGCTGTCCACAATCTCTAAATCCCCTCCTAGAACTGAAATTCTTCTGTCCTGAGCGAAGTTATTGAGCATAACCTGACTTTTTTTCAGGTTTATTTTCAAGCCAAATGGTTCGCCAGCCCTTTGCAGTTCTTGTATGCGTCTTTGCAGCTCCTCTGGGTCTTGTGAAATGAGAATAATATCATCTGCAAATCTAAGATGGTTTAAGTTTGCACCATTGATCTTTACACCATCCTGTTCCCAATCCAGTTTACGGAATACTTCTTCAAGGCCAGCCGAGAAAAGAATAGGCGATATTGCGTCACCCTGCCGTACACCTCGTTCTATATTAATTCCCACTTCAAGATCATCAAGGTGAATTGTGGCTGTAGCTCCATCATATATCGATTCTAATAGGTTTACATAGGCTCTCTCTACACCTTGGCTAAGCAGTGCATCCATTATCGCATGCTTTGAGATGGAATCAAATGCTTTTTCGTAGTCGATAAAAGCCAAGCACAGTGGCATGGTGTATTCATTGTGCCTTTCTATGACCTGCTGTACAACCTGGATGTGATCCATTGTACTGAATCCACTTCTGAATCCTGCTTGTTCTCTTGGTTGTGCGTCATTCAGTTTTTTTAATATTCTTTTAGAAATTATCTTAGTGAAAACTTTGTACATCACTGATAGGAGGCTTATTGGACGGTAGTTCTTTAAATCTTCTTGTGCTCCTTTTTTATGTAAAAGGATCACTTCTGCATTTTTCCATAAGTCCGGTACTTTTTGTTCTTTGAGACATTTTGAGTATAATTTTGCCAGTGTTTTATGTAACGTCCGACCACCAGCTTTTAGCATTTCGACAGTTACACTATCCTTTCCTGGAGCCTTGCCGTTCTTCATCAATTCTATAGCATTTGTTACTTCCTCCACTAGGATATCTGGCATTATATATTGTTCTTCCCTGGGTATTGCTGTCCCTGACTGGCTCTGATCTTCATATAACTGGGAATAAAACCTTCTGACAATCTCTAACATTTGGGTACGCGTCCTGCACACTGTGCCATCCTCACGCTTTAAAGCATATATTTGCATTCTTTTGTTTCTCAGCTTCTGTTTAGCTTTGTTAATTCCTTTGTTTTCTTCCAGGGTTTTTTGCACTAGCTGCATATTGAATCGGCGCGTGTCCTCTCTGATACGTTTTCTTATAGTTTTGCAGAGCTCAGTGTACTCGACCCTGCCAAAAGGACTACCTGCATTTCTCATTGCTTGCCGTTTCTTCATTAAATCAATGGTCTCACTGGAGATTTTTGTTTGTTTGAGACATTTTTCCTCTGGTGCTATTGAAGCAGCCGTTTGAAGTACATTGTTGGCGATTTCTTCATATTGAACTGATATTTCCACGTCCTCTGGATCTTGTAATGCAGCAAACCGGTTTGACAAAGCAATCTCAAAATCGCTTCCTCTCTCCAGCAGTTTTCCAGAATCCACCTTGCCCTTCTTTGATCTTACCATTCTTTCGCGCTCTTTTCGACAGTCAATCCGAACCCTTGCTCGTACCATTCGGTGGTCACTTCCAACATTAAAATTGTTAAGGACAGTACAATTGGTAAATATTGTTTTATCGTTGGTCATGATGTAGTCAATTTCGCTTGTGAGCCCAGATGGACTTTTCCATGTCCATTTTCTGCTGATATTTTTCTTATAGAATGAATTCATAATATATAGTTCTTGTCCTTCAGCAAAATCAACTAATCTGTCACCTCTATTGTCTCGCTCACCAGTTCCATATGGGCCAGTTGCATTTTCGTCTGTTCTTGTTGTTCCAATTCTGGCATTAAAATCACCCATCAGGATTTTGTACCTACATTTCTTCTTGTATAAAAGCTGGGCCACATATATATATATATATATATATATATATATATATATATATATATATATATATATATATATATATATATATATATATATATATATATATATATAAAATTGTATGTATTTTTACTTCGACCAATCATTATTCAATAATTCATTCTTCAAACATTAATAAGCAATTGCCATTATAAAAGCAATTTTCTTGTTCACTGCTTGGCTTTTACATTTGAAAGGAAGATCTTTCAAGTGTTAGAATGCTTTCACGTAATACATCATTTACACTGCGCATAGTGCATAAAAAATTTAATTTTTACCGAACATAATATTAATTTCAACTCGATGAAAAATTATATTGGATGCAAAAGAAGAATTAACCATCAAATTCATGTAAGGAGTTGTTCAATATGAGTGTCAAAACTTTAAAATGATACTGTAGTTCAATGATAACTAAATGGTGATTTTTTTAGTGCGCGTAAAAACATTAAATTGGCTAACATTCATTAATGTGTGAGCACAATTTCGGACAAATATTTGCCGCAGCTACTTCTGACAAAGCGCATTCTGTCACTCCAATTTCCGACAACTTTTTAATGTATTGGGGGTGTTATGTGCGCAATTTTCCGAGTTATGTTGGCTTTCAAGGCGTCAATAGTTGTTGGTTTATCACCATAGACCATAGACCAAAGATTTAACATAACCCCAAAGAAAATAATCAAAGGCGTTAAATCATATGACCTTAGTCGCCAAGTAACAGGCCCGTTTCTCGAAATCATTTTCTCACCGAATTGTTCCCTCAATAAATCGATTATTGCAGAGGCTGTGTGACATGTGGAGCAGTCCTGTTGGAACCACATCACCTCCAGATTAATACCATTCAAATTTGGAATTAAATAATCGATGTAGTCGACCAAGAAATTCCAACTTCCTGAAAATGGCGATGAATTGATAAATTTGGATCTTTTGTTGAACTACTGTTGCTGTTGCTGGCAACAGCGGGGATATTTTCTTCAGAACGCACAGTTTTTTTGTATTGTTTTTGTTTTAATATCGCGCAGCTTAAAATGCGTTCGGAATTTGTCGATAATTCGGCGAATACATCAAGAAATTCAAATTCTTTGACGAAGTGCTATATAAGTTTGGGACACACAACACTGATTTTGATAATAACTTTCGACAATTTGCAAGCGTTGATCTGATGTTAAATGTTCCATGATGATTTGCCAGACTACTAAGACACATATTTACAGACTTGCGCGCAAACTCGCAGTTCGTTTGATAGCGACCCTTATCGAAAGTTCGGACACACTAAAAATCACTTTTTACAAGTGATAATCCGTTCATTTTTATTTTATTTTAAAGAAAACATAATGGGATGTTTTTACGGCTTTATATGGTGGAATTTATTCTACATGTATTCTGTACTGGAATTTTTTTCCTGTACCGAAATTTTCGGGATATTAGACCATGTACCAATAAACATTAATTATCAGTTTATTCCTAAATCAGAAGTGCTAGAAATGACATATATAGGTTATTTTTAAGTGCCAAAACATATTTGGTAGTTAGTAATTTTTAAAATTCTATAGAAATAAATGGAATACCAGTGTCCTTTACTTCGTTAACATATGGCCTCTAGCAGTCAGGCATTGCTTCGTTAATAGTAATGTGTTAACAAAAGGTGGCAATTTTCACGGGGCGCACCTTTTTACAATATCTCGAATACAATAATTATAATTTTCACCTGGAAGATATTATTGACACAATGACTGAAAAAAAACTTTTTCGCCGAAGTATGGGAAGAACCTTTTATGGATTTGTATGAATAAAATTGTAGGAAATTATAAGAAACGCTTTTGGAATAAAAATTACATGCTTTAGAAGATACGAAGTTTATATATGAGTCATTGAAAGTATACTTAATGCTAAGTCCAATATCTCTACAATATTATCAAAAATTGGTTGGATTATCAATGGGCTAATATGAAAATAATATTCTAACGTTCATTCTTTTGTTATTTTTTTATTGTGAATTGTGTTTTTTTGTTTTTGTTTATTTTTCATTGTGAAGCCATTTTACAAAAAACATTTCGATTACTGTCGTTTATATACTGGATCTTTGGGAATAATTTTTACAAAGCTCCCCTTTAACATAATCCCAAAGGATGGTACGTATGTACATCTTGATTGTCCTTGATATCTCACAGAAGTTTCATATAATTTCGCTCGTTATGTCAACGTCTTTTGTAATTAAAAAATACAATTTTAAAATGACAATATACTATATCCAGCAAAGAATTTGCACGAAATGTCTTGTGTTGTTGCATTGAAAATATTAAAAGGGCGTTACCATGATGAAGGTATGTAAAAAAGTTTAAGTGATACAAAGACTTTAGTGATGGTAGAGAAGCAGCTGAAGATGAACTTCATGCAGGAACACCTTCCACGTCAACCGATGAAGAAACTATTACCAAAATCAAGGCTAATTTAGAGATTTGTGCAAAAACAATTCATGGTCTTTGTATCACCATAACGCACTCCTGAACGTCATAATAATTTTTTGTCAATTTTTCGTTAAAAATCAAATAAATACCGTATTTGCCAGATATGGCACAGCGTGACTTTTTCATGTTTTCTCGATTGAAGAAACCACCTTGTGGATGCTGATTTTGAGTCTATATAAGTCATTCAAGAGAGCTCGTTGGCCGCTGTGAAAGAAATACCAGAAGTCGAGTATAAAAACTGTTTCGAAGACTCGAATAAATCTTGGAATAAGTTTATTACTTTGAAGAAGATAACATATATTTAGATGAATAAATAAATGCTTTGTTTTATTTAAAAAGTTACTTTATTTTTTGATAAGACTAGTATAAGAATTGTTAAAACAAGGACAATATTTACAGATTAAGATGAGTTGGGTAAACAAAGTAGGAGGTTAAAAGTAATATAAAATAAGACGAAAATAAAATTTAAAACAAACAGACGATAACATAGGTTGACATGATTTTTGTAACATTGACGGGAATGTTCTTTTTGCGCTTTATTTAGGTAATTATTAAAACACATTTTCACAGAAATGGCCTAGACGGTCCCATTTTCAAGTAGCTACTTCTCCTTTACATCATGGGGAATAAGGTCATGATGTTTGGAAATAAGGTCATGAAATATTCCCATCGCCTTCGTCTTCACCATATCAAATGATATATTTTCAATGGTGGCCTGAATGTTTCGTTTAAGATTAGGGGTTTATTTCTGTAAAATAATCCAAGGACGTAATATTGCATGATCTTGATAACCAGTTGATATTACCATTTCGCGAAATATCGCGTTCAAGAAACTTTTCTTGCAATAAATCGATTGTCCTGCGAGATGAGTGACAATTAGTACCGTGTTGTTGTAAGAAAACAATTTATATCCACAAACATTTTTTAGTTCAGACCAACGATATTCTGTTAGCATATTCCTGGAGCGTTCACCATTAATAGCAACATGATTTCCATCATCGTCTACAAAAAAATAATGCCCTATTACTCATTCAGTCCAAAAATCGCACCAAGCAGTGACTTTCTGAGGATGAATAGGTAACTTCTTAATCACTTGTAGATTTTCATTGGTCCAAAAATGCTGCAGTTTTGTTTGTTCACAAACCCGTTAAGCCGGAAGTGCGCTTCGTAGGAAAAGATTATTTTGAGTGACATTTACATTTCAAACAGTGTTGCCTCTATTTGGTTCAAAGTTCTGACACTCTTATTGGAAAACTCCTCATAATAATGGTTGTTTAGGAACTTTATCGGCGAGATTTTGCAGTTTGTGTTGAATAGTGCCAGTAGTTTTGAAATAATTTAAACAATAATGAACTTACTCAATATGAATATTTTGAGTGTTTTAAGTTGTATTGAAGTTGAACAATACCACTTGGAAGATTATTTACAGGCAATTTTAATGTACATAATAAAAGTTTGTACAATTATGACAAAAACAAGCTAACATAATGTTAATATTAAGTAGATAATTGAACATGAAATAGAACAACGCGAAATAAACATCAATCATCTAACTTTACAATAGTTAAAATAATAATAAATAAATATATTGAATATTGATATGCATATCATCTGGAATGAATAATACTTCATTATTACATATTCATTCATTAATTGGGACGATTTGGTGGGCGTAGCGTGGGTAGTACCAACGAAATCGCATACAAACTGATCACTAAGCGGAATAAATTAACAAGAAAAATAACGAAAAAAAAAAATTAACCAAAGGAAATGATGTTCTACTTGAAAGCCGCTCCGCAATAATGACATAAAATGATACGATTTTATTTTATTTCGAGATCGAATTTTGAATTCCTTCCTGTTTTCTATAACACATTCACCTTGATTTATGTGAGACTTGTAATACGTGGGCGACTAACAACATCGGCGTTTTACAAAAATGTGTTCAAATATTTTAAAACTTTCTATAACTCTTCTTGATGCGTGTTAAACATTTCATTCTCAACAATTATCTGCTTTTCTGACTGTAGAACATTGATTTTTCTTTTTCACTTAACTCTATCTTAGGTCAGTTCCTCTGATGTTCCTCAAATGTTTTTCTTGCTTTTCCCCTTCTACTTTTGTTTCGATTAATTTCTTTATTAGTCTTTCTTCAGATATCTTATATACACAGTATGGCGGAAAAATAACGGAACTTTTTAAATAAAAAAACAATTAATAATTTTTGCGAAACTTATTTATTTTAATTCAGAATACTTTTCTGGGGGCATCAACATACCGTCCAGCACGTTTAACTAATGCTAGCATATATTTTTTGATGTCGTTTTTAGGAATCGTCTCAATGATCTTCTTCATGGCTTCTTGGACTTATGTAACACTGCCATAAAATGTTCCTTTCATGGCCAGTTTAAGTTTCGGAAACACAACACGGCCACGCGGAATAAGTCAGGCGAATACGGAGGATGTTGAGGCACACAAACTTATTTTTTAGCCAAAAATTCATGAACAGCGACGGGCGTGAAAAACAAATCGAGCAGACTTTCCATTTGTCTAAATCATCTGTCAAAATTTCATGAATCATGTCTTTCGTCGTGTTTAGTTCCTCGGCTATCTATTTCAGTCTAATTTGCATCGTAGGCGATCATTTCAAGCACTTTTTCCATCAACTCATCGCAATTTTTGATTTCAATAGATGGTATAGTAATTTTTTTTTAATTTAAAAGGTTCCGTTATTTTTCTGACATACTGCGTAGTGATAAAACTGCTGTGATTGTGTTGGTTTCTACTTGATGGAAATTCATTATAAATGTTTAATGAAAAGTTTTTTTATTACAGTTTCAAACTTAGTCTTAATGTTTGGCTCGTTTCGCTAGCACTGCAGCTTCGTCAGAAATAAATATTTTCGATGTTAAAATGAATTATATATTTTTAGGAAATAAATACACGAAGATGCTATTTCTTGTCTGTACAAATCCAATAAAGGGGATTTGTTCAGGTCTATTTAGTCATTCAGATAGGTTTTCGCATCTTTGAGATCAAATATTACATATAAAACGAGTAGTGTTAGCGAAACGAGTCAAGCATTAAAAATAAAGTGGAAAGTTTGACAAAAAAAAAAGGATTTTTATTAAACACTGGCTTTATTTTTCGACATTCTATGTTTACTTTATTCGTGATTTTGTCTTTTCCTGTATTGCCTTTCTTTATTGTCTTTCAACATTTATTCTTCTTAAATGTCTGTTTATTAGAATTCCCAATTCGCTTCCATATTTTAATATTTACTACCTTTGTTACGACTTTTATTTTAACTTCTGTAACTTCCCTTTTACCGAAAAATGTTCTTTTGAGAACGTTGTAGATTCTACCAAACCAACTTTTTCTATTTTGTTATTATTTTTTTTTCTTTTTTTATTATGACCTCCAAAAATATATTGTTTTTACTTGTCCCATGATCTATCTATTCTAATAATAATTTCCATTTTGTTGGTGTTGTGTGATTCTATCCATTCTAAGAAATGTCTACGCTTTGTTTTCACACACGTCTTCAAACGACACGGCTACTCGTCTACCGCAGCACGAACCACTTCCAAAAATATAGAATCTGTTACTTTCGCCAAATCAACCTTTAGGATCTTAATTTTGCAATGAGGCGTGCAGGGCAGACCTTTCCCTCTAAAATATTCGACAGCTGATAGTCCAGCGGATTGGGATTCAGACCCTCTGAAAGCCTATCTCTAAGCAATTAACTTAGGTAAATTGGCCTCCGATCAATGCTGTATGGATCTCGTCTTGTGGGCTGGCACTGCTGGAAGATCCAATGTTTTCCTGGAGACATGGTGTTATTAACCCCCTCCTTCAAAACATTGGTAGTTTGTTGCACGTGTTGCTGACGCTCTCTTTCCATTTTCCCATTTTTCTCGGCAGCCTGCCGAAAGGGGTTAGAACAGACTTTATCAATTTGCCGATTGCATTTATTGTTTAACAGTGAAAATCTGTTATCTGTGAAATCGCTCTTCAAGCAGCGCCTTGACTTTTGAGCCCCTGAGTTACGTACAACTGCCATCAATGATTGTTCACTAGATTTTCGGTAAATTATAAGCCATATCTTGTTTAATGATGCGCGACATAGTCCTCGACGGAAATTTCATCTCTCGAGCCAAGATTTTCTGTTTAAGGAGCGGATTTCTATGGATTTTTCATCAATCGCTTTGATAACAGCAGCGGTTCTGGTCTTGGGAAGACGGCCAGTTCTGGCTCGAGAAGCGATTTTTTTTTTAATAACTTTTGACCGGCTTGAGCTGAAAATCTTCGTTACAAATGTATTGCACTTATGTAGCACTATAATAGTGATACTATTCTCTTTGTTAAATTAGTTTACAAGTCTAGTTGGCCTTGATAAAAAAATAAACGCATGAGTGGCACTTGAACACATTACACTGTGGCTTCACAGTTAGAGACATAATTTATACCACGACTGCGTATATCTTGCATTAAAAGTTTTCATCACTTATCAAAGTAGTAATTTGTATGTAAAAAGAAACTAATACACTAGATATTAAATAAATATCAAATGTCAAGTTACATAGTTCCACAGAGTAAATTATAATAGGTCGGTTAATCAGGCAACGTGATCAGTAATATATAAATAAATTTAATACGAAAGCACCTCCATATATTTTCATAAACTAATTAAATCATATAGTTAAGGTTTGCAATAACTTTTGCTCTTTTTTTGCTTAATATAATGCATTCTTGATGATAAATAACCGGTCCAATTTGAATAATCCGCCATTTTTTGATGCACATGTTTCCGGAAGTTGTGCTTCGATGATTTTGTAAAGCTCATACGACCATTTTAATCACTGAGCGCTATATGGTTCTAGAACGTGTGGTTATAGCAAGAACGCTTTATCAAGGTAATTTGTCGACAGCAAGAACGATACGTAGATTAGTTCACGATTTGTAATCACATTTTAAAGATCTATCAAATTATGGTCATGTACGAAACGTTCTTACCACTGAAAATATTAAGAGAATTAAAGAGAAGTGAAGCGAGACATCCTGAAACCTATATTAGAACTTCTTATGAAAGATTACATTTAAAGAGATTTACCATTAAACACCAAATCACTTTATTTAACTTTTCGACGCGCGTTTCGACAAACCTTTTAATTAGCATCATCAGGAGATGATTCTATCTTTCAATCCAACAGACTGAATCACTGACATTGATCTCATGAATGATATTCATGTTTCCACGAACTGAGAATTATCTTTCAAAGATCGTCTTTCAATTTTGATGCATCACTCAACTTGACACCTACAAAACATCATATTTGCAATATTTCGATTTGAATACAATCAGATTTAACGAAATCCTGATGTTGTTAAAATATTAGCGAGATACGCGATGAGAAGTAGCAAAAAATTATTTGGTGTCCATCAAAAACATATCGCCTGAAACATGGCATGTAGATATGGAGAGTGTTACTAAAAGAAAATATACACGATATTTTGGAAAAATAACTTTTTAATTAAAATAAAAATGACTAGCGCCATTTTTGCAACAATACTTAACCTGAAAGGTGAATATCTCCTCTATAAAATGAGTCCGCCATTATTAGAATCGATCAACGAATTGTCAAGTTATAGTTCTTAATGTGACAATACCTTTTGTCACCTAGTCACAAACACATGGTGGAACAAGGAGCTAATATTTAATTTTGTTAAAATTAAGTTAATGGTAATGATTGTTTATCCCGTACACATGTGTTCGAGTGGTATAAGCGATTCCAGGGCGGTCGTGATGCTTTGGAGGACGACTCAAAGTCAGCCTGACCAAAAAACAAAAATCGCGATGAGTTAGTGGCAAAACTGCAAAATTTTGACCAAAGTCCAAGAGTATTCAAGAGGAAGGGATGTATTTTGAATAAAAATAAATACATTTGGAAACATACCTAATTGTTTTTTTTTAATTTATAAAGTTTCTATATTTTTCCGACATACCGTGTATGCAGTAAGAATGATATCGAAATATTTGAACATTTAATTAATTAGAAAATAAGAATATATTTAAAGAACTATTCTCAGAAATAAGACGAGACCAACGGAAGGAAATTGCACAAAAAGATGTCGAACAATCATTGAGTTGTTAAAGAGGGTTACTGTCAGTATGGTGAAATTTTTCAGGAATTATTCATTATTAAGTTCTGAATCCTAATGAAATCAAAGTGCTAAATATTATTGTCCTTAGCCAAGAAAAAATAATAGGGTTAGGCTGGGAAATAATGCCTCATCGTATTCTCCTGATGATGCACCAGCAACATTTTATTCGTGGAAAAAAAATCCGACTTCAACTATCAAAACTGCATCCGAAGAATATTGTACTTCCAAATCACCCTCAGTTTACAAAAAGTGAATAGAAAGTTGAAGATTGTCAACAATGATGAAGATTATATTATTGATTAAAACTCTTTAAATAAAATAAAATCTTATGCAGTATCAAAAAACGATATTACTTATGAGTACACCTAATAAAAGAAGAAGAAAAAGAAGTACTTCATTGCCTGATTGAAGAATTTTTTTTAATAAAATGGTAAACAATAGAAATCTTATTTTACTTCACAAAAAAGCCGTTATTTTCGTACGAAATACTGAAAGAAAAAATCTCCAATGTATAAATAACAATTCTCATTTACTTCTCATCGCCTCATTAAGGACCGGTCCTTCTGGTTTCAACGTGAAACTTTAGAAACGGAAATCTGATCTTTAAAATGTTTCATTAAATGCCGAGCGGTAATATTCAAATTAAGAGAAAGACACAACCATCAGGTTTCGTTTCGTACCGCTTTTCATTTTCCTAATGGCTGTTTTGAAATATCTAGATGCTTAAATAAATTCGTTGCCTATTAAATGTTGTTTGTACATCTGCGTGATATTATAATTATAAATGGTCGATGCCATGTATGTTCGACAATTTAATGTCGAATAAGATTATCAAAAAATGCAATCTTCATTCATTATTTTTTAGCATGTGAATGGTTTCAGCGTGAGTAATGTGCCTTAATTTGAATTTGGTTATTTGATGTGTAAATTAATATAGGGCGTCTTCCCATAAGCTAAAAGTAACACAAATACAAATACCACAGAACCTAAAGCAAATTTCTACTAAATAACTTGTTCGCACTAGCTCGACGCACGTCTAATAACACTGGTCTATAATCTTATGTATTTTGTCATGCTAATTAACAATACGCCAAGTAAAAGACTCAAAACACCCACTCTACTTGTACCTATTTACATGAAACACCATTTTAAAGTGAGGAATACTCCTATTTGTTACTTTAAGTATAACTAGCTGTTACCCGCCCTCTTCGCTGGGCGTAAATTAAACTTTAGTAATAATTTTTTTTTTATGATAAAAATTCCTTTTAAAAATCCATAGCTTGTACCTGTTATTTGACAAGTTTTTTCACAACGATACAATCTCAACTTTCAAATTTCGTAGTATATTTATCTTTTACGCCCTCGCAACCCCCGTTAGGAGTTGATTTTTATGAAGCATCCTCCATAATGAACAACGCCCCGGGATTTACAATCCCCCCCCCCCCCTACTAAACCCCCCCCCCTACTAAAAAACGTTAATTTATCATTTAATTATGTCATTATATATATATTAGTTAAATTATAAGTATCACTTTTGAAATTAATTTCTGTTAGCTTAAAAAAAATATAAAAGTAAATAATTTATAAAATATGTCAACAAAAAACTAACAAAAAATAACATATTTCAAAAAATCTCAACTAATAATTTATAATTAAAAGTATAACGTGAATATAGTATATTAAGATATAAAAAAGTATGTGTTAAAATACAAAAATAATAATTATTACAATTGACCGAAATCCGAAGAAAAAAAAATGTATGTATATATATTGTTTCTAAATCATTCCGGGTGTCGATCCGTTGATTCTGTGAAGAGTGACTCTCTGTGATTCTCTATTTATTTTTTTTTTTCACTCTCTGTGTGATTCTCTGTGAAGAGTGCCTCTCTAAAACATTATCTACCTTATCTACCATCCGTGAAAATATTAGATGTAACACACACACACACACACAGATATATATATATATATATATATATATATATATATATATATATATATATATATATATATATATATATATATATATATATATATATATATATATATATCGTTATAAAAAGTATCCATGTTCTATTCCATGACATAACTTCGATACCAAATTTCATTCGAATCCTTCCATTCGAGCGTGATTGAAGGACAAACATCCAAACAAACATATGTACTTTCACATTTATAATATTAGTAAGATTTAGAGGACCGTTAAATCTATACATGTATAACTTTTGTTAAATATGTAGCGAATTCACTTTGAAGAAACACATTCAGGCCACCACTGAAAACATACCACGCGATATCTGTGAAAAAACAATGGAACATGTTCTTCAAGATAAAATATAAATCTCAGATTATCACTTGTACTTATTATTATGCCTCATTTCAAAGTTCTGACACTCTTACTGTTACCCATTTACGAGAAAATGTATAAATAGCAAATTTGTAGAGACTTACAAGTAACTGCTTACTTAAAAGTATCATTTTTAAATTTACATTACTTAGATCAAAATTATACAAATATCTCTTATATCAGCTCTTGAAAATAACTGAATTTATCCTTGGCTTCTATTTCGTACTTTCTCATGAATAAATTGGCTAAGAATGAGGACAGGGGATTGCCTATTAATGTCCCCTCTTGTTGTTTATCAAAGTCATTATTAAATTATAAATATTTTTTTATTTTATGTATAATTTAGATAATTAAATAAACTTTATGATTTTTTTAATTGTTTCAATATATAAATACAATACATTGTTTTTAATATGTTCCCATAAGTAATGTGGTTTTTTCATTTAACCCTTTGTGTCCTAGTGTACACAACGTTTAATAATTTTTCCTTTTTTTAATAATTTCTTGGAAAGTATTCCATCAGGTGAGTGTTCTGATATAGATGATTTTTCGGATGATGATATTCAAAACGAAAATGAGATTGAAGTCGATATCAACGCTATGGAAGTTGGATTTCAAGATGACTTAGAAAATAATGATTGAAGTGACTTTTTTTTATAACCGATAAAATTTCGGATTATGCTTTACTTGATGATATTCAAGATGATTTATGGAGCAGTGATGATGAAATTGATTTGACTACGCTTTAGCGGATGATATTGAAGAACCAACTGATATATTTTTGCATGTTTTTTTTTATCATCTACCACATTACCTCAACACCAATTTATATATGTGGTCTTCAAAAGTATTTATATTTGTGGAACAGTCAGAAAAAGTAAGAAAGGATTACCCAAAGATGTTGAAGCAGAAAATAAATCATAAGGGGGCAGTCTGATTGGAGAGTTAGTAAGGATGGTAAGCATTTTTAAAATGGAAAGATCGCAAACAAGTATTTTTTCTAAGTAATCATCATAATCCCTCAAAAAACGAAATAGATTTTAGGAAAAATAAAGACGACACTCGTGGAAAAATTATCCCTATCTTAATAAAAGATTATAATGCTCAAGCCCGGCGATACTGCAGGTGTATTAATCAATAATTTCAAAATTACAGTTCCACCAGAAGTAACACATGACAAAGCTGTATACATACTAAAACATCTAGAAAAACCTCGAAGATGCGGCTTCTGCAGCACTCACGCAAAACTGCACAAGTCCTGCTGGAGCTGTTTCTACATGTGATGTAGGTCTTTGTCTCAGTGACAAAAACTGCTTTTCTTTATTTCATTATCAATAGATTTATAACTTTATTTTTAATGTACTTGATTAGAAAAATAAATTATTTCTAATTTTGATGTTATTTATTGCCTAGTATTTCCATGGTGAGGAAACGTTCTCAAGGCTAAAGGTAAGATCTTAAAAATAAATTATATGCATATTCACATTTTAGCAGAACTTTATATATTTTATAACATTTAAAGTCAGTAAATGAATGTCAGTTTCCATCGCTACTGACAATTTTTTGTAAATACCTCTGACAAATTTTCTATTTCCTTTTCGTAAAATAAGAGTGCTTTTGAACAAAAATATTCTTCTAGTATAGTTTTGATCACTGTTGCAGTAGAAAATGTTCCACAATTCCATAGATTTGAAAAGATAGTAATCTGACCGTGCAGCATCAGAAAAATACGGTGTGTGAGAAAGAACTTCCTAAACTCTTTGATTTCTAAACAGTCTTTCTCCATAACTCTTTGAAATTTTTAGGTGATTCTGGCATTATAAGGTCTTGCACTGCCATGCTGCAAGATATTTTGGATTAATCAGTACTGGACTTTTCTGAATCAAGGTCATGTTCATTGCTGTAGCTTGATAGCAAGCCGTTAGTAGTTTGATAGCAAGCCGAGCATTAATATTCAGTAGTTATAGATTCATATAAGACCCAGAATTTTATATTGAATAGTTTCTGAAAATCCTACCATACTAACAGTAACAGTGTTTTAGGATGTGTTAAGTCCTAGTTTTGGACCAGGCACACTTTAGCGTTAACCATTTTTTTTTTAAATGCGAATTGTATTATAGAATTCACTTTTCATCTCCAGTAATAATTCATTGAAGAAAAGGATCTCTGTCCAACCTGGACAAAAGTGCATTGCAAATGGTTATTGGTTGAATTTTGTTTTTTAACTGCAAGTTGATGTGACTCCTACATTCATTCTCTTGGCACTTTGTCGAGTTGTCTTAAAAACTGTATAGTGGGCAATGACGTTTTAAGCTTTATAGCCGATTCTTAGATGCTTTTTTGTCAACTACATTACTTATGGGAGTCCATGTACTCAAAAACATTTTTTCGGCTCATTGTTTCACTACCATAAACAAAAAGATTTAATTTTGACCACATTTCTGTGGCATGTGTATTCGACTTAAAACTTAAGGTTGTGAAAGCTTACATAAATATGGTATATCTTTACACAATGACTGAATTCATTTAAAGACGGTGCTGCTGTTTAGGAGAAAATTGAATCCTCCACTTTTTCCATTCATTCCGGTTCACCGTCTTATTATTTAATTAAATAACATTAATATGCCTTTAAACTTCATGTATATGTTCTTATTCTTTAATTGACATTAACTTAACTGAATAATGCTGAAATATCTATATTTTCAGTATTGTCAGTTTCTACATATGGAAGAAATATTAGTGTAATAATTATTAATTACAATTGCAATTTAATCTTAAGCTAAAATACTGGCATTTTTTAGGAATTTGCACGATACAGACCTGCTAGCCAACCCTCCGAAATCGTCCTTAACAGATTAGGACGTGGATTAGATGAAATGTATTCGAAAGACGCATACGCGCTGACTAAGTCCACCAGCTGTCGGTTTATGCCGAGGAACAGATTTTCGGGCAAGCAGGTTCTCGCATTTCCTGGGCAGATGTGTTTTATAACGATGCTCGTTTGCATCTTATTTTCTGCGGATCGGGCAGGCATTCTCAGAATTCAAATAAAATACATACGAGAACGAATAAAATCAAGATTTTAATTGATAGTGATCGGCATTTGACGACGCGCGAGATGGGTGAGACATTAAACATTAGTGCCATTATAGACGAGATATTTTCGTAAGCTTGATACTTAGTGTCGGATCAATTAAGCATTAAAAGTTTACTAGATGATGAATTAACCAATTGGTTACTGAAGCACAATGAAAAATGAAGTAATCAAACAAGTCTATAAAAACAGGATTAAGTACCTTAACAATAGTTGTAACCCAATTGAAGAACTACAAACAGACAACATTATTATCAGAGATATACACTCAGTGTCAAAATGTTTCAAAGTTCACCAAAGAAGTTAAAAAAATAATATAATTAAGTTTTATTATTCTTTTTAGAGCTTTTTTATCGGTTTCAAATACATATTAGAAAAGGGAAACAGTTTAATTGACCTTGATCAGAATACAACGTAATTAGTAAATATTAACTTTTTTTGGGCGTCAGAATGTCAGACACACTTGTTTATTTTTAAGATTTGTTAATGCTCAAGAGGTTTTATAACAATTTATCAGTTTAGTTCAGTTATTCGTCAGTTTAATGTTGTGGATTTATATACAAAATAATTAAAAAATGTGATTCATTGTGGGAAAAAAATTGCGTTTTTGAGAAGACGATTCAATTTTTCGTTACACGTAAACTGGATGAGTTATAAAGTCATAGGATGTCGATTAAAACAACATTTTTCATCGGTTGCCAAGTTGATACGGTTCGGCGACACATACGGAACTCAAGTTCAAAGAAGAGAAAAAAGACGAAGAAAAAAGAAGAAGAGAAAAGAGAGTATTGCATCGAATTCCGGTAAGCCTGCAAGAGTAATTGATAAGGAAGAAAAAGTACAAGAGTTAGGAAGGTCCGACGATTATTAAAAAGTTTTAAAATATTATAAGCATTGCGACGAATATTTTGGCCGCAAATTAGCCCGAATGGTTTTCGCTGAAAAAGTCATGTCATGGACTGAGCAGAGGATGGAAATATTTGTTTCTGATGAAAATAAAATCTATTTGAATGGGCTTAAGGATTTTTCCTTATATTTTCATGATCTCAGGAAGGAGGAAAAAATGTTATCGAGGCGATAAAAGGGTGGTGTTATGCTTTGTGCGAGTATTGACTACAAAAAAAAGATAAGTCGAGTTAACACTCAAGAATATTAAAATTTATTAGAACAACAAAAGTTATCTTATAATGAAATAAGTGAGGCTTTGCCAGTGTTTCAACAAGATAACGCCCTCATTCATTTGGCAAAAATTTTAACGGATTGGTTTCAGTAAAATAATATTTCAAAATTGGAATGGCCTGCTGTCTCTCCAGATTTAAATATCATAGAAAATGTCTGGGGGAGGCTATCAAGGCAAGTTTCTAGTGATCAACGGAGTTTACAAATACGGAATATGAAAGTTTATTCAGGCTTCACGAAAAGAAATTCCACAACAAACAATAAAACTAAAACTAAGAGATGATGGAAAGAGCACAAATTATTAAAATTTGTTTATGTGTTCGATTCGTTAACTTTTCCTTTTCATATAAAACTATTGGTGTGTCTAACATTTTGATGCATATAAATCCCATTAAAAAATTAAAAATGTTTTTCTTCTTGTGAAACATATACCGTACTTTCCAGAACTCACTAGAAAATCAGGTTCCCGAAAAGGATTCCTAAGGTTTACCAAGTGACTCTAAAGAGTTCAAACTCGTACTGAAGATATATTCGATATTGGCATACCTCTCCTTAGAAAGGGAACACAACAGACTTGGGTTCCAGATCGAACGCTACACCATCAGTTTCAGTACCTCATTTACATGCATCGTAGAGACTAAAAATTGATGCAAATTAATTGAGATATTTTAATCATACCATCATCAGTCTTACAACTGTAAGACTGGTGAGGAGAACTTCCTAACAGTGCACATTTTGCAAGTAATAAGCTCCAAAACTACTTCTAATTTATTTTAAAGTTCAATTACAATATTCCGATATACAGGGTGTAAGCGAAATAACTTTCGAAAATGAATATAACCATTCAAAAATTTAAATGTTTAAAAAAATGTAAAGTTATTAATTGCCTAATCAAAAAACTATGATGAGAAGTACTATTTTAAGCAAATATGTGTAAAACCATATTTGGTAAACAATAAATTGTTATTATTTAACGAATAAACTACAAATTAGCTAATGAACATGCTTTGAAAATTAAAAACAGCCAAAAATAATATTAATAAAAATATAAAAGTGGCAAAGTAGTATCGTAATTCTAAATTCGTAGATAAAAATTGTGTATATTTAAATTCCATTTGCATAGCAACATTTTATTCTGTACTTGAATATAATGATATGCTTCTTATGTATGGAGAAGCAGCAAACCAGATTAGAAATGTACCAGAACTTTTTCAATGTATTCGGAAAAATAGTGCCGGGCTCAAATGATGATTTTCTTGCAAAAAACAAACCAAATTTATGCAAAAACATATAAAATAAATGGCAATAAAAATCTTACACTTTATTTTCAAATAATATCTTAAGAGAAAAATGAAACACAAAACTGAATTTTCCTAACAATTTGCAAAGCTGCCAATGGTAAGGAAAATAAAATAGTGTTTTCCACGGACATGGCTATATTTTGGAAACATGTTTTAAAGAAATGTTTTGTTCAATATAATGTAAATAATCGTTACTTAAATTTTCGAAAGTTATTTCCCTTAAAACTCGTATAATACGCGGAGAAATTTTCAATAATCAGTGAAAATGGAAGGAGGTCATCGATCAAAATGCCACAGACCAAATTGATCGACTACATTTCTGATTTGGTTTATACACCATCTAATAAGCATACTAAGGCAGGACGAGCCTACGTCATAACATAATAGAATGTTTTTATCAATAATAAGAATTGTTATCTTCCTTATATCTACGTCGAATATTTAATAGAAGAATTTAATAGGTGATGTTATGAAATTTGAAATTCACGTTTTAGTGGCATTATAATAGAATTGACATTTAACCAAAACCAGTAGTTTAAGTCATCGATAATTATAATTGCATGTTGGAATTCGCGTAATAAAATGTTTTGAAGGCATAAAGATATCCCTGATACTTAAATGTTAATATAATTAATTAATATTTACTAATTACTAATTAGTACTTAATAAGTGAAAATAATATTTTTTTTCGATTAATATTGAAATCTATGTATATATATATATATATATATATATATATATATATATATATATATATATATATATATATATATATATATATATATATATATATATATATATATATATATATGTATGTATATATATATATATATATATATATATATATATATATATATATATATATATATACATATATATATATATATATATATATATATATATATATATATATATATATATATATATATGTATATATATATATATATATATATATATATATATATATATATATATATATATATGTATATATATATATATATATATATATATATATATATATATATATATATATATATATATATATATATCTATATATTGCGGGTCAATAAGTTGCATTTTGCACGGTCAATCAGGTTCGCGAGTTTTTTGAGCTCGGTCAAAAATATCTCCTTCAGAATGGCGGTCGGCGCTTTTTGTATGGCTTCAATATCGCCATAACGCTGTCCTTTCATCAGCAAATAAAGTTAGGGGGGAGAGGTAGAAGTTGCGGGGAGCCAAATCAGGCGAGTATGGTGAATGATTGATGGTTAAATTGCCATTTTTGATTTTTGACTTCTCGAGATGGCTTTTCTTTGGATTCGGCACTTTGACGCTTGGTCTCTGGATCATATTGAAAACACCACGTCTCATCACCAGTAACAATCATCGACCCTGTAATCAAATCCTTACAAGTTGAATTCGGGGCATTTTTTTGGTCGTCAGTCAATTTGTGTGAAACAAAACGTGCACAAACCTTCCGAAGTCGCAAATGATCGATCAAAATGCGATGAATTGAATCTTTGGACATGTTCAATTTCATTTCCATGTATTGCAACGCAGTTTTGGCTGATTTTTTATTAATTCGCGCACAACTTTAATGTCACTTTGAGTAACCACAGAATTTTTCGTACTAGGATGTTCGTCGTCCTTGATATCTTCACGACCTTCTTTGAATCATTTAAACCACTCGTGGACTCTCCTACGGGATAAACAATCCTCACTATATACTTATTTCATTAATTGAAAAGTTTCGGTAAATGTTTAACCAATTTTAAAACAAACATATTTAATCCAATCCGAATGTCATGAAATATTGTCAGAACGTCAGTGACGGATGCACCTTTCCAACACTTACCCCCGCCAAAAGATGGCGCTACTAGAAATAGCCATTTTTTGAAAAATCCTGCTTTCCGTGAGACGCTTCCCATGTTATCCTGCTTCCCATGTTATTTGCCGAACAAGCATTTCCAGAAAAAGAAAAATATCAAAACCACAATAGAATAGTTACAATTTTCTAAGGGGTCTTAATAATTTGGACCGTGGTTGTAATTGAACTTTAAATTTATTATATACAATATTATTAACTTTAAGTAACACATCGTCCCCAGTCTCCGGTCTAACATATAGATAGCGTCACTTATGAACAATCCTTACCAGTGGCCGATTGTGCCTATCTTCAAACGTCATGAATCAAAATTTCATGACAATTTGTCTACTAGTTTCTGAGTTTTTGTGCTTTAAGTGACGCTACTTTTGTTATTTTCAAAACAATGGTAAAAAGGAAATTCGTGTGTTTAAGAATTACTTTTGATAAAGAAAAATACCGTTGAAGCAAAACAATGGCTTGATAAACATTGCCCGGACTCTGCCACAGGAAAATCAACCATAATTGATTGGTATGCAGAATTCCAAAATGGCCGTACAAACACCGATGATGTTGAGCGCTCTGGACGTCCAAATAAGGTGGTTACACCACAAAACATTACAAAAATTCACAAAATTGTTTCTCAAAATCATGAAGTAAAGCTGCAGCAGATAGCTTATATCATGCAAATATCGAAAGGAAGTGTTTACATCATTTACTCCATTTTGCATGAATATTAGGTAATGTGTTTTGCTATCGAAATGGGTTACACAGTACACACAGTTACACACGCGTTTTGCTCACAGCCGACCAAAAACAACAACGTATTGATGATTCTTGGCAATGTTTGGAGCTGTTTAAGTGCAATAAAAATTTATTTTTTCATGCGGTATGTGACAAGGGATGAAACATGGATCCACAGCAGCTGGTGAAACCAGTCCAAAGCTATCAAAAACAACCATCGGCAGGCATGGTTATGGCCTCTGTATTTTGGGTTACGCATGGGATATTGTTTATCAATTATCTCGAGAAAGGTAAAACACCATCAATAGCGAATATTAATTTGAATGACGACATCGCAAAAAAGACTCCAAATAAACAAAAAAAGTGCTGTTTCACCAAGACAATGCACAATGTCACAAATCCTTGGCTAAATGGCATGAATTGCTTCCTCATCTACCGTATTCTCCACACTCCCCGGCGACTATTTCTTGTTCTCAAATTTCAAAAAAAATTTCGCTGAAAAGAAATTTCGCTGCAATGAAGAAGTGGTTGCCGAAACTGAAGGATATTTTGAAGGCAAAGAGAAACCGTTCAATAAAAAGATGTAGAAATGTTAGAAAACCGTTGGAATGATTGTATTGCTCTTTAAGGAGAATACATTAATGAATAAAGTCAGAATTTCCAAAAAAAAGTTCGTTTTATTTGTCAGACCGGGGACCCATTGACCGATGTGTTAACTACTGATAAATCAGAATATGTTCAAAATTAAAAACAAAATATTAAGTTGTTACAAATTAAAAAAAATCTAACGACAAAATATTTATTCGTACTAACTGAATAAACAAATATGACGTAGAAAATAATTGTCATATTTATTGAAGGAATGTATGCCTCAAACTGTATATTTACTGTACATTTGTCAGGCTAATTACATGCTGATTAGAAATCGGATAATTACATGTTGTTGGTTAACATTTTTCGAAAATAATGTTCCACACGTTGTTTGAGCATCTTAGAGGATTAAGAAATAGGCAAGAGAAAGACTGATAAACTAAGAAATATACTAGGGTGTAACAGAAAGAAGCCTTTGCGTTTTTGAGGTTATTCTTCCTAATATAGGC
The DNA here is from genome assembly GCA_031761425.1 of Cosmopolites sordidus. Taxonomy (NCBI): domain Eukaryota; kingdom Metazoa; phylum Arthropoda; class Insecta; order Coleoptera; family Curculionidae; genus Cosmopolites; species Cosmopolites sordidus. The sequence goes on along the minus strand of JARFXV010001083.1, from coordinate 299,901 downwards.
AGTCGTTTTCGATGATTCCAACTCTATTTGGAGGAGAAAAAATCCCCCGGCCAATTTTTAACTCTTCTTCAGTCCTAAATTTTCTTCCTAGCAAAAAGTGAGCCGTGGACCGGAACAAGTGGTAATCTGACGGAGCAAGGTCAGGGCTGTACGCTCTGTGAGGGAGCAGTTCAAAGTCCAATTCCCTAATTTTTGCGGTGTCTTGCTTTGTTTTACTGCAGAAGCACTTTTTATGTTTGACGACATGGATATTTTCCATGTCTGGAAATTTGGATAGGCTGGATATTTTCAGCCCCAGAACTCTTTCAAATTGAGCTAGGTAGAGTTCTAAATTTATCGCCCTACCATCAGGAACCAACTCAAAGTGAATTATTCCTTCAAAAGTCCATTAAACACACTTTTTTGACAAGTCTTTCTCGTCTCGGTATAAGAAGAACTAATTGCCCAGGCAGAACACACTGCTTTACATCATTAAGATTGTTGAAATAAACCGATTTTTCATCAAAGGTAACAATCCATTTGATAAATTGAAAATCAGTAGAATTTTTGAGGTGAGGTTTATTCAATCCGATATGTGGCTTGCTGCGGCAACAGTTGGAACCATTTTAGCACCATCCCTGTGCCTCACAAATACCGGTTAACGGTAATGAGGGATACTCTTAATTCCCCTGATAGTTTCCTAAAGGAAATCTTCTAGGATTTGCAGTTGCTCTTAAAATGTCAGCATCGAACGGCCATGGACGTCCTGACATTTCCCTATCTTCAAGAGTCATGTCTCCCTCCCGAATTTTTTTGAAAGAGAGCTGAGCGGTGTGGATGATATAACACCTTCCCCCTCTACTTTGCAAATCTCACGAGCGGCGACAGTGGTTTTGACGCCTCTTTAAAAATAATGTCTCATTTTAATTTTACTTTTTCTATTAACACGCATTTTAATATTTTTGATAAAACCCGTCGACTGAATCTTTCGCAGTGGAATTAGTTTACTACTGAAGAAGAAATGCTTATTTGAAATCGGATAAACCTCTTAGGTGTGAAGTATAATCATATATTTATATACAATAAATACGCAAAGGTTAATATCTAAAAATTCCACTATATTTAAAATTGTATGTATAACAATTGTTTCGAAACACAGTGCCTTTTTCAAATACAAACTATGTTAAACTAACAGTAACAATAGTAATTAAAACCTAAATTGTCCATCGACCTAATAATACCATAAAATATCATAGTACGGAAAACCCATTTTTTCAACGTCTAGAAAGGCAATATAAGTTTAATAGCGGTGAACCATTCAAGTCCAGCTGGTCATTTGGCAAAATATCCAAATTTTTCCATTTATTAATTTCTAGGCTCTCAAAAAAAGTATTTTTTTAGATTTATTTATATTATGTAACATTTTAAAATTATCATTGCAAGTATGCTTTTCTAACATAAAATGGTTAGCAGAATGAGAATTATTTTTTGTTTGGTATAACTTCTTTTATGTTCACTGAGCCTAGTAAAGAAAGATCTTCCTGTTTGTCCAACATAGACTTGCGGACACGACCCGCACTCAATTAAATACATTCCTGATTTACAAACTTTATTTGTTTGACTTTTATTGTTTCAAGTACCGGCGACTTCAGTTAAATTCATTTATAAACAAATGAGAAGACGCAAATAATTTTGTTCACCCTAGTACAAATTGAATGTTGCAAGAGGAATGGTAATTTATTTACCATGTTATTACTATCGTATGTTATAAGCAAGGAACGATCACATGAACATATGTCCAATTATCATTAATGTGAAGTGCATTAGACAGCAATTCCAGCAGCTTGCTGTAAAACTTGTTGTAATATATTGTCATTTAGTTGTTAAACAATTGTCATTTAGCATTAGTTAATATGTAGTATTAACTAATAGAGTTGACGTTTTCGTCTAATTTCAATTCTTCAATACGAACCTTTGGTGTGAAATACTAAACTCAAAGAGATTTACCATTAAACACTACATGACATTTTCTAATCTTCCTGACGCGCGTTTCGCTAACCATGTTAATATCATCAGATGATTCAAGCAAATTCTAAAACTAAACTATGTTCTATTGCATTATTGTATATTACATGTGACAACAGTACCTAATAATGCGTTATATTAAGATAGTTCACTCGTAAATGCACTTTTCTTCCTAATTTGATGAGATTTAAATTTAATATTAAGGTAAGTGTCCTTTATATCACAAAAAAATCAATTTTTTTACCAATTCTGAAGCGAGATATTATTAATTAAATTGAATAAAATTAACATGCAAATAGATCAGAAATTTATAGAAAAAGGCATAGTTTCGTGTATATCTTGAGAACTTCTTTACATTTTCTTAAAAAAAACAATGTCCTGTAAAACGAAAAATTAAAAAACTTTTGAAATAAACATGAGTTTTTTTTATAGATTGATTGACATTTTTTTTAAGCAATAAACGCGTAGTGGAGGGATTGGGAGGGATAGACATCACATCTTGGCAACACTGAGTGTCATCATGCTTTACGCGCCGACATCTGAATGTACCTTATTCTTGGTACTATGCATTTTGCTAGTCAGAACTTCAGTTATAACACAACATTCATCACAAGAAATACCCAATATTGAATTAAGACCGTACGTTTCTCGTTAGTTATTTTTTCTAAACTTAACACTTTAAATTTCAATTTTAACTCGCTGAACATATCCATCGACCAACACACAGCTTAGGAGAGTCTTCAGTTTTTTAATTTTTTCGCGTCATTCGCTGTCGATATATTTTTTTGCGTTTGTCAAGGACCTTTTGCTTTGCAAATTTTCCTTTATGTCGCAATTGATCATGATCAAAAGGAATTTCCAAATTATTTATATCTTTATTATTTTCAAACAGCAGTTACATGGACAAAAGGGAGTAAATACACAAAACATAATATATATAGTGCCGGAATTAATTTTTTAGATTTTTTGGTTAAGAAACAATTTTATTTCAAACTAAAGGTACGTTATATTTCAATTAAAGTATCTACCATCTATAGATATGACCTTTTCCCATTTTTTGGCAATAAATGGATTGCACGTTTGAAGAATTCAATATTTTTAGAAGCGATCCACGATTCCACCCAATTTTTTGATACTTCGTTATTTTTGAAGTGCTGTTTCAATAATTCGCTTTGCATCGATCGAAACAAATGGTAGTCGGAATGCGCAATGTCTGGTAAATAAAACGGGTGAGGCAAAACTTCCCAGCCAGGCAACTGTAACGTTTCTTTCACAATGTTTGTAGTATAAGGTCAAACGTTGTCATGAAGCAAAATCAAGTCCCTGTGTTTTTCAACTCATTCTGAACGTTTTTCTTGCAATGTTCGTTTCAAATTCATCATTTGTTGTCGATAGCATTCAGCAGTAACAGTTTCATTCAGTTTCAGCAGTTGCTAGTACACAACACCTTTCTGATCCCACCAGATACATAGCATAAGCTTGTTTTCAAGAATATCTCGTTTCGGCGTTGATGGCAATGGTTCACCCCGCTTAACTATTGCTTTTCTTCGCTTAGGATTGTCGTAATAAATCCATTTTTTTCATCGCCAGTAACATATCGATACAAAATTGACTTCTTTTTATGTCTTTCAAGCAACATTTTATATGTGGTTAAACGCATATTTTGTTATCTTTCAGTCAATTCATACGGTATCTAATTTCCTTCTTTTTGAATAAATACAAGTTTGTGTACATGGTTTCGAACAGTTGTTGGATCAACATTAAATGCTTCTGATAATTCTTCAAGCGTTTGACATGGATCTTCATCGAGTAATACTTTCAATTCTGCATCTTCAAATTTTTTTGGCTGGCCTGGACGTCCTTTATCATTCATATCGGAATCACTACTTTTGAAACGTTTAAACCAATTTTTACAAGTCCTTCGCCATCTCATGTAAAATCGAAAAAAATAATTACGGCACCTAATATATACGATACATTCGGTATAAGCGTTGACAGCGTTGCCACATTTATTTTCTTTAAAAATGTGATTGCATTATAGTAGGACTTTTAGCTCCGATTGTAATGAGTGAACTACCTAAATAATTCAAACAGTTGACTGAATGGAATAGGTCCTTTATCCCCGAATAGGTCATTTTCTAAGAAATGTGAAGCGGTTATCAACCAGGTGATGTTGCAGGGATCAGAAGAGATAAAAATACGAAGGGTCTAAATCTGGAGAATACGCAGGGTGAAATAATCTCCCAGCTTAACTAAGTAATCGCTTTCAGAGTCATTTTGCGTTGTCCTGAAGCATTTTGCTTCCCTTCTTCCAATTTTTCCTTTCTACGCGAATCTGTTGCTGATCTCATCATATATACAGCAACACCTCTTTGGCGTTGATATTTACTTTTGCAGTACTGGTTGATGGCTTAACAGGATTCATTCACGATTTTCGTCTCTTTGGACTATCGTAGAGGATCCACTTTTCACCACAGGTCACAATCTTATGCCAGAAGTTCTTTTTCTTGAATCTTATTCTAAGCTGTGAATTAATAGGGCCCCCAACGACTATTTTTTTGAAGATTTCCGTTTAGAACGTTTAGAAATGACTTAAGGCTATATCCAGGGTTCCTGTCCGAAGTCTAGACAAGGATTTTCTTCCAGCAGTATTTTTTTTGACTGCCTCGGACATTCTGCAATAGTTAAGTCAAAATTTCCTATTCGGAATTGCTGGAACCACTTCTTATAAGTACTATACAAAACCGCATAAATCATGTTCTGAGCTTCCGCATTTTATTTCAGTTGAAGGCGAAAAGAAGGTAGTGCTTCAAATATTGTTTTTCGAACGACATTGCGTCTACAACTAATTGTCCAGGTTATATTCACAGTAAGTTTATATATCATACTTCGTGTTCAAACTGAAAAATGGCGCTATAAAATAAATATCAGGCGTGAAAGAAAATCTGATTCCAATAGGTTCTGCAGTCGATGAAAGGCTGCAGAGGCCTAGAATTAAGTTTACTTAGTACACTCAACAAGAACCATTAAAGCAAATATCCATTATTAAAAGATGATTGAAAATATAATAATATAAAAAATAATTACAAAACAAATTGGAAACAAAACGAGAAGAACACGTGAACGATGTCGATGGGGTCAGTTGATATTGCGTTCCATATTTAACTACGAGATGGACTTTATTCTAAACACTTTTCGTTTTAGTTCGTTTGTGACAAGGCGTGACACTGAATTTAAATGATAATACCGTTCAAAATAATATTTCATGTTTATACTAAATCTAACAAATTAATTGTGATGAAAAGAATAACAGACTAAAATTGCAACTATTTCAGAGGCTTATCAAAAAGTTTATTGTTAATTATAAATTAAAACAATTAAGAAAAAGGATGGACCACTTTTGAATCATCCAAATCAACGGCCACAACCGTTTTGCGTTGGGACGCTGGGTTTTTTTAGAAAAAAAAGGAAAACTTACACATAAATGTCGTTTAATATCGAAATTAAAATTGCTAACACTCATTTTTCAAATAATAATACGTTTTAAACGATTCACATTCAGAAACACAAGATTGATTGTTTTATTAAATTAAATGTTCAAAACGTTTACTATGAGCCAATGTAAGCCTAACATCGTTTCAGCCGGTTTTCCTTAACGTGTTGAAAAAGTTTTAGCAGCCTAATCTAGTCAACTTCAGCAAAAATACGTTTTTCTTAATATGATAAAAACAGAGGCTTATCAAAAAGTTTATTGTTAATTATAAATTAAAACAATTAAGAAAAAGGATGATGCTATGTGAAGGTTGTATTGTTAGAACTGTTCTACTTGTTGATACTTCTTAAGCCAACGTCTTGATGTGTATCTTAAATATCAAATCTACACAGTATGTCGGAAAATTAACGAAACATTATAAATATAAAAAAAAACTACTAGCGTCACTACTATTGAAACAATATATAATCTGAAAGCTATATATATATATATATATATATATATATATATATATATATATATATATATATATCCTCTAAAAAACGAGACCACAATCATTATGTAAAGAGTGTACCAATAAGAATGATGGCATTTCAAAATTAATATTTTAGAAACATATTTTATCCTTAAAATCGATTCTGATTGCTTTATTTAAGAGATTCAGACATGTAATTTATGATTTGAACAAGATTTCAGCCAAATGGCCACAACGGCTCTTTTTGCAGACACCGATCCGTTCGCGCCAAATTTCGATGATCCTGGTGCACATTTCGGGCTGTATGGCGACCATAGCTTGACGATTTTCAGTTTCTAAGTCGCCAATAGTCGCGGGTTTATTGCTATAAAACTGTGTTTTCACATGTCCCCAGAGGATGTACTATAAAGGAGTTAAATCGCATGACCTGGGTGGCCAAGCCATGGGGCCATTTCGTAAAATTAACGAGTTATCGAACTTGGCTCGCAATAAGCCCATTTTTACTCGGAAAATACGCGATGGTGCGTATTTCCCGAGAGTATACGCGATGGTGCGTATAAAGGACATCCGCATCGATTCCATAAAATTTCAGGAAAAAATTAAGATCAAATGAAAGCATTGATTTGTAGTGCTCAATACTGATGGTAACGGTGGCCCCTTCCCTATTTTTTAAGAAATAAGGACCGATGACTTTTCCATGCCAAAATCCACACCAAATTGGGATCTTTTGCGGATGCAAAGGACTCTCATGTATCATGTGTGGATTAGATTCCCACCAATACCGAAAACTTTGTTTGTTGACGAAGCCATTGATCCAGAAATGAGCCTCATCGGAGAAGATGATTTTGCGATGAAATTCGTTGTCGGCTTCCATCATTTCGAGAGTCCAACCGGCAACTTCACAACGAATAAGATGGTCGGTTTGCTTCAATTATTGTGCCAGTTTTATCTTATGCAAATGTAAGCCAAAGTCCAACCTCAAAATTCGCCAGGCGAGAGGCTTAACTTTTGCGAGCGGCGAGCAACTACACTTACTTGAACGGCGGCAATATTCTTAACACTTCTGTATTACAGATACCACACTATCGTGGAGAGTAACCTCGCATACAAATTTTCTAATAACACGATTAGTAGCTGTTGTTCAGAAGGACCACCACGACGAATGTGGTATTCGATGGGTATGAATTGCTCGTTGAGTAGGACGAGGGGACCGCGAATTTGCGTAATAAAACTGGACAATTTCCAAAACATTGTTCTAACGTAAAACGAACCATGATTTAATTGCAACCCTTTCGGGAAACTACTCAAATATGTCAAAAAGCGGTAAACAAATAAGGCCGCCATGAGTTGAAGTTCCATCATCCCTAATGGTAGACGCTTTATAAGAATAGATGAGCAGCGTGTGGATAATGTCCATAATAGACACTCGATGCTTAACAATGCCACAAATATAAGCATAACAATGCTACAAACACCATTAATGCTGCTTATTCTAGTGCCTTGGATAACAGAACATGTCAGAGTTGGTTTAAACAATTTAAGAACGGTGATTTCCGTTTCTATAAAAAAAAGTGGAAAACCCGTTGTGTTTGATAACGACTTGTTAAGTGAAATTGAAGCTGATCCAGAAGCAGCATTGATTTTTATTCCATCCCGTTCCTTATCCAGATTACGGAATACCTCTTCAAGGTAGTCTGAGAAAAATACAGGCGATATTGCGTAATCCTGCCGTAACGTTGATTTCAATTTCAAGATCATCCATGTGAAACGTCGCTGTTGCTTCATCATATATGGATCAAAATAGGTATACATGGACTATGTCTTCACCTTCCAACAATGCATCCAACATTTTTTTCGGTTGACCTGTGCGTTCTTTTCCTTTCAAATCGAAATCACCACTTTTGAATCATCCAAATCAACGGCCACAACCGTTTTGCGTTGGGACGCTGGGTTTTTTTAGAAAAAAAAGGAAAACTTACACATAAATGTCGTTTAATATCGAAATTAAAATTGCTAACACTCATTTTTCAAATAATAATACGTTTTAAACGATTCACATTCAGAAACACAAGATTGATTGTTTTATTAAATTAAATGTTCAAAACGTTTACTATGAGCCAATGTAAGCCTAACATCGTTTCAGCCGGTTTTCCTTAACGTGTTGAAAAAGTTTTAGCAGCCTAATCTAGTCAACTTCAGCAAAAATACATTTTTCTTAATATGATAAAAACGTTTCTCCGTCAATAAGAAGCATACCGTGATATTCGCGCACATAATATAGTTTTGGTTTTAGATGGAACTTAAATAGATGCACTGACACACTCAATTCATTTTTGTTACTATTTTGAAATATCATTCTTTGTTGTGGGAATATTGAAATGTTGCCGGATCGTTCGTGGCTGCAGAAAATAAAAAGTTATAACAATGTTCATTATTTCAATGTTTATTTGTAGTTTATTCATTAGGTAATAAAGTGATATTTGCCAAATATGTTTTTATATATTTGCTTAAAATGTTAATAATTATCATAGTTTTTCGATTGTTGAGTTAATAATTTTGTTAATAATAACTTTTTTCGCAGAAATCCGTAGGTTTTTGATTCTTGTTGTAAGGAACTTTTTTGAAATGATGTCTGAGTCATATTGAAATGAACGAAACATTTTTCCTTACACCCTGTCTATATATATATATAAATTATTGAATTAATTTTCATGAAATGAATCCAAATAGGCAATCATAAATTAATTTGGATTATTAAAAGAAATTGGCAAAAACTACAAAACCGCATAGACGTCAGGATGTTTCGTTTCAAAATTCCTTCTTAATTATAATGATTTTTCCTCTGTGGGTAGCCTTTTCATCTCTGTCGACTTAAAAGAAAACTCTGGATTCACGGTGCGCGGCAAATTGCCCATATTTCATTAAGCCATCATTATTCCTTGCTAATTGCCTGGATTCATCGTCGTCATTTTTTAACGAAAAATAACCCTCGACACTGGCGACTTTGTTTACTGACACAAATACGTTTTCGCACCCGTTTCAGTCAGCAAACAGTATAAGATGGAATACAGATCTTCGCGTATCCGTCTGGCAAACATTCCGAATTAAATGCACCGAACAAATAATGGGAAGGAAAGCGTGGGCGTTCTGGAAAGTGCTCTTTTGTGTTTGCGCGAGTAAAAAGTGACAGTTTATCGATCACGAATGACGATTCGACAAATAATATCGATACGGATGTGGCAGGCCTACAGATAAATCCTTTTTGTCCTTTAATGCGTCCATTTTTTCTACTATAAGTTTTGAACATTTTCTTAATCAATATAAAATCTAAATCATCCAAGCTTCAATGCAATAGTAATTAATTATCATCAATCAATATTTGTATGAAAACGTTGATGTGAAAACATATCAAAAAACAAAAATGAATCACCAAATCACTTGTTTGTTATTTGCTTCATACATTACTAGCCATGTTAACATCAAGATTATATTTATAACTTAAGCATTAGCAAAACTTAATCTACAAAGTTGAATATATTGAGAGGCATCTAAAACCTCATGACTTATGTTTCAAATTAATTTAAAATTTACACTCATTATACTTTACACAACACTATTATATTACTATACACTATTATTCATCACACTATTATAGTGCTGTGATCAAAAAATAAGTTGACTCTTTTAAAATTAAACACAAAGTATTTATTTACTCAAGCAAATTGATTCAAGCTATAGAGCAATATATAGAGAGATATCAAGCAATAGTTTGATTCTTTCAAAGTAATTTCCTCTCATTACACGACATTTTTCGTGTTTCGAAACAGATTTTATATCTTGTATTTCCTTCAAAGCGATCAACGAACTCTCTTGAATGACTTTTATGGACACAAAATGGTGTCCACCATATCTGGTGAATATCGTGTTTGCGGAATGGCATTTGTTTGATTTTTAGCCAAAATTTAACAAATAGTTATTGCGGTATCCGACACTGCATTATCATGAATTGTTTTGTCACAAATGTGAACAAATACTAAAACTTAAAGAGATTTACCACTAAACACAAAATAACTCTTTTAAATTTTTCGAGGAGTGTTTCGCTAACCCTGTTAACATCATTAGGAAATTAATTAATCTCCTGATGATGGAATAGATAAAATAGATAGAATAGATTTCCTGATGATCAAAAATAGATTAAATCATCTTCTGATGATGCTAACATAGTTAGCGAAATGCGCGTCGAAAAATCTTCAAACAGTCTTCCTGAACAGCTTCAACAGCTTTTCTATCATCATTAAAGTAATGTTCTTGTATCACTTATAAACTTCTGTTTGACATAGCTGCATTTTTTATGCAACGGCATAAGAAATCGTTTTTTAAACAAAATTACTGCCATTTCTTTGTTCGATATATTTTTCCATTTTAAAAAATAGGCGACAAAATTATTTATCAATTACAAAAGAGTCATATCAACTTAAAAATTAAAATGGTTGTATCAATGTAAAGGGCACGAATTTTTAAAACAAAAGTCAAATTACTTTTTGATTCTAGATATATAGATTTTTATTTTAGATATGACTTTTGATATAGGTATGTATTGCAATTATGCTCTTAAACAGTGATTTCGAAACTTAATGGTACAATGCCCACCCTTTAAAAAAATCTAATCTTGGCGCCATCTTCCTCTCTCTATATTTAATAAAATAGTAGAAACACATTAATAAATCGTAAATGTATTGACACAATAGAAAAAAAACTTAATTTAGAAAAACAACAAGGTTTTATAGACTATACACTTGCAAACTGTAAACCAGTAGTGTGATCCAAATACCAAAATAAACGGGTTTCCAATAAAAAAAAGGCAATTTTTAATATGGCTACAAAAACCATATTTTCAATCGTGCAGCTATCAACTATTACTATACTATGTAATCTACCAATGTGCGTACTATATCATATAATGAACTAAATTCAGAATTTCAAAAATAAATTCAAAAATTTAAATTTTATTATTTTCTTATTTCTATTCTATTTCTATTAAATTCAAATATATATATATATATATATATATATATATATATATATATATATATATATATATATATATATATATATATATATATAAATATGTAGCTATGTGCAAAAATATTAGACACCCTTAAAAAACCCGCCATTACAAAAACAATCGAAATTCGGAACAATATGTATTAACGGTTACAAAGGGGCTTATAATGAGGGTTTTATTACTTATAAAACGGATATTCTTATTATCTCTATGCTTGTCAGCGATTTCATACTATCGCGTCTTTAGTTCTATACAGACATTATGAGATTAAACTTAGAAGCGTTAGTTGTTTTGTCTCTGCAAGATTTTTTTTGTTAATTCGTGAGTGTTTAATGAGGTAAGAATGCTTAAAATACGTCAATTGACTGTACCGGAACGTAGCCAGATCGTGATGTTAAGCCAACAAGGATTTTCGCAAGTCGTAATTGGGAAAAAAAAAATTAAATGTTCGAGATGTGCTTTGCAAACCACCTTAAAGGGGTATAAGGAGACGGGGTCCTGCGAAAAAGAACGAAACCCTGGAGATAACGGCGTACAAGTAGAACAATCGATCGATATTTAGAGCAACTCGCTTTACAAGATCGATCAAATCATCTTGAGATTTAAGTAGCACTTTATTCGCTCAACAGAGAATTTTACTTTCCGCGACGTAAGACGTCCCAAGGAAGCTGATTTACACGGGAGAGTAGTCAGATGAAAGCCTTTACCTGACGGAGGTCCACAAGAAAAATCATCTAGCACGGGCCAAAAATATGCCCACTGGATAATTGAAGATTGGTCTGAAGTAATAGTAATTTTTACCGACAAGTCAAATATAGAGCTACGTTTCTCAGTAACTTTTTTCTTTTTCGTAGATAAAAAAAAATAAATTGTATGAGGTAGATAAGTGAAAACTAATTTCTGTATTTTTTACATTTTGGCAGATTTTTGAGCGACCTGGAGCTGACTACGTTAGACGAAGCATTTCTCACGGAGTGCTTGACACCTATCGGAAGCATCATGGTTTGGGGGTGCATGTAAGCCGTAGGGGTGGGAGAACTTTTTTCTGCGAGGGGCGCATAAATAGTTGGCGTTATGTAGCAATGCTCAAAGAAGTCTTGGAACTGTCCACACTTCAACTTTGTGGTGATACCTTGGAGGAGTGCTATTATCAGCATGATAACGCATCTTGTCATGCAGTGTCAACATGATAACGCGCCTTGTAAACAATGCGTTGGTTCCATAAGATTAGGGTACGTGTGTTGGAATAGTCGGCACAGTCTCTAGACCTATCGCCCATCGAAAATACTTGGCAGATTTTAAATAGAAATGTGGCGAAATATCAATGCCACAGAAAAACCCAACAAAAAATATTCGAGGAATGGCAATCTATTTTACCAGATTTATGAAGATCACATCAATCATAATTCATCATTCATTTCTGCAAAAAAATTTGTTTTCCAAGTAAATATCTATCTCATTTTTTTATCGAAGTTAGAATGTGATAAGTTTGGTGCTTTAAAAAATACATGATAAATGTTTTAAAAAATAGGCTAGAAAACTATCTAGAATTTTCCACTCACACCAAATCACTCTAAATTCGCTCGACGCGCGATAATCGCTAATCAAGTTAACACGATCGAGAGATGATTAAAACTAAAATTTAGTTTTAATCATCTCCTGATGAAACTAACTTGGTTAACGAAACGTGCCTCGAGCGAATTAAAAGTGATTTTGTGTGAATGGAAATTCGATATAAAGTTTATACGTTACGAAAATTTATTTATATATATAAATTTTTCCAATTTTTTTATGTAATGTTATGAAAATTACATTTCTCTTTGATTCTTCGCGCCTCCTTTTGCGCTAGTCCGCGTCTCTGTTTGGAAATCGTTGCTCTAAAGGATATTATAAATGTGTGACTTTCGATTTATTTCAGATATATTCTGTATAATAAATATCGAGAATTGTGCATTTAAAAACCCGCATACAGAAACAAAAAAAATCAACAAAGAAAACTATCAAATTTGTATATGTCAACAAACAAATATGTATCCGTTGTTGTGTTCAAGATAAGCTATAGTGAATAGATTTTCAGTTTGATTTAAATATTTATACCGGGTGTTTCACTACCTCTGTTCGCCAGTACATCTGTAGATGTTCCATCTATAATAATATACACAATATGTCGGAAAAATAATGGAACTTTTTAATATAAAGAAAACTACTAGTGCCATCTATTGAAACAATATATGATCTGAAAATTGTATAACTCATCTATAATACGAGACCGCCATCATTAAAGTCGAACAACGGATTGTCAAGTAATAGAGCTTAAAGCAACTGTACCTTTTGTCACCTTGTCAGTCATAAAAACACGATGGAACAAAAAGCAGAAACATTAGAATTTTTATAGAAACTTTTGGATTAATGAAAAAAATTATTCCAGGAGGGTCGTGATGTTTTGGAAGACGACTCAAAGCCGGTCCGGTCAAAAAACAAAAATCGCGATCAGTTGATGGAAAAAGTGCGTGAAATGATCGCCTACGAAGAATTTAAACAAACGGAAAGTCTGTGCTTCATTTGTTTCTCACGCCTTAAATGAGAACCAAGGAAGGAGAACCAAAAAATTCGGAGGATGTTGAAGCACCATCCTCCATATTCGCCTGATTTATCTCCGTGGGACTATTTCCTGTTCCCGAAACTTAATCTGGCCATAAAAGGAACGTTTTATGACGGTGTTACACAAATCCAAGAAGCCGCGACGAGGATCATTGAGGCAATTCCGAAAAACGACATAAAAAATCTCTGCTAGCATTGCTAGCGTGCCCAACGGGGTATTGATGCGGAAGGGATGTATTATGAATAAAAAGAAATAATTTTGGCAAAATAACTAATTGCTTTTACGCTTATCTACATACGTTGTAGATACGGCTAAATAATATTCATGTTAAAATAAAAAAAAAATTTAACCTTATTCTTGAATAAATCATCCATTTTCTTCAGCACAAAGCAATCTAAGGCTTTAAATTTCGATGAAGTAAGCAGGAATATTATACTCGGTATGTATCGAGGACAATGTGTTATTATTTTACATTAATCCTGATAATAATCGCATAAACTAGTATATAAGAATTTTTGTAATATTATACAAACATACCACTTCCTGTTTCATGCTAAAAGTGATATAACAGTTTTACTTTGTTGTGAAATACTAAACTTGACATTAAAAAATTAAATACGAGGTGTTTAAATAAAGTAATGGCTTGCTTGCTGATGCGTCGTTAGCGCGAATTTGAAAATCCTAGAGTCTCCGGGTTGTCCAGTGCGGTCTGAAAATGAGTGACAGTGCGCTTTGTTGGTCAACTTTTGTTTCGGACTTGGATACAGTACGACGGAAACTTTTACAAAACTCCAACAGGCCTTTGGAAACAGTGCTCTGTCAAGAGTTCAAGTTTATAAGTGATTTAAGGTATTCGCAGAAGGCCAAAACTCGATAGAAGATGTACTTCGCACCGGCAGGTTTTTAACTGCAAGAATCCGGGTCTTGTGCGTTCTGATCATCGGTTGACCGTCAGAATGAACGGGGAAGATTTAAAATTAACCCAACAACCGTTCATCAGATGTTGACCTGGAGATGAACAAAATCTGCGCGAAAATGGACGATACAAGGGAAAGATGTCTTGGCTTTTGAGGCAGATTGAAAACGGCCCTTATTTTCTGGAACGTGTCATTACTAGTGTCGAGCGTTGAATTTATTTATACAACCCGGAAACGAAGAGCCAGAGCCAGGAATGGCGCATTCCAACATCACCACGGCGAAAAAAACCAGACTAAGCAAATCAAAGATCAATGTATGTCTTAAGGCCAAATGGTAAATCAGCATTATTAAAAGACTTCGAAAAAAACACCTGAGTGCTATATCACGATAATTCACCTTGCCACACAGCGATTTCACTTCACGAGTTTTTGGCAAGGTGATGGCTCCGCAACCTCCTTATTCAACGGACTTGAGTCCTTGTGACTTTTCCGTTTCCCCAATATTCAAAATCCACCTCAAAGGACACCATGAAGGCGATACCAGTATCTGAGTTCTAGTACGGCTATGAAGAGTGGACAAATCGTTTTCACCGCCGTATGGCTTCCCAAGACATCTATTTTGAGGGAAACAAAGTAGAATTGTAATTTCAATTAAATATAAAAATAAATAAAAAATCAGTATCATTAGACTATTTAGACACCTCGTAAGATGGACTGATTAAAACATCACCAAAAAAGAAGATGATTTAGCAGGCGAGATATTAAACTATTTATGAAAAGTGATTAACATATATTAATTATAAGTGCTGAAAGATTTCGAGAAACTTACCATTATGATGTCGATAATGTCTAGTATATACACACTTACCTGAAAAAAACAAAATTATTTAAACTATATTGAATTAAGTGAAGTGAATTAAATAAATGGAAATGGATCTTTTTTGGAAGTAACAGTACCCAACAGGTAGGATGTGTAGAACTACAGATTAGAGAGCATTTGGGCAACTTCTCTGGATAAATTTAACTTTATATCGTACCGTTGAGAATTTTAAGGTACCGTGTTTTTGTTTATGATAAATTTGTAAAAAAATAGAGCGAGAGCGTCCAATCTAGGGAAGCACTTTCCACAGCTTATAACAGGTACGTTCATTTTGAATACGAGAAACAGTAATGAAGAAGAAACCATCAGGTTTTTATTAACAGATTTGCACGAATTTCGGAAAAATCGGGAGGATAGGGCAGGCGATATTGAGGAGCTTGAGCAGTTCTGCTCAATTATAATCTTCTAAAATGGTAATTGAATATATGCACACTAGAGCGGTAATCAAAAAAATCGAGCCCATCTATATCAAGTAATGTAACAAAAAATGGGACGCTTGCAGGCTGTCATGTTATAATTAGGGGTAAAGGGGGTTATATAGGGTAAAGTCACTGCTTATCAGTGTAAATTTAATGAGGTAGCTAATACTTAATGGAAACTCATTTTAAATAAATAAACAAAGATTAATATCTAAAAATTCCCCCATATTTAAAATTGTATGTATAACAATTGTTTCGACACACAATGCCTTTTTCAAATACGAACTATGTTAAATTAATAGTAAAGTAATTACAACCTAAACTGTCCATCGATCTAATAATATCATAAAAGACGATAGTGGGGAAACTATTTTTTCAACATCTAGGAGGGCAATATAAATTTAATAACGGTGAACAAATCAAGTCTAGCTGGTCATTTAGCAAAATATCTAAATTTTGTCTTTTATTCATTTCTAGGCTCTCTAAAAAATTTAATTTTTTAGATTTATTTATATTATGTAACATTTTAAAATTATCTTTAAAAGTATGATTTTCTAAAATTAAGTGATTAGCATAATGAACATTATTTTGTAGTTTAGTATGACTTCTTTTATGTTTATTGAGCCTAGTAGAGAAAGCTTATCAGTGTGTTTAGTCATGGTCGTACAATACTAAATTGTTGCTAACTTTAGCTTTACCAGGTGTGGCGGTTAATAATTTATAATTTTTTAAGAGATGGCGCTAGAAACGAGTTAGCGTCATATTTTTTTCGTCTGGTCGTATTTTTTTCGGACATGTCGAGTGTCAAGCCAAATAAAGAGCACTTGCGGAAGGCACTGCTTTTTTTGTTCAATCGAAAGAAAATCGCAAATGAAAGCCATCATATACTTGTGGAAACTTACGGTGACAATGTACCAAGGCAAGACGCTTGTGGGCGTTGGTTTAAACGATTTAAAAGTGGTGATTTCGATTTGAAATACAAAGAACATGTCGAAAGAACATGTCGAATTGTAAGCATTGTTGAAAGAAAGCGATACGCAAACTCAATAACAAATGGCAGAAAGGTTAAATGTTGATCGACGAATCATTTGTGATCAACTGCATGCCATGGGAAAGATCCATTAGGCAGGAAAATGGCTACCACATCAGCTGAACGACAGGCAGATGAAGCGAAAAGCGAAGTTTTGCTTTCTCGGCATGAAAGAGACTTTTTTGCATAGGATCGTAACTGGAGACGAAAAATACATATAATTCGAGAATCCAAAAAGCAGAAAATCATAAGTTGATCAAGGACAACCATCAACAGCAACCGCAAAATCGAATCTCTTTGGAAAGAAGACAATGCTGGGCATTTGGTAGCATCAGAAGGGTGTGGCGTGGGTAGATGGCGCTAGCAGTCTTCTTTAAATTTAAAAAGTTTCGTTACTTTTCCAACATACTACATATTTTGGCAATTTAGATATTTTCATAAATTGAAGTGATGGTCCATGTGATGGACCAAGTACGGTCTCTAATTATAACAATGTATACAGTATAAAATACTGCGAATTTTTGCTGGATACTTTTTAGGTCTTTATATAATTTTTTCCCTATTAAAAATGATATTTCATGATCTGTTACTTATAAAACTTTATATTCTGCTTTAACTATGATATAATTTTATCGGCAATCCGCTGTAGCTTGCATTGACATAACGTCGAAGAAAATCAAGTGAGTTAAAGAAAATTGAAAAACAGGTTCGTTCGAACATTTTTTTGTTTCACTGTAACTAACGAGCACCTTAAAATATATACTGGTCCCTGTACATGTGATTCTTCAAAATCGATAAGTTTCACGTTATCCTCGCGACATGGCAACCGAGAACCACACCAATATTTTTCGTGGTCGTCGCCGACGTCTTTCGTTTTTTATTTCTCTCTCTCGTTTCGCTGGAATAATGCCAAAGAGCCGGTCTTCGAGTGAACCAGCCGACATAGTTTGACGGATACGATGTTGTTTTCTGACTAGCTAGGCCAAAACTCGTTTTCTCGATTTTAAAGAGCCATTCTCGACGAACGGAAGCGAAATTCCGATCAGAACCCGAGCCGTTTCAGTCGTTTATTCAGTCATTTAAACGTACGTCTCAACAAACGAGTCAGAATATAAATAGACGAATAATGCACGTACACATGCATTTAAGAATTTGCGTTTTTCTCTTGAACTGAGACTGAGCTGTTATTATATTGGAAGGAAAACATACAATTTCAGAAATGTTATGGTTAGTCATTGGAAATGTAAATTTAGTAGCTGATAATATAATTAAAATGAAACATGACATTGCCAAGTAAATTTATGTTACTGGAGTTCCGTTAAAGATCAAATACATCTGTAAATATATTTTAAAAAAAGCTTACTGCAGCTTGTTTTATTGATTTTATTTTTTACAGAGCCTTCAATTAATCCTGTAACCCACATGACTAGTGATTTATTTAAACTTAATAACTAAAGGTGGTATCATTTGTCACCAATAATATTACTAAATTTCCCTAGATGTTTCCTAATAAAATGTAAAAATTTTATTATTAGGTTGTTAATAAAATTGGAGTTTTTGTTATTTTAATTCTAAATGTTGTATTCTTAAATAAATTTGTGTTTAATTGCTTTGATTTAATATATCATTTTAAAGCGCGTGTTTCGCTCTAACTGTGGTATTAATTTTGTTCTAAAATAATTTTGGTCATTTTTTTCAGAGGGTCAAATGCAACATAGACAAAAAGCAAATTTTCAAGCACAATTTTCTTGTTCCAGTTCAAACTAAGTGGAAAAGTTGCCGAAACAGCTCGCAATATTAACGATGCGTTTAGCCCAGAAACCAACAATGAACGTACGGTGGAATGGTCGGTTAAAAAATTGGTGATGGAAAAAAATTCGTAGCGGAGATGAAAAGAGCGTTTAAGATGATGAGTGTAGTGGTCGGCCATCGGATATTGAAAACGATCAATAGAGGGCCTTCGTCAAAGCTAACTCATGTAGCATTTCGACAGTTACACTATCCTTTCCTGGAGCCTTGCCGTTCTTCATCAATTCTATAGCATTTGTTACTTCCTCCACTAGGATATCTGGCATTATATATTGTTCTTCCGTGGGTATTGCTGTCCCTGACTGGTTCTGATCTTCATATAACTGGGAATAAAACCTTCTGACAATCTCTAACATTTGGGTACGCGTCCTGCACACTGTGCCATCCTCACGCTTTAAAGCATATATTTGCGTTCTTTTGTTTCTCAGCTTCTGTTTAGCTTTGTTAATTCCTTTGTTTTCTTCCAGGGTTTTTTGCACTAGCTGCATATTGAATCGGCGCGTGTCCTCTCTGATACGTTTTCTTATAGTTTTGCAGAGCTCAGTGTACTCGACCCTGCCAAAAGGACTGCCTGCATTTCTTATTGCTCGCCGTTTCTTCATTAAATCAATGGTCTCACTGGAGATTTTTGTTTGTTTGAGACATTTTTCCTCTGGTGCTATTGAAGCAGCCGTTTGAAGTACATTGTTGGCGATTTCTTCATATTGAACTGATATTTCCACGTCCTCTGGATCTTGTAACGCAGCAAACCGGTTTGACAAAGCAATCTCAAAATCGCTTCCTCTCTCCAGCAGTTTTCCAGAATCCACCTTGCCCTTCTTTGGTCTTACCATTCTTTCGCGCTCTTTTCGACAGTCAATCCGAACCCTTGCTCGTACCATTCGATGGTCACTTCCAACATTAAAATTGTTAAGGACAGTACAATTGGTAAATATTGTTTTATCATTGGTCATGATGTAGTCAATTTCGCTTGTGAGCCCAGATGGACTTTTCCATGTCCATTTTCTGCTGATATTTTTCTTATAGAATGAATTCATAATATATAGTTCTTGTCCTTCAGCAAAATCAACTAATCTGTCACCTCTATTGTCTCGCTCACCAGTTCCATATGGGCCAGTTGCATTTTCGTCTGTTCTTGTTGTTCCAATTCTGGCATTAAAATCACCCATCAGGATTTTGTACCTACATTTCTCCTTGTATAAAAGCTGGGCCACATCGTCATAAAATTCCTCAATTTCCTCATCTTTATGGCTTATAGTTGGTGCATAAGCTTGGACGATTTGAAGCCTAAACTTTTTATTCAGCTGAATGACGCATTGGGCTAATCGGTCGGACTTTCAAATTTTACCACACTGTCTCTCACCAAGCTTTCGATTGATGAGGAATCCAATTCCGCCACATCGGCCATTTTCCGTACCTCGAGTGTAGAGTACGTGTCCAGTTGGTTCCAGTTTGATTAACTCTTCACCCTTCCTTCGTGTTTCACAGAGCCCAAAATAATATATATATATATATATATATATATATATATATATATATATATATATATATATATATATATATATATATATATATATATATATATATATTAATTTATGAAAATTATCTTCAAACACTCGAAGAGTTGCCAAAAGTGTTAAGTGTTACCCTTCTGAGGAAGATGTAATAAAGAAGAAAATGTTTTTAGGACAAGTTTAGATCCGCAAAATGTATATAACACAAAACATTAAATCAGACATAATTGTTATTATACCAATTGTTCCTTAATTTTTTATTGGCATTTTGTTTTTCATGATTTTTACCCTCTTGGGAGATAATTTCGGAGTTTTTTTTATGAGCTGTTATATATTATATAATACCGTAAGATTCCGCTCGTAAAATATATATAAAATAAGAAGGAATTATTTTATTTTGTCGTCATAAGAAGATTGATAAAGTTGGAGAGGTTTGTTTCCAAATGATTGCCATGATGTTAACGGGGGGAAGAAGTGACTCTTAATTTCCATGGAGACGGTGAGCCCTCATTGACCTATTTCATATTTTTTGTAGTTAAAACAAAGTGTTATGTACTTAAATCCTCTGTACCATCTGCAATAACTCTATAATCATCAACGAATTGTAAATCGTATACTTTTTCACATCTTCTTTCGTTTTAAAATATTTCCCATATAAACAATTGTGGACGGATCTGAATAGACGGTAGTCCGAAGGTGCGATGCCTGGTGAGTAAGGTGGATGGGCCAAGATATCCCAATTGAAGTTCAACAATTTTTATTGGGTCCTGACTGAAATGTGTTGTCGTAAATTATCAAAATGAAACACGACGTCTTTCCTGTTTGCTAATTCTGACCGCTTTTCTTCAATTGATGCCTTCAGCTGATCTAATTGTCAACAGTAGATATCGGTGTTGATGGTGTGGTTACCTGTAAGCAACTTAAAGTGTATGGGTCCTTCCAATCCCACCAACTGCAAAGCATAATTTTCTTCAGATAAAGGCCGTTTTCCAGTCTACTTAAAACCGCTGCCCCTGGTAATCCTTATGATATTTTCATTGCAACTTGTTATTCACAATCAACTTTTCATCGCCAGTTATCAACGGCTTCAGATATTGAATTATTTTTCACAAAAAGATCGCCTGAGAGATTCGGTCCAGCAGATTTCGCTCACTAAGTTCGTGTGAGACCCATTACCCATTTCTTTCAAATGGTCGAAAACATTCGATGTTCCAATGTTTAAAACCAACGGACCGAGGTGAGAGGATCATCGGCTATTAGATTTTTGTTTAGAAGCGTTAAAAGAGTAATTAATGGAAAAAACCCTACGAATTTTCCGAACAACTCGATATTATAAAGTAAATTGATTAGAGACAGTATTCCGGTCTCAATTCCACTGTAGTAGTGAGTGCGGTGGGGTATATGTTCCCGTTCGTTTACTCAAGTAGTCTCTATTAGTGTTTATAACATGTCTTATATTAATTAGGTGCCGGAATTTCTTTCTATTTTACATGAGCTTTTATTTTATTCTTTCATCTGAAGTAAACTGCTGCTGAAAGTCATCGTTTAAAATTGGTTTAAACGTTTAAAATTGGTGATGAGAAAGACAAATAACGCCCATGCCAATCAAAAAAAAATGAAGATGCAGAATTGAAAGTACTACTATGAAAATCCATATCCAACGCTTGAAGAATTGTCAGAAGAATTAAATGTTGATCCAACAGCTGTTGGAAAATGTGTACACGAACTTGATTTCATTCAGAAAGAAGGAAATTGGGTACCGCATGAATTGCCTGAAAGACAACAAGAAAAGTGTTTAAGCAAATGTAAAATGTTGCTTGAAAGACATAAAAAGAAGGCAATTTTGTATCGAATTGTTAGTGGTGATGCAAAATGGATTTATTACGACAATCCTAAGCGAAGAAAAGTAATAGTTAAGCCAGATGAATCATCGGTATCAACGCCGAAACGAGATATTCATGGAAAGAAGCTTATGATGTGTATCAGGTTGGTTCAGAAAGGTGTTATATACTATGAACTGCTGAAAACAAATGAATCTATCACTGCTGAACGTTATCGACAACAAATGATCAATTTGAATCGAGCATTGCAAGAAAAACGCCCAGAATGGGCTGAAAGACACACGAACTTGATTTTGCTTCATGACAATCAAACCGCAAATATTGTGAAAGAAACGTTACAGTTGCTTGGCTGGAAAGTTTTGCCTCACCCGCCTTATTCACCAGACATTATCCCTTCCGACTAGCATTTGCTTCGATCGATGCAAAGCGGATTATTGGAAAAGCACCTCAAAAATATGGAAAAATTGGGTGGGGTCGCGGATCTTCTAAAAATATTATATTCTTCAAACTCGGAATCCATTTATTGTCCGAAAAATGGGAAAATCAATAAATGGCAAAATACTTTAATTGAAATATAATGAACCGTTAATTTTAAATAAAACTATTTTTTTTGTATTATAATTGGATATTGTATATTACATTATAAACTAAATAACAATTTTAAGGAGAAACTACAAAAATTCATGTTTTCATTGTCGTTCTTTTTTAAGGTGCAAGATAGGAGTGCCATATACCAAATTAGGTCTTGTTTGTCCGACAATTTACCATGCACTGAAACTTTTGCATCCAATATACGGAAACTTTCTTATAAATTCAAAAGCAGTTTCGAAAAATTTACATCGAAATTTTCCTTTGTCTAGAAACTCTCCGCACGGTTTCCCTTGACTTGGCTTACTTCTTCTTCGCAAAAGGACATTTCTTCTTTGGTAATTGATCGTTATTTCGACAAAGTTTGCAAGCTAAAAGATAAATTCTACGACGCTCTAGCTTATCAGAAACAAAATGGTAACGGTTATCTTTTGAATAAAAATATAATTTTAGTAATGGTTTTCAAAAAATGTGATAAAAACGTTTATTATATTATTAAATATTTTAAATGTACATAAAACAACTCTCTTGTATAATAAAATTGGAAACTGAAAATATACTTCTTGTTATTTCATAAATTCTTATTGTCTGATATAAAAATCTATTAATCTTTGATATTTTCTCATTGTATTTTCTTCAATATCTTTTTTGTTGTCTTATAATAAAATTTGCTCTGGTTTCCTATTCGACTTCATCTCTTATAATATCACTGTATATATATATATATATATATATATATATATATATATATATATATATATATATATATATATATATATATATATATATATATATATATAT
Source organism: Cosmopolites sordidus (assembly GCA_031761425.1). Lineage (NCBI taxonomy): Eukaryota > Metazoa > Arthropoda > Insecta > Coleoptera > Curculionidae > Cosmopolites > Cosmopolites sordidus. The sequence goes on along the minus strand of JARFXV010001083.1, from coordinate 276,463 downwards.
ATATATATATATATATATATATATATATATTGTTGATTGCTTGACTGGGGACAGGCCCCACCCATCCCTTCCATTGGAGGGCCCATGTTTCGTCTCTTGATGTTCAGACTCTTCATGGCACTGACATGTGCTCTCTCGTCAAGAGTAGGGAGATCCTATTCACAGTCAACAACCCATACTTTCGCCGACCTCCCGTCTAATGCATATATAGGCAGTGTTAGAATTCCTTGGACTGGGTCCAATGAGACAACAGTGCTAAGTGTCATCAGACTGGGTTCCACAATCTCATGTCGAACGCACAATAACATGCGTCATCACTACCCTGATGAGGCTAACCACCAACAGACATGTGCCCTCCAATGTAAGGGATGGGTGGGGCTCCCTCCCGGTCAAGCAACTAATAGAATGTTCATTTGATCATCATCATCATCATCATCATCAGCCTGTATCGATCCACTGCAGGATGAAGGCCTCTTCAGCATGCTTCCAACTTTCACGGTCCTGGGCTTTCCTCTACCACTCGGGTCCAATATACTTAACGATGTCACCAATCCATCGTACTTTCGGTCTTCTTCGCGGACGTTTGCGATCAAGTGGTATCTACTCTAGGATTGCCTTGGTCCATCTGTCGTCCCATCGCCTCGCTATATGGCCTGCCCATCTCCATTTCAATTGCTTTATTCTTCCAATTTTGTCACAGACTTTTGTTTGTTCCCTGATCCATGCGCAGTACTTTCTGTCTCGTCTTGTAATGCCAAGCATACATCTTTCCATTCCCCTCTGTGCCACCCGAAGTTTTTGAATTGATTGCGATGTGAGTGTCCAGGTTTCACTTCCGTATGTCATAAATGTCAGCCGAGTCAGCCGAGTCAGCCGAGTCAGCCGAGTCAGCCGAGTCAGCCGTGTCAGCCGAGAAAATAATAGGCGATATTGCGTCACCCTGCCGTACACATCGTTCTACATTAATTACCACTTCAATTTCAACTTCAACTTCATTAATCACCTTCATCAAGGTGAATTGTGGCTGTAGCTCCATCATAACATCGATTCTAATAGGTTTACATAGGCTCTCTCTTCACCTTGGCTAAGCAGTGCATCCATTATCGCACGCTTTGAGATGGAATCAAATGCTTTTTCGTAGTCAATAAAAGCCAAGACCTATGACCTGCTGTATAACCTTGATGTGATCCATTGTACTGAATCCACTTCCGAATCTGAATTCTGAATGAATATATATATATATATATATATATATATATATATATATATATATATATATATATATATATATATATATATATATATATATATATACATATACATTATCATCATCAGCCAGTATTGATCCACTTCAAGATGAAGGCCTCTCCAGCATGCTTCCAACACACGAAGTCCGGAACTTTCCTTTGCCATTCGAGTCCAATATACTTGATGATGTCATCAGTCCATCGTGTTTTCGATCTTCGTCGTGGACAAAGCGGAATCAAGCGGTATCCATCCCAGGATTGCTTTAGTTAATTTATCCTCTGTCCGTCTTATCCGTTCCATTATCCTCTGTGAAAATATATGCGTGAAATTTAAATGACCACTTGAAACGGAACATTTTTTAGTTATAACATTCTCGTTAAGAAAAAATCCATTCTAAAACCGTTAATAAAAGTGCACAGAGGAATTACCCAAATAGTTTTTTCTCCCTCTCTCTTAATAAAAGAAACTAATAATTAAAAACCAATATAAAACTAATTACTACATTAATTATATCTAGCATCAATAGTTTAACATCGAAGCGCTGTCCTTAACGTCATTAAACGCAACTACTTTCGGGACATGTATTACTTAGCGTCTATCATCGTCAAATTTAAATTAATATCGATTCCCGAAAGCCTACCAGTTGCGAAGAATTACCCAGCCGGTCTGAGAACGTACCTAAAACAATCTTCGACTTCGGCAATTCGACATGCACCGGGACGCTTTTTTGCTTCGCTTTTTTTTATTATTTTGATGTACGGTTTGGTCTCTAGTTCTATGCCTGCGGTATTAAATTTGGTTCGTCATTTTAAGTTGTGTATTGAATATTACCTAGGAGGTTTTTTTCTTGCTTGGCTTTGCATAAATATCCTGCAGGCATACGGGTAGGTGCTTCCATAGCATTGAAATGAAATGACTGTATATTGCTATCTTGTTCTAAAGTTGAATTGTACCATGATGAACCGGTATGTTGTTGTTAAACAAACTTGAGGAATACTAATTGAAAATATCAGAGTATAAGTAGAAGGCTCTTAGTTTGTTTATAGCAATAGTAATGCAGGGTGCGGCAGAGAAACAAAACAAATAGGTTAGATAATTATAGAAGAAAAACAGCATTTTATCTTATGTATAACGTCTGAAAGGTGACCTCGGGCTCTTCGTAAACACTTTAAAACCTCAACCGTACGTTACTCATTAAACGAAGCACTACTGGAATTCGGGTTATTTATTATTGAATTTTTAATTGCGGCTCAACAGTATTTTGTGGAGGGTCAATGTGGACTTTGCTTTTCAAATAACCCAACAAATATCAATCACATGCCGTTAAATTTGGTTATTTTGCTGATCAATGAGTGTCTGCATATCTCGAAATGACATTATTGGGAAATAACAACCCAAAAGCGTTTGTGGTTATGCTAGTAGTGTGAGCCAGTCCCATGATCTCGCAGAAACCACGTACCATCATTAATAAAAGGCAATTTGGTTAATTGTTGTGTCAAAAACATCTCAATCATGTCAACATAGCATACTGAATAACATTAGTTTAATTTTCATTGACTCCTCAACTATGGACGGATAGTTTCAAAAGATAATGTATTTTCGTCTTCATTCACCAAACCGAATACATGAAAATGGGGGACAAATTGGGAATCAAGCCATTCAAAAAGAAGTACTAATAACAGCATGCATTTCAACACTATCTCTAACTCTGACATGTTCTTAATTAAACAGCTGTCAACGAAATTAATGAAATTTGACAGTTGGCAATTTGCAGAAGCGAAACCAGCCCAACTCGTGTTCAGAGTTCTTTTTGCTGTAATAAGGGTTTTTTTTTAAGATGTAATAAGGCTTTTTAATCAGGCTTTTTTTTTAAGGTTTGTAATAAGGCTTTATTTCTTCAAAGCGTCATAGTCACGAATCAGTTGCTGCTGATAACGGTAAGTAGTGAGCGTTTGACTAGATAGGAACAACTTGACTGGATTGGACCTGAAGACAGATAATTAGAATGAGATTTTTCATCACATCTAGTAAAGAGTTTGTAAAATAAGTGTATCACAACATTGAAATGTAATAGCGGCAACACTGTTCAGTAGATTGTTTCAATTCACTAAGGAAAAATGCATGATTTCACAACGTAGAAATAGAGCTCTGGAGCAGTTGGAAGGTTAGCCCTACTTTGGGGAAAAGATATCTCTTACGGCGAAGCACACTTTTGGTTTAACGAGTAAAATCCTCAAGTGATTCCGGAGTTACCTCTTCATTCTCAGAAAGTCACACTTTGGTTTTGATATGACCATATTTTTTTTAAGGCGATGATGGAAATCGTGTTACTGTTAATGACGAATGTTTATAGAATATGTTTGTCCTTAATTGATGATATAAACATGGATGACAGACAACTGATTTATTGGAAGGAAAGTTTCCTGGGCCAGATATTTCGCGAAATGGCGAGCGCTCTTAGGCTTTAGGATTATTTTTTGTGGGGTTATGTTAAATCTGGTCTCTGGTTTACAGAAATAAACCCCGAACAATTCTTGACCTTAAATGAAACATTCAGACAACTATTGAAAATATACAATGCGATATGTGTGAAAGAGTAATGGACAATTGGGTCTCCAGAATACATTCCGCCAGACAAAGGCGAGAGGGATATTTGATCGACATTATTTTGAAAACACAATATCATCACTCGTTCTTTACGATAAAATAAAAATTTCCGGATTATCATTTGTATTTATCATTGCATCACATTTAGAGTTCTTGCACTCTTATTGAACACCACTGATTATAAAGCTAGTAAAGCTTTTGACTTATTAAAGTTGATATTCCTTCATCAAACTATGTTTTTTAATTCACATGTGCTTCATTTATCTATTAAAATATTGTTACACGAAAGAAACGAATATTTCAAGTGATACTACTTTCATATTTGTATTTATCTGAAAAATATTCAAATCAACAATATTTTCATCGCCCTAGATGGACAATATTACCTTTTACGTCATTAACTGTTTTAGGTTTCACAATAATATGGAAATATAATGGTAGCACAACGACGGCTGGCTAAATTATAGTCAGCTTAATACCAGGTTTCAAAAAAACACTAAGAAAGTTATACTGGGTTTTCCTTTTCGTGATATTTGTGTTAGTTTGCGTTTGACTGTCGTATACTCTAAACGTGGAAGTTTTATTATAGACAGATACACTCTAAAAGAACGCAGAGAAATTGTTGTAATTTAGATTAAAAAAATAATTAAATTATTACAATTTAATGTGAATTTAGATGATATATTCTAATATTCCGGCTCTTTATAAAATGGCAAATTATCGTTTATTCAAGCAATTTCAAAAATTCGGAATAACTGGCGATAGGCCCCGCATTAGACGTCCAAGAACAGTACGAAGCGTTGACAATATTGTAAAGATATGTGGAGGAATCTCCAGGAATGTCGATTCGGCGACATAGTGCACAATTAGGAATTTCTCCACGCAGTTTACGCCGAATTTTGAGAAGTGACTTGTACATATTTCCTATAAGATTTAAATTGTTGAAGACCTTTTTCCTACAGACAATAATAAGCGATTAGAATGCTAAAATGCCATAAGGTACGTCCAGATTTGTTCAACTTTTGGTTGTGATGCATGCGTTGTTGAACGAGAGACATTCAACGATGCACGTACAGAAGTCATGACGCACGAACAGACGCAGAGCTAGCGCACCAACTCCCACCCATGTTGGATATCTTGCGCTGTCGCTTTCATCTTTTTGATATTATTTGCAAGTTTTTGTAACCGTTTACAAATTTAATTTAAAGTAAAGTAGTTTAATTGTATTAAATTAAATAAATATATTAAATTATATAATATATTTAAGAACAAAAACTAAATATATAATTTTGAAAGTAATAAAATTTTAAATTGAGTATGAAAGAAATTTTTTCTTTTGTATACATTTTCTTGTAGTAAATTTTATTAATTATTCTAAATATTTCTTTGTCCATATAGATTTTCTGTATTTTTCCAGAAATGCCGAATGAAACTGACGCAAACACGCAGACAGGGAGGAGGCATGCCTCTTACCCTGCGCTAGAATGTCAAGTTGAGCTAGAAAAATGAAAAGTTTAACAAGTGTGGACATACCAAAAAACCACTTTTATCAAATTGGCAATTTTCATGGAAAATTAATAATAAAGCCTAAGCGAAAGAGAGAATGGTAAACAACATTACATCCAGTTAAATTTCAGTATGGTGCGGTATGCATGCTCAGAACAGAACGTCATTAGCTCATATTTTTTAAACACGATAGTCAAAATGCCTGTTACAGTTAACGATGAATGTTATAGACACATGATTTAAAACTTATTGGTGACTCAATTAGAACAGCAAGGATTGGACAAAATGTGTTTCCAGCAAGATGGCGCCCCAGCACATACCTCATATGAAACAATCAACATTTTGAAGGACAGTTTCTGTAGTCGTTTAATTTCTAGAAATGGAGATGTATCGTGGTCGCATAGATCTAACAACTCCCAATTATTATTTATGGGAATTTTTGAAGGAAAAGGTTTACAAAAAGTAAGCTCCAAACCAACTCAAGGACAACATCGTGTTGAAATCGCTTCATTAACACCAGATATGTTGACAAAAGTTATGAAATATATGATAAAAAGGACACAAAGTTGATATCATTTTCAAAACTTAATTAACACACAACATAAAGACAAAACCAACATATTATTTATAAAAAAAAATTATCTTTTAAAAGTTATAAATAATTTAAATGGTAGCATAACACTTGCTCCACCCTGTAAATAGAAAATAGTCTACAAGATAACACAGGCCAACAGTTGTTTTAATGTCGGGATATTTGGAACTGATTTCATAAGAATTTGATGCCCTGAATTCATATATGGTATTAATTTTTGCCTCAAGTTTCTAAGATATAACATTTTAGTGAAATATACGTTACACTATTTTAAGTAAAACCCATGGATCAAATAACAAAACTAAATACGGAATTTTTATTATTATATTATACAAATATTATTATTATATATAAATATAGAAGAAAAAGTCATCAATGAAACCAACTAGTCACTGAACACTTCAGAAGCTTCTTTTCGGTGACATTCTTGAATGTATTTTAGAACACTCCCTTTTTAAACTCCAGCAGTAATTTGCCATCATGTGCGCATCCCATCTGGTTTGGTAGCGGTCCTCCATAGTTTTAATATCCTAGTGAAATCTTTTAACAATTTTAAACATTTTTTTCCTATATATTCAAAGAATGACCCATTCTTATCAAGAGCATTTACAAACCGCTTCGTTAGGCCCAGCTTGATATGCAATGGAAGAAAGCTGAGTTTCTTTCGTCTAACTAAGGGATCGTTAATTACATTATTTTCCTCAATGTCCATGTTTTTTGTCTTAAGCCACTCTTTTCTAAGGCAGTGATGTGTTTCTGATATCCCAGAGGCCCAAGAAGCAAGGATATTTGGAATGCATTTAATGGGTGTACACCCATACTTGAATGTATTGAATTGAAAACAAACATTAATAGATAAATGGATATATCTAAAAAAAAATAGAGCAGATAGAGAAAAATTGATTTCATATTAAGATTTAACGCTCCAAATATAGCTAAAACAGTTCTAAACTCCTAGACATCAAAAAGAATAGCCATACGTGCTCTGGGCGTCCCATGGCTCGTGAGAAACAATCAAATACAGCGAGAGACAGTATGAACCCCCTTACAGCAGTGCATGCAAGAGAAGACAGAAAAGACCTTCCTGAAAATTGTTGTTCACCGCAATCAAGAAGTGCGACAACTGACGGACTATCGTCCAGAGGAAATCGCAGAACGGGGTGGCAGAAGATGTAGAAGGCCGAAACTCCAGTTGTTGGGGGACTAGGCTTTTTCTTCCAGCGTGGGATACACCACATGGAATTGCGGCAAAGTGGAGTGAGTTTTTCTTTCAGAAACAGGATCAATAACAAAATAGAGTAGGTGTACGTAAGTAAAATAATATACAACTGAACCACCTTAAGTGAGTTCGGGAAATGATATACATAAAATATTATCTTAAGATTCACCTTTCTCTATTTATTTATCCTGCAAAAGAGAGTGGTGCGAAGCGTTCTATCCGAAATCGTCATCGTAGATCGAACTGCAGAAACACCAAGGAAGAGAAGACAATGGTGTCGCAGTGACCCAGTGTCACGGGAGAAAATAGACCTCGGGTGGAAGATGGGTAGCGTTCTGCGCGCCGCGATAGACACCAAAAACAATTTTTCTTCTTGTAGGCCTGTGTAATCAACCCATTCGGTTCGGTTTTTAAAATGAAGTAAATTGCACAACAAAGAACTAGAGATAAATGTAGTGTTTTATTTTGATTAGTATGAGAATCAACCGATCTATAACGGCGATAATCGGAAAATAAATCACGACCATCTAATTTTGTCACGATTTAAAAATCAATTTTATGAAAATAATTGAAAATGTGCTTCGTGGCATCGGTGCAATTTTCACCCAGCCGAATGATCCGATAAGGACTACGGTTTCGTCTTCAATCCATATTTCTCATTGCTCGTTCTCGGAACGAGTTGAATCAGGAAGCGGCCGTACTGTCTCACGAAAACAGACTTTCGTGACGCCACGTATATATTTAAGTTCAACCGACTTTAGTTATATAGTTATGCTGGTGTTCCTTTGGCAAATCTGCACCTGTTTCGTGCCGCCACACTGCCAATTGTGTTACTATTTAGTTGAGGTTCCCAGTAAGAAATTATTAGGTTTGTAGTTAATGACTGTTTATGCAACGTGTTCATTTGACGAGGACCAGTGACTAACTTTCTATTTGTTTTAGAGAATAGCATTTTAATGTGTTTGAATAAAGAAAAGAACTAATATACAAAAGTTGAACTTTTCTATGAATAAACTATCAAACTTCACTTAAAGAATAGTTATTTCAGAATTGTTCATATATATATATATATATATATATATATATATATATATATATATATATATATATATATATATATATATATCAATATGCAGCTAGTGCATAAAACCCTAGAAGAAAACAAAGGAATTAACAAAGCTAAACAGAAGCTGAGAAACAAAAGAATGCAAATATATGCTTTAAAGCGTGCGGATGGCACAGTGTGCAGGGCGCGTACCCAAATGTTAGAGATTGTCAGAAAATTTTATTCCCAGTTATATGAAGATCAGAACCAATCAAAGACAACAATACCCACGGAAGAACAAATGCCAGATATCCTAGTGGAGGAAGTAACAAATGCTATAGAATCGATGAAAAACGGCAAGGCTCCAGGAAAAGACAGTGTAACTGTCGAAATGCTAAAAGCTGGTGGTCGGACGTTACATAAAACACTGGCAAAATTATAGTCAAAATGCCTCAAAGAACAAAAAGTACCTGACTTATGGAAAAATGCAGAAGTAATCCTTTTACATAAAAAAGGAGCACAGGAAGATTTAAAGAACTATCGTCCAATAAGCATCCTATCAGTAATGTACAAAGTTTTCACTAAGATAATTTCTAAAAGAATATTAAAAAAACTGAATGACGCACAACCAAGAGAACAAGCAGGATTCAGAAGTGGGTTCAGTACAATGGATCACATCCAGGTTGTACAACAGGTCATAGAAAGGCACAACGAATACACCATGCCACTGTGCTTGATTTTTATCGACCACGAAAAAGCATTTGATTCCATCTCAAAGCATGCGATAATGCAATCAGTTCACACATCACATCGCAATCAGTTCAAAAACTTCGGGTGGCACAGAGGGGAATGGAAAGATGTATGCTTGGCATTACAAGACGAGACAGAAAGTCCTGCGCATGGATCAGGGAACAAACAAAAGTCTGTGACATCATTGGAAGAGTAAAGCAATTGAAATGGAGATGAGCAGGCCATATGGCGAGGCGATGGGACGATAGATGGACCAAGGCAATCCTGGAGTGGATACCGCTTGATCGCAAACGTCCGCGAAGAAGACCGAAAGCACGATGGATTGCTGACATCGTTAAGTATATTGGACCCGAGTGGCAGAGGAAAGCACAGGACCGTGAAAGTTGGAAGCATACTGAAGGGGCCTTCATCCTGCAGTGGATCGATACAGGCTGATGATATATATATATATATATATATATATATATATATATATATATATATATATATATATATATGTATATATATATATATATATATATATATATATATATATATATATATATATATATATATATATATATATATATATTAACAACTAGAACACAAAATTGGCTAGTACCAGGCAGGCTCATGCACTGAACAAATCTTAACTAATCTAACTTAAAAACAATACTGAAATACAAAGCTATCAGGAATGTCCCAATCATCTGCACGTTCGTTGACTTCAAGAAAGCATACGACTGCATTGACAGAAAATCTCTATTCAACATTTTAGAAGAACAAGGACACGACCCAAAACAGTACGATTGATCAAGCAGACACTGACCGACACAATCTCTAAAGTGGAAGTTTTTGGAGAAATTTCCGAACCCTTCCTGATTAAAACCGGAGTACGCCAAGGAGATGGGTTATCCCCACTCCTCTTCAACCTGGTCCTGGACAAAGTCATAAACGGAATGGGAAAAGGAACTAAAAAATCAAGGACACTGGAAACCAATACGACTCGGACGAACCAAAAACAGCATAGAAATATCATGCCTAGCCTTCGCGGACGACCTAGCCATACTCGCAGACAATAAAAAAAGGGCAACCAAATAGATCGAAGTCCTCAAGGAATGTGCAGAGAAAGTTGGCCTACAAATATCCTCCAAATATCCAAAAATCGAATTCTTCTGCTCAAAATTAAATGTCCAAAATTTGAACACCAAATACGGCAAAATAAATAAGGTCACTCACTTCAAATACCTGGGCGAAATCCTCGAACCCACAGGAGGAGAGAAGATAGCACAGAAGACTCGATTGCAGAAGATGAAGAGGGCATACGGCAAGACACACAATATCTACAATAAGAAATGCCTATCCATACACGCAAAAATAAGACACTAGAACACAGCAATCAAACCAGAGGTACTATACGCAAGCGAGACACTTACACTCCATAGAAAGAGCGACATAGAAAACATACTAAAAGAAGAACGCAAAATTATGAGGAAAATTCTCGGTCCATAACTGACAGAGGAAAGATACAGACTACATTCTAGAAAGACCACAGACAGACAGAGAATGTTCAACGTAGCGACGGACATAAGAAAAAGAAGGTTGAAATTCTATGAACATATCAGTAGACTCCCACCGACAATACTCACCAACAGAATTCCTACGTACATACAAGGAGTCAAGTCAACAGTACCATGGATCGCACAAGTCAGAGCTGATCTGGGAAAGGCACAAATGGGTCCGACAGAGATTGAGGATAGAAGAACGTACAGACACAAAATACATATGTGGAACGTTGCATCAGAGAGCGAAGTTTCGAGGAGATCAGGAACAAAGTGGACGGAGGGGAGAAAGAGAATTCACGGAGAAAGGATGAGAGAGATGTGGAGGATTAGAAAGAACACTCGAAAATGAGTCAGGATGCTTTGCGTGATCCAACCGGGTCTATACGCACCCAATAATAATAATATAATATAAGACTTCGGGTAGCACAGAGGGGAATGGAAAGATGTATGCTTGGCATTACAAGACGAGAGAGAAAGTTCTGCGCATGGATCAGAGAACAAACGAAAGTCTGTAACACCATTGGAAGAGTAAAGCAATTGAAATCGAGATGAGTAGGCCATATAGCGAGGCGATCGGACGACAGATCCAAGGCAATCCTGGAGTGGATACCGCTTGATTGCATCCGCGAAAAAGACCGAAAGCACGATGGATTGATGACATCGTTAAGTACATTGGACCCGAGTGGCAGAGGAAAACCCAGGACCGTGAAAGTTGGAGCATGCTGAAAAGGCCTTCATCCTGCAGTGGGTCGACTCCGGCTATATATATATATATATATATATATATATATATATATATATATATATATATATATATATATATATATATATATATATATATATATATATATATATATATATATATATATATATATATATATATATATATATATAATATATATATATATATATATATATATATATATATATATATATATATATATATATATATATATATATATATATATATATATATATATTAGACTGTTGAACGTTTTTCAAAAAAGGTCTTTTATAAATTTTCGATAAATTTACTTTTTCAAAAGTTATTCGAGGCTAAAGTTGCAATGCATAATAATTTTTTAAATTTTTTCAATTTTTCGGCGAAACTATCAAGATCGAAGAACGAAAGATCAAATTTTTAACATAACCCCAAAAAATAACTATATAAAGGCGTTAAATCACAAGCCCTTGGTGGCCAATTAACATGACGGTTACACGAAATAATTTTCTCACCGAATTGTTCCCTCAATAAATCGATCTTTGCGTTGGAATCGCATCTCTTTCCAGTAAATAATCCACGTAGCCGAATGACAAAGTCTAACTTGCTGCAAACGGAGACGAATTGATATATTTAGACCTTCATATGGGGAATACATGACGAGTTTGGCGCACAGAATAGTGATTTTAATAATAATTAAGACTATAATCTGCGTTATGTGAGACTGGGATGGTCTTGTGTACTGAGAAATACTGGAGAAAAACAAGATGGTCGATAAGGAAAGCCACCTCGCCCAGCTGCATCGTGTAAATGAGGTTATTCAGTTGAAATGACCCAATCGACAAGGCCAAGTGGTCTTGCTCTACGACAACGCACAACCTTGCATAGCAAACATCGTCAATGGTGATTGATTAACCTCGAATTTGAGATTTTTCCGCATCCGCCGCAATCTCCAGATCTTGCGTCAATCGATTACCACCTCTTTTGTAACTGTTCAACCAAATTAGGGGCGTAACCGGTGCCAACGTTGAGGAGCTCAAATCTGGCTTAACAACTTCCTCGAGTGTACGCCCGGCGAATTCTGGCGAAATACAATCAATAAATTTGTCGAGAAGTAGAAACAGGTCGTGAACGATAACGGAGAATACATCATTGATTAATTTGTTGTTATAATTGTAGCTTTTTTTCCCTTTCAAAATGGGAAAACAAAAATAATTTGTTTCTTCAGATATTGTCATATTTTTATATAAAACAAACACATAATCTTATGGTTGTTATTTTGATCATGGGAAAAATTCCTGTGAAATTACATGAGGCGGGAATTGCATGTCGGGAAATTATTAGGCGGGTACAGAGAAATATTGTTACAGTTATTCGTTGTTGGAGAGATTGGTCTTAATAAAGTAGGCAACATCGCAGCATAGGCCTTAGACCACCAAGAAGAACAACAGCAAAAACCTCTATATTAGTGATCCGCATAGTAAATTTAGAAGAGTTATTAAATAAGAGATTAATTTAATTATTAAATTAAATTAATTAAATTAAATTAATTAAATTAATTATTAAATAATAAATTAAGGAGTTAAATTTTGTGAAACCTGAAAATGGATGTCGACCAATCTGAGAAAAACAGCAAAAAAATGTGGCGAAACGAAATTAGAACTCCAAGAAGATAAAAGTCTACTGCTAGAATGAATATTTTCTTATCAGTAAATATCTATTTACTAGATTAAATTTTGTTGTACATAATCTGCATAATAAAAAAGTAATTAATTAAATATTCACCTAAATATCAGCGCCATCTTTGAATACATTTATTATGTAATAACATTGTCTAACTAACCTTTTATCATGACAAATTTAGCCAAGTCCATGAAATAATTGTTGTCTGGCTGTAAGGCTCATTGACAATTTTATTCGCATTCTTAAACCCACAATACATCTCATTTATGTTGAAAGCAAGAAGAAGCAAAAGAAGTAAGGTAATTCGTCGTAAATAAGATGTAAAGCAAATAATCGTCTGATTTGTGATGGTGTGATGCTCTGGCTATTGCAAAAATTAAAACTGGCCATGAAAGAAAGACGTTTTGCGTCAACTACGCCTTTGAAAGCGATCCATACAAATGAGTATCAAGAACACTTGAAAATATTATGCGATCACTTCTAGCATTAGATTGTCATACAAATTATCAAGCATTTGAACAAACTGTGTATAGTATTGCGTTTTTATTACATGAAAACCCCATGCTATTTAACCAGAGCGAGGTAACCAGCTTTATACTGTTGAGATTTTTTGAGTGCGTCACCATTCTGGATATAATTAATGAATACATATTTGATAACAAGTTATAATAATACTTATCTACCAATACCTTACTAAAATGTTCTTGAAAATACAAAAAATAAGTTATAAACTATACAGGATAAATCATAAAGATCTTCCACATTAAGAGGAGACTATTATAGTGAGGATAAAGAGACGGGGTAGTTTTCATAAGGCAGGTTAGCCTCTGCCGTATTTAGAGCTCATCATGAGCTGGACCGGTGAATATCGAAACTTTGTTATTCAAGTGCATTAAGAGACCAATCGTTCTGTGATAGAGACGTAGAGAACGTTCTGTACACGCCTCGTGTTCGGTTGAAATACATCTTGTTATGGATTTTGAACCTGATAACTGGATTCGTATTGAACCAAAAATCACCAGCTAGACCTGGGACCGTTAGAACCCTAGAAAATGTGGAAGTAGTAAGAATATCCATAAGGCGAGTCGCTCGTAAGCATGCTATTACACTGGGGATATTATGTTGGAGTTCGAGGAGAATTCTAGTTGGCGATTTAAAACTACATCCTTACCAAATAATGTTGCCTCAAGAATTATTGATAGAGGCATACTTGAACAGGTTCCCACTGCAGCTGTTTTTTGAGTAGTGATAAAGCTCACTTCCATATCAGTGGAGTCAAGATAAACAGACATTTTAGCTACTAGGTTAAACATAACCCTTCACGTAACTGTTTGGTGTAACCTGCTCGTACTTTTTTAAAGAACGTAGTGAAATAATTACTGTAACCTCCGACCGGTACGTTAAAGTATTGGATAACTTTCTAAAACTGGATGATGTGTATACACAACATAAGTGATTTCAACAAGGCACGACCAGAGGTTATACAGTACGCCATTTGCTCGGCAGCCATAGCAACACAATTCCACCTGTGATGACTCGGACAGTGGCACATAATTTTCGGGAACGTCTACATTAATATATTATCATCGATGGTTACCGGTTGTCTGATATTTGAAACCCATTAAAACAAAACTATATAATATTTTCTGGCTATCTTCTTTAATTTTTTTTATCCTGTCAAAATGTGGGACATCTTGATGCAATCTATATACATCAAAAGAAACGATAAAAGAGAAAAATTAAATCTACTACTATTACAGAAAGTAAAAATAACAAGTTCGTACTTAATAGTATAATTAGTAACTATAAATAATATGTTTTTCACTCACCATTATCATGTTTTCTACTAACACAGTACAGATATGTAAAAACTCACCTGAAAAAATACAAAAATATCTATTAGTCTAAAGTATCTTCACATTCTTTTGCTTTTTGCTTCTCTAGAGAGAAACAAAACTTTTATTCCCTTATAACATGTTTTGGATATAAATCGTTTGCGTATTATATATTATTATTCTTTTTTTATAAAAATACATTAGGATTCGATGTAAAAATTATATATAAGAAAAATGTAACTGTATATCTTCATCTTGTTGCTAATTAACTTGCAAAAAACAAAACTTGAGAAAATTGACAAGGAAAATAAATTGAAAAATACAGTAAACTTCAACGGATATCTAAAAAATCTGGAAAACATCACTTAAAAACTCAGAAAATGACGATGAAAAGCAAAACAAGATATGTTAATACAAGGGAAGCAATTCTGGGAAGTTCCACTCGCTCTGCTAGGTGGCTGACTTGGGAATGAGTAAAAGCACCGTAAAGCGTAATTTGTATACAATTCTTGACATCTTTGCAGAAAATTAATATTTAAATGGGGTAATCAATAAACAAAATTGTCGATTTTGGGCCCTTTGGGAAAATCGCCGTTAATTCCACCAGAGACCACCACTAAATAGTCCAAAAATAATGATGTCGTGTGGTATTGGCATGTTCAAAACATTTTCAAACCAGAATTTCGAAGACGAGCAAATAACAGAAGGGATGATGTGATTTCAACAAGATGGGACCAGAGGAGTCATACAAGGTGTGCCAGTTTATAATTCTTTTTTTTTCCTAAAATAAACACGTTTAATTGGGGAAAAAGCAAAAAATGGTTTATTCAAAGTCTGCGCCATCGCTAACTGCATATTTCCCCCATATCTCTGGCAATTTGTGGATGCTCTCCCAGCAAAACCATACATCTTTTGAAGTGGTTCAGTCATCAAGCCATTTTTCGACGTCTCCGTAATGATTGAAGTGTTTCAAGGAAAATGCGAACATGAAATCGATAAAACAAGTGCTAGTTGGAAAGGGTCAGGTCTAGTGAGTACAGTGTCCCTGACCGCTTTCGCTGTGTGTGATGGGTTGTTGTCGTGATGCAAAATCACTTTTTCGTGGTTTGTAGCCCATTCTGGTCACTTTTCGATAAATGCATGGTTCAAATTCATCATTTGTTGACGGTAGTGAACGGTATTAACTGTTTTACCTTGTTTTAGCCATGTTTAGTTTGTTACCATGGTATACAAAACCATTCTGATTTCACTTAATGTACAGCATTGACTTCTTTCCAAAGGGATTCGGTCTTGCGATCATTGTTGATGCTTGTCCTTTGTCAACCTATGATTTTCTGCGTTTTGTGTTCTCGAAATATATCAATTTTTCGTATACAGTCAAGATCCAATACAAAAAGTATTTCTTTCATGCCGAGGAAGCAAAACTTCGCACACCGTTTTTCGCTTTTTCATCTGTCTGACGTTTAGCTGATGTGGTACCAATTTTCCGATACCAATGTTTCCCATAGCATGCAGAGGATCACAAATGGTTCGGCGACCAACATTTAACCTCTCTGCAATTTATTGTTGAGTTTGCAGATCGTCTTCTTCCAACAATGCTTGCAAATCGACATTTTCAATTTTTTCGGTTGACCTGGGCGTTATTTGTCTTTAAAGTCGAAATCACTTTTGAATCGTCTAAACCAGCCCCCACAAGCGTTAGGGGTGAACCCCTAGGTTAGATTGTGAACCGATCCTTATTTTCAGAGACATTTCTTTAAACAAATAAGAATTATTAACCGCTGCAGCTAGTATGTCCGGGGCTTTAATAAATGTTATTCCAACTGGATTCCATAATCGAGTAATTTCTCGCTTTGACAATGTCCGGTGGCCTCCTTGATCATTAGATCTTTCCATGTATGATTTTTATCTTTGGGCGTAAAAACAAACAAGCTTTGGATAAAAAGTTTAATAATTTACTCAAAAAATGTTTTCAAATATAATAACAAGTGAACAATGTTATCAAATATGGAATCAGGTTTCACTTTAATTTGATTCGGCATATCATATCTTTCAGAATAAAAGTCTAACTTAGTTTTTATAGTTCACTAGTCAAGAAGAAGGGGAATAATTAACATATAGGTCTCCTCATTCAACCTATATCCTGGAAACAAAAATATGGTGGTATTGAAAATAACGCTTCTAAATATTAATAAGTCGCGTTATTTGCATGATAATCATTGTCTGACTTTCTATTTATGCTACAAATTATCATAGTGTAAAAATGAGGAATAAATAGAAGTAATAGTACAATTTGGATTATAAACATAAAAATTACCTTACGAATGTAACGGCGACGTTGTATTCAAATTAGATATATATTATTTTATGTCAACAATGCTAGAAAATTGTTTTCTGTCAACAACTAGAAATGTTAATCTCAATTAGATTTACCACCATCACTTTTTTAAACTTCTCGAAGCGCGTTTCATTAACCATGTTAGCATCATTCGGAGATACAGTCTAATCTCAAAATGTACCGAATAATATAGAATTCAAATAACAGCAACGTTATCACGGCGATTTTGAAATTATTGACTTTTTTTCTATCAAAGAGACTCTTTTGATAGAAACTCAGGAAAGAGTGGAGCATTGTTATTGTAACAATGTTTTTAATCATTAAAACAACGCCTTAAAAATATGAGTATAGCGTTATAAATAAAGAGCAATTTCCCAACAAGCCAAAACTATCTTAATAAAATATATTTAGATACGTAATAAATTACGTAGACTTCACGAACTGATCTTGTTTGTATTGAGTACAAATTTTTAATTACTTTCTCTTTGCCTTTAAAAAACACAACAATATGACGCAATCCACACCTCAATAAATATCGGTCCATTATAAAATCACTGCCTAGTAAAGTGACAAAACGCAGAAAACTTTGACAATTCGAAGAATCTTTTAGTTTATTATAGTGGCCTTGTAACAAATAATTATATTTTTAAAAAATATTGTGAAACAATATCATTTAGATAGTTAAATATTAGTCATTTAAGATTGTTATAACCCATTTAATATAACAATTGTTCTATTCGAACCTTTGATGTGAAACACAAACCCCGAAGATATGTATATATAGAGTCGTTATTATGTATAGAAACGATCAAATATCTCAAGAACGCTTTGAGATTACTTAATGAAATTTTATACACAAACATCAGGAAATGTTTGCCATTTTTTGGGCACTTTTTTTTTCTTATCGCATCACAGATTCATTTTAAACCAGTAATAACACGCTCTCCGCCCCAAAAAGTCAATACATGTTTCTCTCCTGTTGTCCTTTTGATCCTGCGAAAGGTTTTTCGAAATCATTTTCACGCAGATTTTCTTCATATCCAATTGGTCAAACCCAGACGAATGGTTGTTTGAGTCAAACTGGACTCTTTTCCGATCGTTCTGGCCGTCAACCGTCGATCAGATAACCCAAAATCCCCCTTTCTGAGTACATTTTTATCACTTCTTGCAAGACCTTCCGCTGCAAGGTTCGCCTAAAATTGAGCTTCCGGAAATGGCTTAAACCACATAAAAACCTAACCCCTGTTTCCATAGACCTGCTGAAGTTTTGAAAAAAATTCAGACGAAGTGTGGTAAAGTCTAAAATAAAACTTGATAGTGCACATGTCACTCATTTTCAGAACCCACTAGAAAAATTCGGTTCATAAAAAGAATTGTAACGAACCACCAAGTGACTCTAGGGAGTTCAAACTAGTGCTGAATGCGCATTAGATGTTGGCATTCCTCCCTCCATATGGAAAACCTACAATCATTAAGATAACGCCTTTGGATTATTTTTTGTGGGGTTATGATAAATCTTTGGTTTATAGAAATAACCCCGAATAATTCTTGACCTTCAACGAAACAGTCAGGCCCCCATTGAAAATATACCACGTGATATGTGCGAAAGAATAATCGAAAATTCGGTCTCCAGATTGCATTTCTGCCAAGGAGAACAGTTAAACCGCATTATTTTCAAAACATAATGCCATTATTCGTTATTAAAGATAAAATTTAAACTACCGAATTATCACTTGTGGTTATCATTGTGCCTCATTTTATAGTTTTGACTCTGTTATTAGACAACTCTTTACAAGGAAGGTATAGAAATGTTGGATGAAGTCGGGCAAAAAAAATATTATGTTAAAGAATAAACTAAAAACAGTCCAGCCCATGTAGTAGTTGAAATAATATTCAAGGATAAAAATATATCTAAAATAAATTATGATACATCAATATCACCACTGACATAAACGTTTGCATCAAAACTTCTTTCGTCGAAAGTTTAGAAACAAGTCCGCGCAACTAAATTTTATTGTTCCAACTAACTCAACTTTTCTACGTTTTTCGACTTATAGCCAGGCAGTAAAGTTTCGCGATAGTTTTAAGTAGAGCTGTGCTCTTTGTTATTTTTAAACGCATTTTTGGCATCAATGGACAACTGACGTACTCTCGTTTTTCCTTTTTATTTGGCGTCTTATTATTCTGAACTATATACGAATTAAGAAGTATATAATAGTAAAGTTTTCTTTTTGCTATATTAATCTATAAATATTTTAAATAATATAAATTTGTGTTTTAAGTGAAAAAAATACCGTTTTTAAATATATATATATATATATATATATATATATATATATATATATATATATATATATATATATATATATATATATATGGAAAAATGCAGAAGTGATCCTTTTACATAAAAAAGGAGCACAGGAAGATTTAAAGAACTACCGTCCAATAAGCCTCCTATCAGTGATGTACAAAGTTTTCACTAAGATAATTTCTAAAAGAATATTAAAAAAACTGAATGACGCACAACCAAGAGAACAAGCAGGATTCAGAAGTGGATTCAGTACAATGGATCACATCCAGGTTGTACAGCAGGTCATAGAAAGGCACAACGAATACACCATGCCACTGTGCTTGGCTTTTATCGACTACGAAAAAGCATTTGATTCCATCTCAAAGCATGCGATAATGGATGCACTGCTTAGCCAAGGTGTAGAGAGAGCCTATGTAAACCTATTAGAATCGATATATGATGGAGCTACAGCCACAATTCACCTTGATGATCTTGAAGTGGGAATTAGTATAGAACGAGGTGTACGGCAGGGTGACGCAATATCGCCTATTCTTTTCTCGGCTGGCCTTGAAGAAGTATTCCGTAAACTGGATTGGGAACAGGATGGGGTAAAGATCAATGGTGTAAACTTAAACCATCTTAGATTTGCAGATGATATTATTCTCATTTCACAAGACCCAGAGGAGCTGCAAAGACGCATACAAGAACTGCAAAGGGCTGGCGAACCATTTGGCTTGAAAATAAACCTGAAAAAGAGTCAGGTTATGTTCAATAACTTCGCTCAGGACAGAAGAATTTCAGTTTTAGGAAGGGATTTAGAGATTGTGGACAGCTTCGTATATCTTGGGCAGAGGATTTCCATGGAGGGGAATACCGCCCGGGAGGTGGAACGGCGTGTTAAGTGTGGCTGGCGGGCGTTTGGTAGGCTCAACATAGTGTTTAAGAGCAGACTCCCACTTTGCCTGAAAAGAAAAGTATTCGATCAGTGCGTTCTACCCGTTATGACATACGGAAGTGAAACCTGGACACTCACATCGCAATCAATTCAAAAACTTCGGGTGGCACAGAGGGGAATGGAAAGATGTATGCTTGGCATTACAAGACGAGACAGAAAGTCCTGCGCATGGATCAGGGAACAAACAAAAGTCTATGACATCATTGGAAGAGTAAAACAGTTGAAATGGAGATGGGCAGGCCATATAGCGAGGCGATGGGACGACAGATGGACCAAGGCAATCCTGGAGTGGATACCGCTTGATCGCAAACGTCCGCGAAGAAGACCGAAAGCACGATGGACTGATGACATCGTTAAGTATATTGGACCCGAGTGGCAGAGGAAAGCCCAGGACCGTGAAGGTTGGAAGCATGCTGAAGAGGCCTCCATCCTGCAGTGGATCGATACGAGCTGATGATGATGATGATGATGATGATATATATATATATATATATATATATATATCAATTCTGTTTCAATTCCAATGAGAATTTCTTCCACCCCCATCCTATTCTACAGATTTGTCGCCATTGGATTACCTACTTTTTCAATCGATACACTGGCCAGTAATTGAATGTTATTGTTTTCAATTCTGAAGAAGTTCGAACATTAATCTTAAATAATTTTCTTGGTGAAATAAATATATTGTTGAAGACAAAAAAAAACCGCTATTTTAAATTAAATCGTTCCTAATGCGTGCACATTAAGATGTAAAAATAAGAAACAATAAATATTCTCCTTCGTATTGTTATGCTACACTGCGAATTAGTTATCATAATTCCTAATCATGACTTCAATCAAAGCGTGGAATCTCTGTAATGCTTTAAGCATAATACACCCATAACTGTTTCCATTGAAACGGCTACACTTCATTGTTTTATTACAGTTTATTGGAATTAACAAGGAATCGGCTGACTGGTCTTGAAAAGCCTTAGGCGCTCCGCGGCGAACTAGGTCTTGTTTGCGTTTTGCCATAGTTCATATCGACTGTTAAAACCAGTAGGCAAAATATTATGATAGTTTAAATTGCAATACATAAAACACGTGTCATTCCAATATTAATCGAAATATGTATCATTGAGGACCTGAGGTGAAAAAATAAATTACTACATAGCTACTGTAAAAATATGACTATTATAAGTTAAAATATAAATGTTCTCTTAGGCTTAGGCCGCACTACGGTTTTTCCAGCGAGCGGTTAACCGCTATAACTGCGAAACCGCTCGAGACGCACACACTGCGATTAAAAATAGTGAAACTGCGAGCTATTTTCACAGTTTGTAGGTGGATTTCAAGAGAGCAATATGTATTGTTGCTCTAATATTGTTGTATAATATTGTAGTATTGTTTCGCTAAGTTCTATTGGTTACAAATTATGGTTTTTATGGTTTTTACCCACGAGCCATTTTGTAACATTTCACGGTTTTAAAATCAGTCGCGGGAAAAAACCACAAGTGCGGCCACTTGTATTAGTTTTCTTGACTTACAAGTTAAACTTGTAAGTTAAAAACCACGGCGGTTTAGCCGTAGTGCGACCTAAGGCTTGGTAATGCCAATAAATGATTTGATTAATTGATTAATTATGCCACCAAAAATAAATTTTCATTTGTATACATCTAGGACTGGAAATTTGTCATCGAATATTTTCATGGATAGTAGATGTTCGTAAATTATTCCTGATATCTACTCGCTCGTTCTGTGAAGGGTCACACGGTTTCACTAAAATCTTATTTGGCTTTCTCAAGTGGTGTCTGCTTCGACTGAAGAAATCCGATTCCCTACGCCAGAGAGAACTTCTATTTCATTCCATAGGGGCGGATGAATCCTGTGATTTTATAAGTAGTTGCTGGAGTAAGTAGGATTCATTTTCTGTTCTATTCCAGTACCTTCGCTTTTCCCAGATTTGTTCTCGAAGAACAACTCGGACTGCGTTCTTTAAAATATCATCGGTTGTCATTGTGGTTGTGGTATGATAAGCGAGTTTTTTGCATGTCGGTTGGAGGTCGTTATCGCGACATCCCGTTAGACAAATTATGTATTATAATCAACAGTTCTGATTTAGATCTCAGTTATTTAAAGCATTTGATTGTTTGTAGTTTCTCCTCCTCGTAGACTGTATCAGTTAGACTGTGCAAGGAAGCGGATAACACTTGAGAATGCCAAAAAATATTTTGGCGAAACGTCGTGACCATTCACAGAACATACGGAATGATACCCGGAATAATTTACGAATAGATTTATAGTCCCAGATTCAAACAACATTATAATACACAGTTTATTTATTGACAAAACGCTACGCGGAGCTTTAAGTGGATGTCTTGCTTCCTTCAAGAACACGAGGGTGGTTCGAACAGATATCAGTCAAATAAAGAAAACATTAGAATTTTGGATATTTCCAAAAATCTCTGCAAAATAATCTCTGCATAATAAGTGAATGTTCCTCCAGCGAGACATTTCTTCAACTTTCAGATGAGGAAGTAACCGCTAGGAACCAAATCCGCAAAGTACGGTACTTGTGAAAGCACTTCGAAGCGAAAGTCGTAGAGTTTCGTAGAAACAATCCGAAACATGTGCAGACGTATTATGGCGGTGAAAAAACACTTTCTTTTTGACCAGATACGGACGATTACCCTGATTAGCAATCTTCAGTTGGCCCAGTGAAACATAATACTCCCAGGTGATAGTCCATTCCACGAAAATCTCAGAAAACTTATGATTTTCTTTTTCTAACCCAAGGAACAGTTTCCGCTTTCTTTGGGCCACTCTCACTTGCTCTCACCCACTGTTGTCACTATGTGTCAGACCAAGAACTTACCAATTCTGCCAAATATATTGTTAGCAAACATGTGGTGATCTTGAGTCTACAGTGGAATGATGGATATTAAATAGCATCATAGGGAGAGTCGACAAACACCTGCCGCAGGTCTCCGCTCCGTTTATTAGCTGAGTACTACTCATTCCAAAAAAGTCCGTTTCTCGTTGACCATTTTGTATAACTATAGTTTTATAAAACAATGTTACATTATCAAACACTAATTTAAAAAAATTGAAATTTTAGTGGTTGATAATGCAACATTGTTTTACGAAACTATAGTCACACAAGTTGAAAAATAAAAGTGATAGATAACAAAGTAAAAAAATTGTTTTATTCGGTTTAAAAATGAAATATCACCAAATAACGGACAAATCAATAAATAATATCTGCTTTATAATAATCTGTAATATTAATTTCTAAGAAGCACACAAATGTGTCTATATTTCCTTTTTTTCTTCGTTGAAAATGTATTTATTCTAATTTAATTAAACCTTTCAAATAGAATATGATAATCCGAAAAAATCAAAAGCTAACAAGGGAGCTCTACCAATAAATTCCTAAATCTGAGGTGACTTACAATTTGTAGAAATAATTTCCTAAGCTCATTTATTGCTATGACGAGAGATTTATCTAAGTTACACGATTATTTTCTGCAATATGTTATACCTAATGATATTTTAATAACACTAATAAAATGAAAGAAAAAAAATTAGAATGGAAATATCCTTCTTTAGACCATTAAAATAACTAATAGTTATTACATTTATAATTTGTATGGATACAATTTACTGTTGGCATGTTGCAATTTGGACAATATTTGACTAAAACTGCGATGCTAGGGACAATATGAACAAAATAATTTTTTGCATTTCCGAGGGGATCGTCGAAAATATATCAATTGAAAAGGCAGAATACTAGGGTCAAGATATTTGTGTTTTTTTTCCTTTAATTATAAATAAAATAATATAGATTTAATCCGTTCTTGCTCCGACAAATAAACAATCCTTACTTAGTATTCAAATGATTCTACTGTGCGAAATATTCAGTTGTCGCAAAATTACGGCAATTCTAAGATTATTTTTAAAAAGGCTTATAAATATATATATATATATATATATATATATATATATATATATATATATATATATATATATATATATATATATATATATATATATATATATATATATATATATATATATATATTAGGGTGGACGTTGAAAACTAAATTTTTTCCGTCGCCCCAAAAAAACCTTCATATTGATAAGAAACTACTTTTTTTTTTCAAAAATAATACGTAACTCAAGACGATCTAAGTTTGATTTGTTGATAAAATCGTTGTTTCTTGTAAATATCTTTTAAAGTATACGGATTTGAGAAAAAGATATAGAAGCAGTTTTGTAGGAAATTAAATTCTCTACAAAAAGGGTCCTTTCCATTTTCTTCAAAAAAATCATATTTATAGAGATATTCTCGATAAAATTCATTAACGCCATATAGCCAACATTTTAAGACCTATAATCGTCATTTTTTCTGAAATATAAACAATTTCGTAACTTAAGTAGAATATACAATTATTTATTTAATGATATCTAGTTAATAACGACTTGAATATTAAAATATAATATAAATATAAATTAAATATAAAAATTAAATTGATATAAAAATATCAAAATTACAATATTACTAAATATCTAGAATTTATTACAGATTTACGAAATTGTTTATATTTTAGAAAAAATGACGTTTGTAAGCCTTAAAATGTTGGCTATATGGATTCATGAATTTATTATCGAGAATATCTCCATAAATATGAATTTTATGAAAAAAATGGAAAGAGCACTTTTTGTAGAGAATTTAATTTTCTACTAAATAGCTTCTATATATTTTTCTCAAATCAGTATACTTTAAGAGATACTTACAAAAAAAAGTACAATTTTATTAAAAAATGAACTTAGATCGTCTTGAGGCACGTGTTATTTTTGTTTAAAAAAATCACCCGTATTTTAAAGTTTTTTTGGGGTGTCGGAGAAAATTTCATTTTTAACCACCACCCTAATATATATATATATATATATATATATATATATATATATATATATATATATATATATATATATATATATATATATATATATATATATATATATATATACCCCGGAAGAACAAATGCCAGATATCCTAGTTGAGGAAGTAACAAATGCCATAGAATCGATGAAAAACGGCAAGGCTCCAGGAAAGGACAGTGTAACTATCGAAATGACAGAGGAAAGTGACAGAGGAAAGCCCAGGACCATGAAAGTTGGAAGCATGCTGAAGAGGCCTTCATCCTGCAGTGGATCGACGCGGGCTGATGATGATGATGATGATGATGATATATATACACATTCTATGTCAAATCCACCACTTTTGATTGGAGTTAAATTTTTATATAGTAGATAGTTATAGTAGACCACTAGTTATAGTAGACCACTAAATATTTTTCTGTGATTTTTTTTTACTCAACCGGAAAAAAATTATGAATTTATCAAATAATCGGCGTTTTTTTCAAATAGTTACTCTTCCAAAAAATTACCTTTTTCCAAAAAACTTCCATTCATTCTACGTTTGATACCGCAAGTGCCATGGTGGGCCAACTATTCTATCTGTTTTTTATATTATTTTATAATAAAAACAAAGTTAAATTGAGAAAAAAATGGATTTTTTTTCCAATTAAAAAAATAGAAATAATGAAAAAAATAGAAATAGTTAAATGCTTAAAGACACTTGGTTGTTAATTGCAATTCTTTTCGTGAATTGGATTTTTCTATTTGACTGACTTTGATTTCTATTGATCTGACTTGGTCAAAATCTGATGGAAACTATTTCGAAACTATTATGTCAAGAGTCCAGGTTTTCAGCTGGTTAAAGACATTCTCAGAAGACCGAGACTCGATTGAAAATGAACTTCACGGCGGAAGGTTTCAACTGCAACGAGTGGTGAAGCATTTTTACGGAGAAGTTCTTGAAATACTTCGAAAAAAGATCATTCGTGTGCTGCTTCAAGACAATGCGTCCTGCCATACAACGACTTCAATTATTATGATTTTTTCTTTTTCCCAAGTTGTTGAAGAACATTGAAAAAGTCGTAATCGACCATATGAAGATGAAGACGTTATGAAGAGTGGAAAAACTGCCTCCAGTGCTGTGTAGCTTCTAAATGTAACTAGTCTGAATGAGAAAATAATGTTTGAATAAAAAAATTATAAAAATCAAACTCATTATTTTATTTACACACCTCGTATATTACACGCTATTAGCAGTACGTGAATACACACATTCAAACCGTTACCTTTTTCATTGAACACAATGATATCCACAAGAAAATTGGCCATTGATATATTTTCAATAGCATTGAAAAAATAAAACTTTTTTTTTTCAAATTAGTAGATTTAAGTCAAGATTTATATATACAAGACACAATTTATAACAGGGTCAATAAAGAAAAATGAATCTGAAAATACCGTCAACGTAATGTTTTTCATTATACTGACACTAAATCGTTTGATTCGTAAAGTTCGAAAGTGGGATAGTTCAACTTTGACACACATTCGCGTGCTGCAACATAAATTTCCATACATATCTTCCTTTGTTCGAAAACTGTTTCGGTTATCTGGAAAATAGCCGGTTTCCGGACATGGATGTATTATTCATAACAAACGATCCTTCTCTAATTTTGAAAGTTTCCTCCGATGCTTTTATTCTTGGTTTGTGCAATTTTGCTAAAATCAGCACAAATATATGACTGAAAGTTTTAAAATAATAGTTTTCAAGTTTTGATGTTTGTAATAGGGTATGCAGTCGGTGCTTGGTTCGATTTCCGCTGACGATACGTATGTTTGTACTTTGTTTATACTTTTAGGCATTGTTCGTGTATTGGTTTCTTTTCTCTAGATAAGATTGTAAAGCCTGATAAAGAAATCGCCCCTCAGTCATATTAGTAACCAGGTTGGGTAAGGCCGGATATCTCCTATGTTGGCCACTACCCAGTCGGTAGGTTTTTTCAGAAGGTAAATGTTAAGAATAAATTGGGAGTTTATAATCCGTGAGGGGAACTGATAATAATGATTCCCCAATAATCCTAAACATTTACTGTAACAATATTAATAACAATAATAATATAAAAATTCTGAAGTATACGAAGAAACTCCAAGAACAGGTGAAAAGATAATGAAATATTTATTTATTTTATTTAATAGCGTCGGAAGCATCGAAACCATATGAACAGCCCAAGTTCTGTAGTTAAAATTTGTGAAGATAAAATTGTATAAGACATAGCATACAAAGTAAGACAGAACATAAGTACTAACAAGTTTTAGACCACAAGCTGGTCACGTCCAGCGGGTTTGGGGTAGCCTTCATGAGCTCCTCCACAATGCAAGTATTTCAGCATAGGTCGCATTGCATGAAATGACTTATCATATCTGTGTAAATAGAAGATATTTCGCACTCCAAAGAACAATTACTACGCGAGCTATGTCAAACAAATAGGATATGAAATGTGCCGAAACAGTACCGATCATTTTGACATCATTCTAAAGAGCTTGATGAAGACCGTCAAAGTATTGGGCGTCAACAATCACCTTTTTGGACGCAGGCAGAAGGCTGCATTACTTGGATACCTCGAATCGTCCGAAAGTTTTTGGATAAAAAACAGGAGACCAAAAACATCCACCGCTACCACTATCACTATGTGACTCGAAGATAGGGAAAGAGCTCCTACAGAGCTTAATCCTTCTGATATCCAAGATATCCAGGAAAAGTGAATGTTCCTTTAGCGGTAGTGCAAATACCGTTAGGCAGAAATCCAAAATAATAAGCCTTTAGTAATGAATCAATGACACAAATGAATGAAATTAGACTTTAAGTTATTCAATAAAGGGTTGTAAAATAAAAGTGTCAGAACTTTATAATGAGGCACAATAATAATTATAAGTGATAATCGGGAAATTATTTTATCTGAAAGAAAAAATAATGGCATTTTGTTTTGAAAAAATGTCGTTTAAATATGATCCGCGGCTTGGTCTAATGGACCCGTTATGACGCTCTTATTGGACAACTCTCAGGTAGCACCGAGGGGAATGGAAACATGTATGCGTGGCATTATAAAACGTGGTAGAAAGCCCTGTATATGGATCAGGGAATAAACGAAAGAATGTGACATCGTTGGAAGTGAAAAGAAATTAAAATGGAGATGGGCAGGCCATATAGCGAAGCGATGGGACGACAGATGAATCAAGGTAATCTTGGAGTGAAGATCGCTTGATCACAAACGTCCACCAACAAGATCGATCGAAATCCCGATGGACTGATGAGTCCATCCAGTCGTTAAGTATATTGGCAGAGGAAAGCTGAGAACCGTGACATTTGAAGCATGCTGAAGAGGTCTTCATCCTGCAGTGAATGGGCACGGGCTGATGATGATTATCTATTCAACGAAGGTTATTGTGTGTTTCACATGAGATTGTGGAACCCAGCAGTTGGGTGTCTGATGACACTCAACACTGTTGTCTCATTGGACGCAGTCCAAAGAATTGTAACACTGCATATATACGCCATCAGACGGGAAGTTGGCGAAAAGTATGGGTTGTTGACTGTGGATGGGGTCTTCATATTCTTGACGGGAGAGCACATGTCGGTGCCCTGAAGAGTCTAAACATCAAAAGTCGAAACATGTGCCCTCCAGTGAAAGGGATGGGTGGGGCCCACTTGTCGACTGCTGCTTTTTAATTAAAAAATTACATCTTCTTTTGTAATTGTTAAAAAATGTTCTTGCCGATCTTTTTAAATAATTCCACTTATCGAGTAAATAATCAGCATTAAATTAAGTGTAAAAAATGAAATTTCTTGTGCTGCTACATTAAAAATGTTACGGCGATGAAGCTGTGTCAAAAAAAAATGTTTGTGTGAAAAAAAGGCTTCAGTGATGCTGAAGAAGCAATCTGAATATAAGCCTCCTCCCGGATGACCTCCCACGTCAACCAATGAAGAAAACATTACCAAAATCAATTAATAGCTGAATAATTATGTCGTGTGTATTGTCATCTAGTTTCGAAAGCACTGAATTTTTTGGAAAACATTCTCCTGTTGAAGATGCTGAAGAGATGCTTTCTTTGAATAATGATATTCTGAAATGCATAATTACTGGTGATGAGTCATCGATCTATGCTTATGACTCATAAACAACTCCACACAAGCGAGCATTATGCCAGAGATAAACCTAAGTCAAAAAAACCACGGTAAAGCCGGTCAAAAATTATTAAATATTTATCGTGGTCTTGTCCATAGAGTTTTTTCCACCTAGTTAAAAAATTTAAAAATATTATTTAAGCGTTCTGCGTCACTTGAGTGAGTTCATTTGAAAAAAGTTCAGTTCTTTTAAATAAATAATGGATGATAGTAAAATTTTAAAAATGTTCTAACACAAAACACATCTACATTGAAAAACTGCTAATATACAACGAAAATGACATAATAAACTATTTACATCCTTTTCTACTATATATGTTTAAATCTTACGTACTTTGAATTTTCTGATATCTGATAGAAAACGTATTAATAAATCTACTTAGTTGTAAACAATGTAAATTTGCATTTTAACTTAAATATGGCCCATTACAAAGATATCTCATGTAAATTCATCAAGCAAATCGTTAAAAAGCACTAAAATAAATTGAACATAAAAATTCCTAAGGCAAAAAAACTCCTTTCTGGTACAAAAACCACGCTAAAACAAAAATATTCCTTCGATTTAATTTCATCTTCCTTTTTATCGATTTTACATCATTTTGCTATTAGGACTTATATGCCAACGGTCGAACTAAGCAGCAGGAATATCCTCGATCGGCTTCTAACAAAAAATAATTACATGGGCCCCGAACTTGTTCAGATTTCACTTCCAAACAACGAAGTATCGAAACTGGTTTCGGTCGTATAATTAATGATGAAAAAAATGGCAATTATATTTATGATATTCATGATTCACGACTCTTTGATCTGTAACTAATAACAACCTAAGAGTTAAGGCAAATAACAAATACGAGGTAAAACTTGTTTTGATCACCGTTGCCAAAAAAAAAACAAAAATTATATTAATTCTTAATGCGACTAAATAATGATTTCTGGTTCGAAATTTGATAATTTTTAACTGCTCCATTGTACAACATTCAGAAACTGTTACAAAATGAACGTGTACAGACACCAAATGAAGAAGTGCCATTTAAAATTCATCTAATGAATTTTTGATTTAACATATTTGTTACTTTTTTTTTTGGTTTCAGAATAAGCTAAACATTCAGGAGGATTGAACCATCTGAACGAGTTTGATTCGCTTGAAAAAAAGTTAACGTGTAAAGATATGTCTACACTTATTCAACTTTTCGTCGACAAGCTGCATGCATCTGTTGAAAGGGACACTTTCAAACATATGGGAGTTTTGAACGAGAGGCATTTCAATGAGGCAAAGAAAAACCATGACGCACGAAGACACGCAGAGGTAGCGCACCGACTCCCAACCATGTTGGGTATCTTGCGCTCTCGCTCTCAACTTCTTGATATAATATGCAAGTTTTTGCAATAGTTAACAAATTCAATTTAAATTATAGTAGTTAAATTTGATTAAATTAAATAAATATATTAAATTATATATTTTGGAACAAAAAATAAATATATAATTTTGAAAGTAATAATTTGTTTTATTTTATATATTTTTTTTTAGTAATCTCCAGGGCAAGACGAAATCAGCAAAATGGTGAAATATATGGAAGAAATAACAAAGAAAGAATTGTTGAACAAAATAAAAAGAAAGAAACTAAACGATATAATAATAGAAAAGAAAATACCAACAGACTGGAATATGGTTATAATATTTCCATTGTTTAAAAAATAAGGTATAAAAGAATGTAAAAACTACAGGGGCCCTACACTAACTAACAAGTTTACCTAGAAAAACATTTATCAAAATAATAGAGCATAGACTGAGAGAAAGGATAGAAGCACACAAAATCTGATATTTATGATTAGACAACTAGGAGAAAAACTGTTAAGAAAAGAAAACGAAATCCATATTTGTTTCATTGACCTGAAAAAAGTATTTAATAGAGGAAAAAAAGGGATGTCTGGAAAAGTTTAAAGAGAAGAGGAAGTAATGGAAATTATTAAGGCCTTATATTAATTATATTAATTATAAGACCTTATACAACAACAAGAGTAAAGTAAGAACGCATAATGATGAATCCCCAGAATTTGAGACAGGAGTAGGCCTAAGACAGGACTGCGTACTGCGTCCACTGTTATTTTGAGTAATTATTGACCATGTACAAAATAGCAAAGCAAATTGCAAGAATACAAAAGTCGGTTTTAGAAAAATGAAAACAGTGACAACACAAGAATTACTGTTCGCTGATGATATGGTTCTAATGGCAGATTTTAAAGAAAAAATACAATATAACTTAGCGACATAAAACGAAAAGCTAAGAAAAACAAACATGGAAATAAATACTGACAAAAGCCAAACAATGGTGACTGCAGGCACAAAAATAAAATATAAAATATAAAATTGTACTTTAAGGGAAGGTAATAGAGCAAGTCAAAAACTATAAGTATTTAGGCACAATAATAGAAGATAATGGAAAAAAGGAAAAACACCCTAAAAACAAAATTCCTAGGAAAAAGAGATACCGAAAGAGGTAAAAGCATAGGTGTATCAGAAAGTAATGAGACCATCAATGATATATGGCAGCGAATCTTGGACCTTAACAAGAAGAGGCAAAAGTAGAATTACACCTGCAGGAATGAGATTTCTACGCAAAATAGAGGAAGCTACAAAAAGGGACATAGTGAGAAATACGACAGTAATAGAACTGGGAACGAAACCAACAGAAAGCCAAACCACTTTTCTGTAATTTGTATGATATTTTGGCATAACCATGGCTCTATCTCACCAATGACTCGAATAACTTCACCTTTTAGTTCAGGAATCCATTGTGGATTGTTCTTATAGACCTGACTTTTTACATAACCTCAAAGAAAATAGTCTAACAGTGTCAAATCACGTGATCTTGGTGGCTAATTAACATCACTGTTTCTTGCAATAATTCGTCCAGGAAATTTTTCTCTTAACAAATCAATTGTTTTATTAGTAGTGCCATCCTGTTGGAACCACATATCCTGCAGACCAATATTATTCAATTCAGCTCACAAAAATCCAGTTATCATGATATCGAACACGATTTACATCTTCACCAGCAACATTCTAAAAGAAATACCACCCAATTACACGTCCTGGCCATAATGCACACCAAATAGTGACTCGTTTAGGATGTAAAGATTTCTCTTGAATCAATCGTGAATTTTCCTGACCAATGCGGTAATTTTGTTTAATAACGAATTTGACAAATGAACGACGTTTTGAATGATTATAACCCTTCAGAGCTAAATGCTTTCGTAAAATTCGCTATGTTGCGGATTCAGAGTCCAAATTGTTGTGAACGTCGACTAATGGAAATTTCTAGGTCTTTAACAAAACTTTTACGTATCAAATCAATATGCTCTTGTGAACGACCATTACGACTATATATTGCACTTCTTAACCAGTTTATTGAAATTTTTAAACAATTCGATTGATAGTGTTCTCAGATGGACAACTGTGCAAACCCTAAATATTACGTAATTTTCTAAAAACATTTTTCACTGAACGCCCATTTTCATAAAATAATTCAACAATTTTTACTCGTTGTATCGTGTATGACTCCATTTTTATAAATGTCATACATTACACTTCTGAAATGAGACTAGACTAGACCACAACGCCATCTGTGTTTTATTCATGAATTAAATAAAATTTGCAATGCCAAGTACATGAAGGATCTCTCTAACATTCTAGAATCCAATGTGCATATGGCATTTCGATTAAAAAAAAATTAGCCTAAAAAGCAACAAAGTGATCGACTCCCATCCGACTCCCAATCGATCCCCCATATTAGCTTAATTTAGTCTAGTGTGACTCCTAGCTCTATCCAAAACTAAAACCTTTTTGACGATTTAGTCAAGTTGGCACTCAATTTCTTCGAAATATTATCGAATCTTTTTTAATAAATTTAAATGTTTTAACCAAGGACATTACCTTTTTTTAATACTAACATGCCCTATCTCAATGTAAATATTATTCGTGTAACAATCGAAAAATGTATTTAACATTAAAATTGCTTAATAATAGTTATTATCGCACGTCTTTATTCCACTGCTATGTACATGTGAGTTAATTGAAATTCAGAAATTAATTATCACTAATCACAAATGCAAATAAATTGCACCTGTTTTGTGACGTAAACAATTTCATGTACTCATTTATTTACTATATAAATGGCAACGTTTTACTAATAGCTATTCAGAGCTACGGTGCAAAATAACAGGTATAATTTTACATGAGAAGATACTAAAAACATTTTTTTTTTCTGGTAAACTAGCCTTACTCATCAGGGTGTAAATTCGTCGTTTTTCTTTGTACTATGCAACAAATATAGGAGAACCAAAAAAAAACAAATATAAAAATTATTTTATTGGAAGAATGTTAGTGTATATCATCATAAAACACTAATAACTCTCTGCAATTATGTCTTCTTGTACCAAGATACATTGTATAGACGTTTCAAGTTCGTTTAAAGTTGCTGGCAGCAGGGGCAATCGCCAATTCTACCAATTACCTTTTGTTATTTTACCTAGAATTCAACCAATTCTACCCCATGCATGTTCTACCGGCGATAAATCTGCGAACCTTGCCGGCCAGTTAAGTACCGCAATAGTAAACGTATCTAAATACTGCATTGTTTAAAGAACTTTGTCTTGTTGAATGGTGATATTTTGACGAGCCTGCAGGTAGGTAGTTATTTTCTAATGATTACTAGAGGTAAGTTGCTTCACAAGCATACAACCTCTCATAATATAACTGCTGGAGTGGTGTATGCATGCTGTTCAAAAGCGAAAGTTAAAATTCGCCCTTCATCTCAAAATGCCTGACCCTTTCTCGTCCATGATCATATGATATAAGATGCACAAAATGTAACGGCTACTTCTTCCATTGGTTGACCATTCACCACCATATCAGCCACCTGTCTATCCCTATTTGGAGCCGTTTGTTGCAGTATTTTCGTTTTTTGTTCATTCATTTTAAGTCAAAACGCACCACAGGCTTCACTAAATAAGCAACGACGGCACCATTTGCAACGACGATGCATAATGCGCTATAAGCACAGAGTCATCTGCATATTGCAGTTTTACGATGCTAACTTTTTTTATTTTTGATTTGACATTGCCTCCCTTATTTGCTGCTGCTAATTTTGGGCGTCAAAGTAGAAGACTGGAGAGAAGAACACACTAAAATCAGTGTTTACATTGCCATAATAATTCCCACCCTTCTGTATGGAGCTGAACCATGGGTCCTGTATCGAAAGCAAAACAATTCGAGAGATTTCATCAAGGTTGATCCGGAAAATCTGAGAAAATATGAGAATATAATGGCAAGGCCATCGGATCAATATGGAGGTGCTTGAATGAGCCAACAGTTTGAGCATAGAATCCCAGATAATGAAAACTCAGTTGAGATGGTTAGGTCATTGCCAGAGTCACTAAAGAAGTTTATATCAAACGTGTCCGAATGAGAAAAGACAGCAAACGACATACAGAGCTGTGGAGCCTCATGGAGCTGTGCAGAAGATAAACGCCAAAAAGTCGCAGTCAAAAGGCAGACGCGAAAATAAAAACAGACTGGATCACGTGTACCAATTCTGAATCCTGTTGAGTTTAAAAGTCCAGTATGCGGAGGAGCATGTAGATCCAATGCTGGGTTTTCTAAGCCACAATAAAACCAATAATGCTTCAACAATGGGTTAGAAAAACTAATAGCCATGGCTGAGGTCATATTCGTATAGGATTGATAACCCTCAAATAATGGCTAAGATCCCTTTCGTCACGTGAATAGACTAGAACTTCGTAGTCGTGCATAACTCTAATCATCAAACAATCTAACCCATGTCCTGATAACGCTAGAAGTAACAATGTCCAATCAACTCACTATTTCACGAAACATTAAACTTATTTTATTCATACCAACAGCTCGTCCCTTTTCAAATGCGGATAATCGCTTGAAAGGACGTGGTGTACGAACTCGTGGCATTTTAGCACTTTTAACAGAACAACTAGAATACTTAGTTTAGTAGCGTGCAACAAATATCACACAAAATTATAAAAAAATATTATAATACAGGATTTTCTAATAGGGGCGCTCCAACTCTGACACAGCGGCCATTATATAATGATATCTCATACACAACTTGTTTTATTTTCATTGAAAGCTTGAGCGTCCTTAATAAGGAAAACCCTATATAACTGAAATCATTTTCATTACCATAACTTATGCAATCGCATGCAAAAACATAAAGATTGTAGTGTTCAAGATATACTATACAGTAGGGTGGGCCGAAAATCCGTTTTTTTCGAATTTCTTTTAATAATACCGAAAATAATATTCATTATGCCAAAAAAAAATTGGTGCCAAGGAAAAAAATTTTAAGTCGATATCTTAGGCTCCTCAAAGTTAGTCAAAGTTCAAAGTTTAAAAAAACAAAAATTCCCAACTTTGATCGGAAATTTAATTCTCTACAATAAAGGTCGTTACACCAAATTAAGTATAAATAAAGAGGAAATTGTTGAAAAACTTTGAACGTTGACTAACTTTAAGGAGCCTAAGATATCGACTTAAAATGTTTTCCCTTGGCCCAATTTTTTTTTTTGCATAATGAAAAATATATTTTTATTGTAAATATATATTATTTATTTATTATTAAAAGAAATTCGAAAAATTCCGCCTTATTGCGGATTATTAAATTTCCAATCAAAGTAAGTTCAGAATTTTTTTTTTGAAAACTTTGAACTTTCACTAACTTTGAGAAGCCTAAGATATCGACTTAAAATTTTTTCCCTTGGCACAATTTTTTTTTTGGCATGATGAAAAATATTTTCGGTATTATTAAAACAAAATCGAAAAAAACGGATTTTCGGCCCCCCCCCCCCCCCCCCCTACTATACAGTGAGAATATTTTCTTTTGAATCAAACAAGTGTGCTGGCTATTGTATTTTTTTGTATCTTAGTATATTTATGTTAGTTACAGTATAAACTACGTTTTTATAGTTCCATTCACATAATGTATCTTCAAATGTTATCAATCTTTACTTACAACAAAGAGTTTAGGAAATCTGAAATGCTGTTAAGTATTATCAAATATTACCGGCATTATTACTAGAGGCACAAATATTTTACCTTGACAAATTATAAACGAAATCATCACTAACAATCAGGTCATTAAAAAACCTAACATAAAGTGGCATTGGATTTAAATCCAAAACTATTGTTAGAAAACATGCGGGTTTGTAAGCACATAAGCTGAATATAATATGAAATTTGTTGTAACAACATTATTGCGCAATCATTCGGTTTTATATTTATAGATTTGTTTTCTGTAAGCAAAAGTTTATTTTTTATTTTTATATTACGCTGTAGCTCAGCTGTTATGAAACTTATTCTGACGTCTATGGTAATATATTGAATTTGGGTCATGTCATTGTGTACTAAATACACAATGTATATTTTGAAAGATATGATTCCATGAAGATTCAGTTCTTGATTCGGTTACAACATTGGAAAAACTATTTATTTTCTCGCCATATTATACATCTAAATAGTGTTATATAAATTTCAAATAGCTGTACATGAACCGAAACGTATTGTCGTTCGAAATGAGAAGAAAATTATATGATAGCCCCATTATGTCAAAACTGGCTGGATGTAACTGCTTTGTTTGTAAAATAATTATAATACGTGCTGCCGAATGTGGTTACATTTCTAGGACATTTGTGCGAATATAGTGGTTAAAAATGTAAAATTTATTTAAATATGTATTATTATCGTGTATTAAAGGTATAGTAAATACATATTTGCCTTCATATTTGAGTAATAGAATGATATTTAGACATAATATTCATAATCTAAATTTAATGAAGAAGTTTGAAGATCTATCAATCTAATAACTCGGGACTATAGAAGAAAAATGGTGCTCAAATGATTGATAATCGGGTCTCGGAAAGAGTCTCGGTTTTCGACATCTAGACTGCAACAAATGTCCGAGCAAAGTGCATGATCTATTAAAGACGCACCAACAAACCCTTACTCCACGTCTTCGTCATGTGCCCTAGACATTACAGTACGTATATTAATATGTGCAGGAAGCAGTCAACGAAGGAGGGTAAGGGCGAACCTCCGGTGCCTAAAAACAGGTATCCGTCTATTAAGGTATGGCAAGCCCTAGAGAAGAGTCTCCGGTTCTCAAAGTTAGGGGGTTACGGAGTTACATGACTAAAGTACATACAAAGCCCACAATAGCACAAAAAGAGTAAGAGTCACTCAGAAAGGATGCCAAACGTGCGAAAAAACAAGAGGAAAAAACGGGAGTTTCTAAAAACGCTAATAGCGGAGATACAAGAAGCACACGACAAACAGGAGACAAGAAAATTCTACCAGGACATTAAGGCAGTAAAACACTTTTACTCTAGAAATACTTTGATAAAGGACGCAGATGGCGACATTTTAACCAACATGCAGAGCATACTAGGGCGATGGAAGACACATTTCGAAACATTATTAAATTGAATTACCAGAGAAGGTCATAATGATAGGTCACAATTTATGAATGTAGCTCGGCAATTGGTACAAGTACCATTGTTGCAGGAAATGGATGAATCTTAAAAATAATGAAGTTCCCGGAATAGATTACAGACCCTCAGAACTACTGATGCTTGGAGGCCAAGTATCATCTCAAGCCACTCATCAAATAATAATTAACATCTGGAATAATGAGTAGATGCCTGCAGAGTGGTAGCAGCCGGTAATAGGCCCGATTCATCAGAAAGAATAAAAGTAAAATTTGAGGTGGGAGAAGCTTTGCGACAGGGGGATGGACAGATGGATGGCACCAGTTCTATTTAACATAATATTGAGTAAACGCATCAGCTAAACCGACATAGACGTACATGGAACAATAATAAATACAAAAAAAGTAATCGTAGGATATGCAGATGACCTAAATGTAATAACACTATTGAAAAAATTATTAAAAAAGACATATGATGAAATAAATATAGACAAAACAAAGGTGATGGAAAAAAGAACCAATCCAAGAAGGGAACAAAACTGGAGATTCGGTGATGACAATACTGAAGTTGTGAAGGAATTTACATATCTGGGAAACAAACTTGATGAAAACAACATCACAAAGTTACTTATTCCCTGCATTATGGGATAAGATCTAAACTTACTCAAAGGAACACGAAAGTTAGCATCTAACTCTCACAAAGAAAAAATAAGAGATGTTTGTAGTATTTGAAAGAAGGGTATTCAAAAGAATTTTTGGTGTTGTTAATGACAGTGGTATTTGGAGAATCAGGTATAACTTCGAACCCAAACAACTGTACTGGATATGGATTAAGAATCTGGATATTGTAGACTATGAGAGGATTCAGCGACTCAGATGGGCGAGACACGTGGCGAGAATGCCAGAAAACCGAAGATCAAGAAAAACCATGGAGGATCGAATAAGGGGTAACAGAAAAAGAGGTAGAACAAAGACACGATGTCAAGAGGCTGCTGGAGATCGATCCGGTTGAAGGCGATGATTGAAGGAGGTCAAGGCTTAAGCAGCTATATAGGCAATGTTACATATAATACCTTAAATTCAAACAAAATGCCTTTCTTCATTTAAGCGATCAGCTAAAGCATCAATAATATCGAGAAAAAATCGTATTTTTCTTGCCTTTTGAACGGTTATATAAGCTCACTCTGACACTTTTCACTTTATACTGTGACTAATAGCTGACAAAATCCAACAAAACTACAATTCGTACTTTTGTTGGATTTTGTACGTATGTGTAGGAATATTGAATGTGTTCTATTTTTTGAAAGATGTTATGAATTATAATAGTGAAGCTCAAACTAGCTCAAGGTTTGAATATTTTGTTTATATAATAATAGTGTTATTTTGACTTTTAACGAAGTCCCAATTCACTTCATTATACTTACATACGATATATATATATATATATATATATATATATATATATATATATATATATATATATATATATATATATCATCAGCCTGTATCGATCCACTGCAGGATGAAGGCCTCTTCAGCATGCTTCCAACTTTCACGGTCATGGGCTTTCCTCTGCCACTCGGGTCCAATATACTTAACGATGTCATCAATCCATCGTGCTTTCGGTCTTCTTTGCGGACGTTTGCGATCAAGCGATATATATATATATATATATATATATATATATATATATATATATATATATATATATATATATATCCTAAGGTAACTTTTAAACAACTTTTCTGTCTTAAAAAGTTTAATTTGCATTTAAATGTTAAATAGGATATTAAAAAGTTTGACAGCATTATAGGTGAAACATCTCAGAAACATAGCCATCCTATAAAGTGTCATACTAAGAGTAGCACAGTGCCTTAAATTTATAAGATAAAATAGAACTGTTTAAATATTAATCTGCTACTCAAATATGAAGGCAAAGAGGTATTTACTATACATTTAATATGCGACACATTTAAACAGCTTTGGCATTTTAAACCAATTCAGTCACGCAAATGCTTCAGAAATCTGATCGTATCTACGCAAATTCAGGATGAAACGGCAGCACCTATCTTGAATTGTTTGCAAACCATACGATATGATTACCCAGGTATCCAGGTAAAAAAAATAAACAAAAATGGTAATACATCAGTATTGGCAGAATGAGGCTATTACACAACTTTCTTCCTATTTCAAATGACAACCCGCCTCGGTTGGAATATATCAATTTGAAATTTATATAACACTGTTTATTTAGATGTATATTATAAGCAGAAAATCTAACACTGTCATCAAAATATGCATACACTCAGGTTTTTTGCAATATTAACTATTGATATGACCGCATTATTAACTTAAAACTGCAATTAAATTTTAGAAAAACCCATCCGTCAATAAAGTCCCCGGTCTGATGTATAGATGGTGTCACTTATAAAAAATCCTTACCAACTTTACAATAAATTGTGCCAACCTTCAAACAGCATGTGTCAAAATTTCATGATATTCTGTCTACTAGTTTCTGAGTTGTTGTGCTTACTTGTAAGTGACGCTATTTATATCGATATTTTCAGAACATAAAAAAAATTAAGTTGATTAAGCATTGCCTTATGATGAAGAAAAATATCGTTGAAGCAAAACAATGGCTTGATGAATCCGGACTCTGTCCCAGAAAAATCAACCAGAACTAATTGGTATGTCGAATTCAAACGTAGCCGTACAAGCACCGATGATGCTGAACGCTCTGAACGTCCAAATGAGGTCATCAGAAAAATTCACAACATTATTTCGCAAAACCCTAAAGTAAAGGTACATGAGATAGCTGATATCATGATAATATTGAAAGGAAGTGTTTACACCATTTTGCATGAACATGTGAGAATGCGTAAATTGCTATGGAACTGGGTACCGTGTTTGCTCACAGCGGACACAAAACAACAACGTATTGATGATTCTGAGCAATGTTTGGAGCTGTTTAAGTGAGATAAAAAAGATTTTTTCATGCGGTATATGATGGACAATGGATAAAAAATCGATCTATTACTACACTCCGGAATCAAATCGGCAGACAGCTGAGCGGACAGCAACCGATGAAAGTCGGCCGAAGCGACCAAAAACACAACCATCGACAAGCAAGGTTATGCCCTCTGTATTTTGAGATGCGCATAGGTTATCATCGATTATTTCGAGAAAAGAAAAGCCATCAATAGCGAATATTACATAGCGTTATTGCTGCGTTTGAAGAAACGAGTTCGCAAAAAAGGGCTGCAAAAACAAAAAAAATGCTGTTTCACCAAGACAGGTGGTTGGCAATGATGGCTAAATTGCATGAATTGCACTTGAAATTACTTCCTCGTCCACCGTAATCTCCAGATCTGGCCAGCGACTATTTCCTGTTCTCAGACTTCAGAAAAAAATGTCGCTCCAATGAATAGGTAATTGCCGAAACTGAAGGATATTTTGAAGGCAAAGAGAAATCGTTCTTTTAAAAAGGTGTGGAAATGATAGAAAAGCGGTGGAATGATTGTATTGCTCTTCAAGGAGAATATATTGATGAGTAAAGTCGAAATTTGAAAAAAAAAGTTTGTTTTATTTGTCAAACCGGGAACTTGGTAGTCCGTCAACCGTTAATAGTTGCTGTTGGAGGCACATCTCCTCCAAATCGATACCATTCAAATTCGGAATTAAATAATCCACGTAGTCGAATAACAAAGAGCAACTTCCTGCGAACGGCGAGGAAATGATACATTTGGATCTTCATCAACACTGGCAGCAACAGCTGCGCTATTTTCTTCAGAACGCACAGTTTCTTGTCTTGTTTTTACTTTAATATGGAGCAGCGTAAAATGTGTTCAGAATGTATCGATAATTCGGCGAATACATCACGAACTTCAAATTCACGAAGACAATTTACAAGCGGTGTTCTAATGTTAAACTTTCCATGATGATTTGCCAGACTATTGAGACACAGACTTACAGACTTGAGCGCAAACTCACAGTTTGTTTGACAGCGACGCCTATCGGAAGTTCTGACACACTAAAAAAATCACTATACGATTTTGATGCCGTATAGAGGCCATTTTAGGCGCATGGCTTTATGGGTATTAATCACGCCCGAAATTTGTTTATAGAAGCGATGCGATTTTTTTCCCTTTTTTCCGACCGAGCACGGGAGCACGGGAAATAATGATACTGGTGATGTAGCCTTCGTACAAACACTGTTGATTTCCTCTCTGGAGAGGAAACTTACCGATATCTGATGCGTATTCTGTACATGTGTGAGCTCACTAGAGCCACTTGGTGGTCCGTAGCAATTCTTTTTGTGAACAGAATTTTTCCAGTATGTTTACTTTTCTACCGAGTCTTTTTGTATCCACTCCGAGATATTACATATTTTGTTCTTGAATTTCCCACTTTGTTCTATTTTGAGCTACTCGATTCCAATCTATTTTTACAACTGACTTAGTTACTATAGGCCAGCGTTTCTGAGGTATCTCACGCTTCTATTGAGTAATCAGGGCCTGAATTACAGGATGATTTTTAAGTCTTGTCGAGCAACATGGTCTAACGTGCTCCACTTGTTCTACTGATGATATACCCTCTAATTGTCCTTTTTTGCATTATTCTCAATTCACCTGCTGATTGAACAGTAAGGGTCGCAGTTTCCGTAAGGCACAATAGATAACCTACATCTATTGAATATATTTTCTTCAGGTTTATCAGTATATCCAGCTTTTGAATTATTCTTGTAATTTCTGCTATTTTGTTTTGTTTTCCTGTTTAAATTGTATGACCTAAATATGTATCTTCCTCGACCTTTTATATTTCTTTTGCATCCATTAGTTTCGTCCAGGTTCTTTTTTAACTTGACATTTACCAATACTACTTTAAGCCCTTATAGCATCTACAGAAGTTCTGCACTATTATGATAATAAC
The DNA here is from genome assembly GCA_031761425.1 of Cosmopolites sordidus. NCBI lineage: Eukaryota > Metazoa > Arthropoda > Insecta > Coleoptera > Curculionidae > Cosmopolites > Cosmopolites sordidus. Next base: position 233,606 of record JARFXV010001083.1, on the reverse strand, counting down.
ACTTGCAAACCTGAAGTGATCATCAATACACACACATCACGTTCTTCTCAATCTAGCCTCTTTAATATAATCCAAAGCAAATGCAAACAGTTCTGGAGAGATGGGATCTCCTTATCCGATTCCTTGATATTTGTTTACATTGCGAGTTATTACATTTTTGGCAACGTTTACTTGAATATATATATATATATATATATATATATATATATATATATATATATATATATATATATATATATATATATATATATATATATATATATACGAGCCAATCATTGCCTTATTCTTATAACGGAATACGCCTCAATATTCTATGGAATCGATTATTTTTATCGCGCTAATTCTACAATATGTACGATATTGTCATGCACATCTGACTCAATAATCAATAACGGTCAGTTAACTGATGACATGAAAAAATTGTAATACACCTTGTAAAAAAAGCCAATTCATCACCGATTTCATCACAATCAGAAATAATGTTCTTGAAGGTGTAATCATTACTTCATTCTAAGTTAGTCACGCGGCGGTCGGTAGATTTCCGACAAAACCAAGGGTTGATAACATCAATCAGGCGCTGACTAGGGTTAATCGACAGTTGATATATCCCTTACAGCTTACATCCCTCATTAAGCTGTAGATGCAATTACTAAACAGCAGTCTTGCAAAATTATTCCTTTTCTATCCAAACATAAGAAATACGTATTTGCATACGGCACGATTTTAACACTATTTTCATTGGAAGATTTACTGAATCTTCCAATATTTAATGATACAGTAGCAATTCTAAAAACGATATTCAACAACAGACAACTATATGGCATAGTAATATATTTGACTATCCTAACGCAATGAACATAATCTATTATAAAAACCATATACCGGTCCAATGATAAAATCCCCATATTTTCATAGTAACCGATAACTAGTTCTGAATAACCCAAGTCACATAATTAATAAAAAAATGGATGATTGATATCTTGAAACGGATCCGTTTTTGTAATCAAAACGATTTATTAAGCAACATAAGGTATACAGAGTCTTCCAATAAGAGTGTCAGAACTTTAAAACGAAATAGCGGCAACATCGTTTGAAATGTAAATGTCACTCATTGACTGCTGTGTTCAATTCATTGTGTTAATTCACCATGGAAAAGTACACGATAAAATAGCACGTATTTTGCCCCACTTTGGAGAAAAATTAATCTTGCGACGAGCACACGATGATTAAAATCGAATTACTTTAATAGTGAACGCTATAAGAAAATATCTTTGACGATTTATTGTAAGAAAAGTTTCCTGGACACGTTATTTCGCAAAATGGTAATGTCAACTGGTCACCAAGATCATGTAATCTATATCCTTTGGAGTATTTGTTGTGGAGTTATGTTAAATATCGGGTTTACAGAAATAAACCCCGAAAAACTCTTGATCTGAAACGAAACATTCAGGTCACCATTGAAAATATACCACGCGGTACGTGTGAAAGAGTAACCGAAATTGGGTCTCCAGAATGGAATCCACCAGGCGAAGCCGAGGGGACATTTGAACGACATTATTTTCAAAACATAATTCCATTATTTGTTCTTCAAGAAAAAAATTACAGGATTATCAGTTATCATTCTCCCTCATTTTAAAATTCTAACGCACTTATTAGACAATCCCATTAATAACAAGGCTATTAACAATCTTGTCGCCAGTAGCACGATATATAATTGCTCTTTTTGAAACTATAGCTGATTATCATGCGGGTCAGGACATTTAGATTCCTCATAATGTTGTGCAGTACTTGAATTCTGTTATAAGTAAAGAACAGTCACAAACATGTAATCAAAACAGCACCCACCGTGTAGTATATAAATCTGGAAAGAAAGACGCGTCGTCTTCGTATGGTGGTGTAACGTTTAGATACATAGCACTATGTTCCAACATACTATAATCCGAATCACAGTCGCAGTTACGCATTGACTAGAGCACACATTTTGGTCACTGCAATATCTCGTCACAGCCACTGTTAACTTTTTTTTGAGGTCAGTAATCCAACAATATAAAGTTAATGACACGAGCCACACTCTAACATCACCAAAAAAAAAAAAGAAAAATTAAAATAAAATAGTGTTTGGTTTGTCGTAAACAACACTGACACCACGACGTATCTACATTATTCCACTGACACTATCTTGAAACAAAATTAAATATTTAATCCCAGAGACGGAGAGAGTACAATTCGAAGAAGCACTGGGTAAACGGCCAGGACGCGACCGACGATATCAAGTGCACCGTGATCACCTCGATGTCAAGTTTCCCAAACGACTGACGGTCGGAGGAATCGGCGGCCTGTCGTTGACACTGAACCGACGTTCTACGCTGCGCGACCATAGCCGACTCATTGGCATCGGCCGACTTCGCACCGCTTCGGACAGCCAGCTCCAACACCACAACAGCGCCGCGAGGTCCGCTAATGAGGTTAGTAGGTCGCGATGACGCAGGCGGAGGAGTACGAACGCGGCCGAAGACGCGGTCGGCGACGTTGCCGGGTGTGGAGAGAGAGAGTGTTGGGGCGGAGCGGCCGGCGGGGGGCGGTGGGGATAGGCAAGGCTAGTCTGACGGGTCTGATGTTGGCGGCGCGGCTCCGAGACGAGATAATGCCGGTAGGAAGAGGAAAAAGGAAGATGATAAAAAATACGAAAAACGGATGTATTAAAAACATACTGAAGATGAGTTATCATATGATGTCCGACAACCGTAATAAACGCTCTTTTACACATGGTTTGTTGCGTTTCTTAAGAGTGACAAGTTTTTCAGCGCTGATAAACTTGTAAGAACATACAAATAACATATGTGGAAGGTTCAATCAATTCTCACAAAGATGAAGCTATAAAAACAGTTTTTTTTGCATCAAGTTAGCAACTCCTTTCTCTCTTTCTTTGGCCCACTGAAAAACTAGATGAACAGATAAGAATAACTTCTAAACCAATCATTTTTTTAATATTAAATATTCTTTGAATAATTCGATATAAATTTGGCCTTCAAACATACTTATCCAGTAATCCCTCGTCAACCGCGGGGATTCCGTTCCGGATAGAGGGCCGCGGTTGGTGAGGGATTTTCTGGGATTACTCTTGAAAACAGATAAATGAAAATATGTACATATGTATGTAATTGTGTGTGAATAATTATGATACTCTATGACACTATGACTATATATATATATATATATATATATATATATATATATATATATATATATATATATATATATATATATATATATATATATATATATATATATATATATATATGTGTGTGTAGGTATTAACCTACATATTTATAATATAATTAATTATAATGTATATATATATATATATATATATATATATATATATATATATATATATATATATATATATATATAGCCCGTATCGATCCACTGCAGGATGAAGGCCTCTTCAGCATGCTTCCAACTGTCACGCTCCTAGGCTCTCCTCTGCCACTCGGGTCCAATGCACTTAACGATGTCATCAATCCATCGTGCTTTCGGTCTTTTTCGCGGACGTTTGCGATCAAGCGGTATCCACTCCAGCATTGCCTTGGTCCATCTGTGGTCCCATCGCCTCGTTATATGGCCTGCCCATCCCCATGCCAATTGCTTTTCTCTTCCAATGATGTCACAGACATTCGTTTGTTCCCTGATCCATGCGCAGGACTTTCTGTCTCATCTTGTAATGCCAAGCAGGTTTTACTACCGTATGTCATAACGGGTAGAACGCACTAATGGAAGACTTTTCTTTTCAGGCAAAGTGGGATCTCTTAAACACTATGTTAAGCCTGCCAAATGCCTGCCAGCCACATTTAACACGCCTCCATTGAAATGCCCAAGATATATAAAGCTGTCCAAAATCTCCAAATCCCTTCCTAAAACTAAAATTCTTCTGTCCAGAGGGAAGTTATTGAACATAACCTGACTCTTTTTCAGGTCTATTTTCAAGTCAAATGGTTCGCTGGCCCTTTGCAGTTCTCGTATGTGTCTTTGCAGCTCCTCTGGGTCTTGTGAAAGGAGAACGATATCATCTGAAAATCTAAGATGGTTTAAGTTTGCACCATTGATCTTTACACCATCTTGTTCCCAATCCAGTTTACGGAATACTTCTTCAAGGCCAGCCGAGAAAAGAATAGGCGATATTGCGTCACCCTGCCTTACACCTCGTTCTACATTAATTCCCACTTCAAGATCATCATTTCCTTATCCCTTTGGCTTATAGTAGGTGCATAAGCTTGCACAACTAAATAAGCAACAAAAATAAGCCTAAACTTTTTATTCAGCTGAATGATGCATTGGGTTAGTCGGTCAGATGTACTTTCAAATGTTACTACATTATCTTCAGCTTTCGATTGATGAGGAATCGAATTCCGCCACATCGGTCATTTTCCGTACTTCGCGTGTAGAGTACGTGTCCAGTTGGTTAGAGTTTGATTAACTCTTCGCCCTTTTTTCGTGTTTCACAGAGCCCAATAATATCCCAATGCATGTTGTATGTGTATATATATATATATATATATATATATATATATATATATATATATATATATATATATATATATATATATATATATATATTTTATAGTTTTATTCCCAGTTATATGAAGATCAGAGCCAGTCAGGGACAGCAATACCCACGGAAGAACAATATATAATGCCAGATATCCTAGTGGAGGAAGTAACAAATGCTATAGAATTGATGAAGAACGGCAAGGCTCCAGGAAAGGATAGTGTAACTGTCGAAATGCTAAAAGCTGGTGGTCGGACGTTACATAAAACAAAATTATACTCAAAATGCCTCAAACAACAAAAAGTACCTGACTTATGGAAAAATGCAGAAGTGGTCCTTTTACATAAAAAAGGAGCACAGGAAGATTTAAAGAACTACCGTCCAATAAGCCTCCTATCAGTGATGTACAAAGTTTTCACTAAGATAATTTCTAAAAGAATATTAAAAAAACTGAATGACGCACAACCAAGAGAACAAGCAGGATTCAGAAGTGGATTCAGTACAATGGATCACATCCAGGTTGTACAGCAGGTCATAGAAAGGCACAACGAATACACCATGCCACTGTGCTTGGCTTTTATCGACTACGAAAAAGCATTTGATTCAATCTCAAAGCATGCGATAATGGATGCACTGCTTAGCCAAGGTGTAGAGAGAGCCTATGTAAACCTATTAGAATCGATATATGATGGAGCTACAGCCACAATTCACCTTGATGATCTTGAAGTGGGAATTAATATAGAACGAGGTGTACGGCAGGGTGACGCAATATCGCCTATTCTTTTCTCGGCTGGCCTTGAAGAAGTATTCCGTAAACTGGATTGGGAACAGGATGGTGTAAAGATCAATGGTGCAAACTTAAACCATCTTAGATTTGCAGACGATATTATTCTCATTTCACAAGACCCAGAGAAGCTGCAAAGACGCATACAAGAACTGCAAAGGGCTGGCGAACCATTTGGCTTGAAAATAAGCCTGAAAAAGAGCCAGGTTATGTTCAATAACTTCGCTCAGGACAGAAGAATTTCAGTTTTAGGAAGGGATTTAGAGATTGTGGACAGCTTTGTATATCTTGGGCAGAGGATTTCAATGGAGGGGAATACCGCCCGGGAGGTAGAACGGCGTGTTAAATGTGGCTGGCATGCATTTCGTAGGCTCAACATAGTGTTTAAGAGCAGACTCCCACTTTGCCTGAAAGTCCAGTATTCGATAAGTGCGTTCTACCCGTTATGACATACGGAAGTGAAACCTGGACACTCACATCGCAATCAATTATAAAACTTCGGGTGGCACAGAGGGGAATGGAAAGATGTATGCTTGGCATTACAAGACGAGACAGAAAGTCCTGCGCATGGATCAGGGAACAAACAAAAGTCTGTGACATCATTGGAAGAGTAAAACAATTGAAATGGAGATGGGCAGGCCATATAGCAAGGCGATGGGACGACAGATGGACCAAGGCAATCCTGGAGTGGATACCGCTTGATCGCAAACGTCCGCAAAGAAGACCGATTCAAACCGATTCAAACCATTTGAAAACTTTAGGCTTCTTTCTAGTGAAGGGTCATCTTCCTCCAAACTAAATCAAATATTGCAATTGTTGTATGGTTAAAAAAATTTTTTGTAAACTATTTGACGTTAGGGATGTAGTAGTCATCTTAGAAGTCGTTATCTAGTCGGCGATCCCATCGCGTGCATTGCCTTGGACCATACGATGTATTTTCCGGAATTTCAAGCAGTTCTAATTGATAGTTCATTGTCGTGAGAAGCTATAACTTCTTCAATGTCACTTGGTTCCAACTCGTCGAAACCATCACCATGAATTTGGTGTAAAATTCTTGCAATGCCTTCAATTTCTGTTGCTTTATCAGGAACTGCTGACATATCGGCCACAACCTCTAGCCATAACATTCTCCAACAGGAATTCAATGTTGATGAACATAACTCATCCACTGCTTTTTTGATAAATGTTATGCAATGGGCGATACTATAATCTTTCCAACTCCCAGTAACACGGAGAACAGGATTTTGTTCCATGCTATTCAATACATAACTGAAAGTTCGCTTGAAATAATATCTTTTAGGAGATAGGAGATGTAGTTTTAGGAGATCGGAAGTAAACTTCTATGTTTGGATCAGCAAACTTTAGGGATTCAGAATGGCCGGGAGCATTATGAATTTATTCATTATGAATTATGAATTGCAGTCACCCAACCTTTTTGAATTTCTCTCCAAAAGACCGGCAGATCATTTTTATTTTATTTTTTTAGAGTGGGTTAAAAGATTTGTATACGAGCAGTGACTCATGTGATTACCTGAAGTATTAGAGCACAAGAGAAGAGTAACCCTATCTTTTGCAGCTTTAAATCCTGGTGCGGACACAAACGAGCAGGCCTCCTCTTCCAAAATAAACCTGTCTCATCAACCAATTGGTTGAATTCAGTCGGATACCGATTAACCGCCTCGTGACCTGCATAAGCCGACTCACCAGTAACGTTTTTACGTAGTGTAGCAAAAAACGCTTTTTAAAATTTTCAAACCAACCCATACTGTCTTCGAAGCTTAGAATTTCCTCATCTGACTTTAGATTCTCGAAAAGACGCCTAGTTTTTTCTTGAATAATTCGGCTGCTAAGAGGCACTCTTCTTTTTGTTTGATCTTCGAGCCAAATTCCGAGCACTTTTTCCATCTATTCCACCGTTAGAAGTCGCGAAAAATAGTTAACTTTATTGCTAGCACTAGTACCGAACGAAACTCCGGCCCAAATGGATTGCTCAATCTTTTTTTTTTTGTTCTTAAGCTTAGGCCGCACTACGGTTTTTTTTTAGCGAACAGTTAACCGCTATAACCGCGAAACCGCTCGAGACGCACACACTACGATTAAAACCCGTAAAACTGCCCGCGATTTTCACAATTTGAAGATAGATTTCAAGAGAGGATTATGTACTGTTTCTGTAATACTAAGAAATAGAAAAATAAGACGTCAATGTAAATAGTTAACTAAGCTCTATTGAAAAGCCGCAAGTGCGGCCGCTTGAATTAGTTTTCTTGGCTCACAAAATCACGCGGTTAAACATCACGGCGGTTTAGCAGTAGTGCAGCCTACTGTGGATTCTAAGTAATGTCTGAATGATTGTGGCGTGTTCATATAAATATTTTTTCCTTTATTTGGGTTTTTCGCCACTATTTAAAACTCAAAAAATATCAAAAATATCTTCTTTAATAATAATTCTTTCTTTACATAAGAACAGGTATTTTTGATATCTACTGTGGATTTATTCACTTTAAATTTTTTCGTGGCCCTCGCATATGTTTCACCTGCATCGAGACAGTCTAACAATTTTTGTATCAAGAGTTATTACATTTCGCCTCCTCTTAACAAAATCTTGGCCTGTGGACGCCATTAGATTTGATAATTAGGACATTAAAATTAACCCATAAAAATGACAAGATTCCCCCTAATCATCAACTTCGTTTCAATAATGATACATACAAACTCTGTAAATGCGTAACCAGCGACCGAGCGTCGTGCGAAAAGGCAATACAACAATTCCTGGAAAATTAGAGTAGCAGTACTTAAACATCATAAACGTTTACATAAGCAACGGAAAATTTAAAAGGAGAGTCGTTGAGTCTCCCATGATCTAGCAGCTGAACATAAAGAGTAATGGCATGGCTCTCCAGATTTAAGAAAAAGAACTTCCTACATAAGATTGTGACGTATAATGAAAAGTAGATCCTTTCAATAATTCAAAGATAGAAAAATCGTGGGTTAATCTTGGTAAGTTACCAACCAATACCTCAAAACCAAATATATACGCCAAAAAGATATTGCTGAGGCTGTGGATATATGGTGGTATTGGCTAGGCGCCATGCAATATGAGTTGCTTCAAACTGGTCAAACGGTTACTGCTGGCTGTTATCAGAAGCAACTGATTTGTGTTAGTGACGCTCTGGAGAGGTAGACGCTCTGGAGGCCTTATACTGACAAGGGCAAGGAAAGAAGGGAAGTCATTTTACTTCAGGACAACCCACGGCCACATAGAGCAAAAACAACTATAGACACGATCACCTAGTTGGGCTGGGATATTTTATCGCACCTGGCGTATGCACCAAATTTGGACCCTTCGATTTTTTCGATGGGGGATTTGACTGTTGCATGAGAGGGAAATTACCTCGAATACTAAGTTTGTATTACATTTTTCATAAATAAGTCTGAAAGATAATGAAAAAGGACAAAAAAAGTTGAGGACTTAATAGAAAATTAGTCATGACTAAATCAGTATGCACGGTAATAAAGATGTAATGTCACTATAGATATGTGTACTTCCAAGTAGTTATATCATTCGAAATAATTACAAAACTTCGGCCAAAATTCTGTCGTTTTTTTTAAGCATTTCGAATATAGGAGAATATAGAAATAAAATATATATGAAATATTCACATCATCAGTTCATCATTCAGCAGTTCCTTACAACAAGGGTCAAAAACCTAAGAGTTTCCGAGAAAAAAAATGCAATGTAAATTTAAATGAGGTAGCCGATACTTGATGGCAATTCATTTTAAATAAATAAGCAAAGATTAATAAAATTGTATGTATGACAATTGTTTCGATACACAGTGCCTTTTTCAAATAGTATTTGGTTTTTCAAATAATAATAGCAATGCTATTTAAATCACCAATCGAAAAGCTATGATAAGAATTATCTTTTTAAGCATGTTATATGTGTAAAAGCATATCTGGCAAATAATAAATATAAATTTTTAGCTTGTTTTGACAGCTTGTTTTGATCTGATCTCCCAACTAGATCAAGATTGCTGATGATGTTCGACGCGATGCGGCTAGCCCTGGCTAATGGCAAATAATAATTGACTATTATTTTACGAAAAAATTACAAATAAACTAATGAATACTGTTAAAACATTTTTTTTAATTAAGTATCACGCCATATATCAGCCAAAGTGGAAAGGAAGTGGCAACGTCGCATTGACTAATTGAGATAACCCCCACGTCGAAGGGCGTTGGCGACAAAAATTATTTCGGTGTATGTCAGATATTTAAATTCCATTTAAAACCAAAAATATATCCTATACGCGAACATCATGATATGCTTCTTATTTACGGAGAAGCTACTGCCAAGCAGATTAGAACTATACCAGGACATTTTCAAAGTGTTTTTAAATCTAAATATACAGCGCGACTATTGTAATTTACTTGTGCATATACGCAGAGCATATCCCTTGAATCACAGTTAGGAAACTGATTAACCCTGGACATTTTTTAGAAATTATTTAACACCAACTCAAGATTGGAGAAACTTGCTTCCACCTACGTTTAATAGGAGAGATAGAAAACAATGACAGTTGTCATCGAGACGTAATAATTTGTACACAATATTCAAGGAATATCGACAAGATGTGCAATGGAATATTCGAACACGAATATCTCGCAAACGGCGTGAGATATCGATATTTAACAGGGGTACCTTTTTTTACGTGGAAATTACAACTTTTCTTTATTTTGCAGTTAAAATATTCCCAGCTTTATAGGGTAAAAAATATGAGCGAGTTAATTCCTCACAAAGTAGGTAGCAAGCGCGATCTAGGAACTAGGCTCAAGTACCAAATTCGGGTTTGTCGCCTTAGAAAACTGAACTACGTCGATTTTGAACCCGATATCTTCGACAGTTTTAAAATTATCTCGATTTTTCGAAAATTTAGTTTTACCCTCGACACCCTGTATCTTTTTAATGACTAACATTTGCCAACACATTTATTGACTAAATCCTCTTATTTTTATCTCTACTATCACCAGTTGCTCTATGACGGATATGTTATGGAACACCCTGTATATATATATATATATATATATATATATATATATATATATATATATATATATATATATATATATATATATATATATATATATATATATATTATCATCAGCCCGTATCGATCCACTGCAGGATGAAGGCCTCTTCAGCATGCTTCCAACCTTCACGGTCCTGGGCTTTCGTCGGCCACGCGGGTCCAATATACTTAACGATGTCATCAATCCATCGTGCTTTCGGTCTTCTTCGCGGACGTTTGCGATCAAGCGGTATCCACTCCAGGATTGCCTTGGTCCATCTGTCGTCCCATAGCCTCGCTATATGGCCTGCCCATCTCCATTTCAATTGTTTTACTCTTCCAATGATGTCACAGACTTTTGTTTGTTCCCTGATCCATGCGCAGGACTTTCCGTCTCGTCTTGTAATGCCAAGCATACATCTTTCCATTCCCCTCTGTGCCACCCGAAGTTTTTGAATTGATTGCGATGTGAGTGTCCAGGTTTCACTTCCGTATGTCATAACGGGTAGAACGCACTGATCGAATACTTTTCTTTTCAGGCAAAGTGGGAGTCTGCTTTTAAACACTATGCTGAGCCTACCAAATGCCTGCCAGCCACATTTAACACGCCGTTCCACCTCCCGGGCGGTATTCCCCTCCATTGAAATCCTCTGCCCAAGATATATAAAGCTGTCCACAATCTCTAAATCCCTTCCTAAAACTGAACTTCTTCTGTCCTGAGCGAAGTTATTGAACATAACCTGACTCTTTTTCAGGTTTATTTTCAAGCCAAATGGTTCGCCAGCCCTTTGCAGTTCTTGTATGCGTCTTTGCAGCTCCTCTGGGTCTTGTGAAATGAGAATAATATCACCTGCAAATCTAAGATGGTTTAAGTTTGCACCATTGATCTTTACACCATCCTGTTCCCAATCCAGTTTACGGAATACTTCTTCAAGGCCAGCCGAGAAAAGAATAGGCGATATTGCGTCACCCTGCCGTACACCTCGTTCTATATTAATTCCCACTTCAAGATCATCAAGGTGAATTGTGGCTGTAGCTCCATCATATATCGATTCTAATAGGTTTACATAGGCTCTCTCTACACCTTGGCTAAGCAGTGCATCCATTATCGCATGCTTTGAGATGGAATCAAATGCTTTTTCGTAGTCGATAAAAGCCAAGCACAGTGGCATGGTGTATTCGTTGTGCCTTTCTATGACCTGCTGTACAACCTGGATGTGATCCATTGTACTGAATCTACTTCTGAATCCTGCTTGTTCTCTTGGTTGTGCGTCATTCAGTTTTTTTAATATTCTTTTAGAAATTATCTTAGTGAAAACTTTGTACATCACTGATAGGAGGCTTATTGAACGGTAGTTCTTTAATTCTTCCTGTGCTCGTTTTTTGTGTAAAACGATCACTTCTGCATTTTTCCATAAGTCAGGTACTTTTTGTTCTTTGAGGCATTTTGAGTAAAATTTTGCCAGTGTTTTATGTAACGTCCGACCACCAGCTTTTAGCATTTCGACAGTTACACTATCCTTTCCTGGAGCCTTGCCGTTCTTCATCAATTCTATAGCATTTGTTACTTCCTCCACTAGGATATCTGGCATTATATATTGTTCTTCCGTGGGTATTGCTGTCCCTGACTGGCTCTGATCTTCATATAACTGGGAATAAAACCTTCTGACAATCTCTAACATTTGGGTACGCGCTCTGCACACTGTGCCATCCTCACGCTTTAAAGCATATATTTGCGTTCTTTTGTTTCTCAGCTTCTGTTTAGCTTTGTTAATTCCTTTGTTTTCTTCCAGGGTTTTTTGCACTAGCTGCATATTGAATCGGCGCGTGTCCTCTCTGATACGTTTTCTTATAGTTTTGCAAAGCTCAGTGTTCTCGACCCTGCCAAAAGGACTACCTGCATTTCTCATTGCTCGCCGTTTCTTCATTAAATCAATGGTCTCACTGGAGATTTTTGTTTGTTTGAGATATTTTTCTTCTGGTGCTATTGAAGCAGCCGTTTGAAGTACATTGTTGGCGATTTCTTCATACTGAACTGATATTTCTACCTCCTCTGGATCTTGTAACGCAGCAAACCGGTTTGACAAAGCAATCTCAAAATCGCTTCCTCTCTCCAGCAGTTTTCCAGAATCCACCTTGCCCTTCTTTGATCTTACCATTCTTTCGCGCTCTTTTCGACAGTCAATCCGAACCCTTGCTCGTACCATTCGGTGGTCACTTCCAACATTAAAATTGTTAAGGACAGTACAATTGGTAAATATTGTTTTATCTTTCTTTTTTCATGTCCATTTTCTGCTGATATTTTTCTTATAGAATGAATTCATAATATATTTATATATTTATATATCTATATATATATATATATATATATATATATATATATATATATATATATATATATATATATATATATATATATATATATATATATATATACACTAAAATATATATTGAAACAAATATAAATGAAAGCAAAACATCATTAAAGAAGAATTAGTAAAAACATCCTCTGGAATACCGAATAACTTTTGAATTATTTATTGTTTGTTATATCAAATAACCGTTAGATTTACGTCCGTTAAAAATTAAAACTCAATTTTAACATCTTTAAACAGCTAATAAGTTCGGATATGGCATATTTACATTTACAAATTGAATTTGCATATCTAATCAAATAAAATAAATAACCCCAGATGGATATAGAAACAACAACGATTCAGTTATCCCATGTAACATCCACCAGATGGTATGAATATAATATAGTATTAACGTATTATTAATTGGCGCAGTGGGTATAAAATATTCTACTTCTAGCGGTATAGTAATTATTTATACAAATTTTAAAATTTTTGGATTGTTCGCTGAATGTTACGGACTACCTTTAATATGATCACATTTTCTTGTCATCTGCGTTACTATTCTACCAAGTTGAAACTATGTATTCATGACAAAAATTCTGCCCCTAACTGTGTAACTTGTGCGTGAATGTTGAATTTTTTAATAAAACTAACTAGATTTCTAAACTAATATAAGCAAATTAGTTCAATTCAATACATCAATCAGTAAATAGCGGATGGGGTAATAAACAGTATCGTAACATATCGAGTATAACATAACAACAAAGTATCGTTACCATACAAGTGCAATAAATCGACAATGGAGACCTTCAACTTGCTCAAACCGTGAAATATATCAAAAAATTCATTTATTGCATTATGAAACGATAAAACGAGCTCTCCTCTGTCGGCGATAGCGCAAGAAATGACCGATCTCTAGAGATCAGAACTCTGAGGAAAAATCAGCTCTGAAATCTATGGTCTAAGAGATGAATATACTGCTGACGACCATGTTGCGCATCATTAACTTGGAGCTTACCGAAGATCGACTGGACAGTGATTGATGGGGGGGCGACATAACATAGGAGCCACGAGAACAAATGCGCTAATTGAGCGGCATGTGAACGGAGGGCACAACAAAATGATTTTCACAAATGAAATGAATTTCCCTATTGAAGAGACATTTAACCGACTAATTGACTAAGTTTTCGCTCATAGCTCTCGACAAGCTACTAAAAAAAATGGGTAAGTGGAAAAAGGTGATGGTATTATACGATGGCGTCACTCCATTGCATTTCTGCCATCAAAGGATCAAACCGCGTGCAAACGAAAATTCCAAAAGGTCCAAAAACTATCTGATTTGGTGAAAGTAGCAGCTTCAAAGTGATAGATGAGTGGATTGACCGTTTAAAGAAGTGTGTGAAAAGAAAGACATTCCGAAATTTTTTAATTTTTGTATTTTCTCCTAAGTAAGAAATAAAAGAACGTAAACTTAATTCACCTTTGTTTGTTTTTCTATAAACTGTACATTTACATAAAAGGGACATACATTATGACAGGACTAACATATATTATATAACGCCTCTTATATATTTCGTACATTTTCTTTAAAAATTTTCCTAAAAAACATAAAACGTAAAAAGAAAGGCAATAAACCACAGTTATCGCAGACATACAAACATTATGTTAGGCATATTTCTTAGGTACAAAACATGCATAATGTGGGTAGTATGGGAAATATAGAGAAACACATGACATACAGAGTACGATAAAATGAGCGAACTGGCAACATTGGAATGAATCAACGGAATGATATGGTTCGTTTCGTAGCGTCGTGCGGTTTGTGCGCGCCCCACACTGACCTTCCTCTGTAAAATGGTTTTTTCGATGCGGCATCAGCACCTCCAGATTTGGACAATTGCGATTATATGTGATTATCTTTGGCAGGTATGGCGACGACATCGTGCTTCGAGGAGTTGAGACAACGGTAAGACTAATTTGGAAGCGAAAGAACAAGTTGCGAGATATCTGCCGGCACGACAAAACGTCGCTGATATCTTTAGGCGGCATCCGTTTTGATTAGAATGAAGTTATTCAAATTTGTTAACATAAAAATATGAAATTACGATATCAGAATTTGTTATACTCGATTAAGGAGTTGCCTCATGTTTCAGTGTATATGATAAGAAATTTAGCTTATATTTTCAGAAGTAATGCTAATTTAGAATTAATAAAGAATTCTTTAAAGTTAAACAATGCTTGCATATTGTCGAAATTTATTATTAAAATCATTGTTCTGTGCGCCAAACTTATAGAGCACCTCGTGATGTATTAGCAGAATTATCGACACATTCTGAACACATTTCAGGCTGCTCAGTATTAAACTACGTTTACAGTACAGTAAACTACGTTTCGAAAAAAATGCTGCTTCCTGGCAGTGTTCCCTGGAAGTTCCCGGGAAGTTCCCTGGAAACCTGGAGAGTGAACTCGGACAATTGCGGACATAATACCCTAATTGCTTGAAAAAGTTGTCGGAAATTGAATTGACAGAATGCGCTTTGTCAGAAATAGCAGCGGCGGACATTTGTCCGCAATTGTTTTCAGACATAAATGTCACTGAATGTTAGTTCACATAAAATAAATAGTTTCAAAGCATCTAATTTGGTTGTTGTTTTATTTAAATTTGAACACACTAAAAAATCACCTAATATATACAGCAACTACACATGTTCACTATATTTTTGAAGCTTGTCTCCTTTGAAGAATTTATATAAAACCAGGTACATGGTAGGCACTTGATGTTTAAGTACCAAATCTGATGAAACAGAACATATATTTCTTACTCAAAACAAAAAATCTAGTACTACAATTGAGTGACCTTTAAGTGCCTCTTAATTATAAAGAAGCATTTTGCATTTATCCAGCCACCTTTATAAAGCGTGAATAATGTCTGAATGATTGTGGCGTGTTCATATATTTTTTTCTCTTTTTGGAATTTTCGCCACGATCTAAAACTCAAAAATATCTGTTCTTATGTAAATAAAGAATCACTGGAAAAAAAACCAAAATAAAGAAAAAAATTAAAGATTATTAAAAATCATTAAAAAACACAAATAAAGAAAAAAAATTATAAATCGTGGCTTTAAAAATGAAAATATTTTTTTAACTCCTATTTGTTGCATTCTACCAGCAAGAACAATAAGTTATTAGAATGACAAAATAAGACATGTACAGAATGTATATATTGGTTCATTAAGTGCTTCATAATAAAAAAAAAACATTTTTCAAGCTTAAAAATGAAAATATTTGTACTCCTATTTATTACGTTATCTGCCAACAAGAGCAATAAGGTTAATTAAGTGATTGTTTATAATAAAGCAGCATTTTAAGAAGAAAATAACAAAACAAAAGACCTGGAGGTGCCCAAACACGTCCATGGGTGAATTTTAAATTGACCATGTTGCCATTTCGTACCCCAATTATAAAGAGATTTTGAATGTTCAAGTCAGAAAAGGAGCAAATATAGACACGGATCACTACTTGACTAGAATCCAACTTAGCTTAAAACCTCCAAAACTTATTCAAAAGAGACTGCTAATACCAAAGTTCGACCCAACGAAAATAAAACCAGTCCTAACAGAAGAGCTTGATGAACAACCAGCACAGAACTGGTAAGAATTAAAACAAAAAATTATTAAAACAGCCTTAAAGTTGGTCCCTTTACAAAAACGTAAAAAACATCCGTGGTGGGATGAAGTTTGCGAGCAAGCAGTATTAAGCCGAAGTAAAGCATTCAAACATTGGAACAGTCAAAAAACAGCAATAAACTATAACATCTTTTCGGAAGTAAGAAAAGAAACATCGAAGCTAATTAGACAAACTAAAAGAAAATATGAAAACAATCAACTTAATGAAATAAAAAAAGATTTAACCGCAAAGTCTTTGCTTCCAAAAGGAAAACGGACAATTAGTTCTAAATAACCAAGACAATTGCGAAGAACTTGCGAAATATTTTGAACAAATACGAAACTGTCCTGAGCCCTTAAACAAATAACCAACACTAAACCCTAAACAAACAAACCCAGATTCATTACCACCGAATGAAGATGAAATAATTAGGTAAATCAAGCGGCTTAAAAATAACAAAGCTTCTAGTGAAGATGGAATCACTGCTGAACTTTTGAAATCCGCTGGTCCAGGTACAATCAAGGGAATAACCAAAATTCTACAAGAAGTTTGGCGAACCGAACGGATTCCGGAAGATTGGAAATATGCTCTAATTCATCCACTACATAAGAAAGGAGATAGAACGGATGTAAACAACTATAGAGGGATATATATCTTCTCCCAGTTTGTTACAAGATTATATCTCAATATCTACTAGATAGAGCACAGGGACAATTAGAACCTAACATTGGTGAATATTAAGCAGGTTTTCGACGGGGCAGATCCTGCCCTGAACAGATCCTGAATCTAAAGTTGATCCTAAGACATCAAAAACTGTACAATAAAAATCTCGTCTGTACATTTGTAGATTTCAAAAAAGCATATGATTCTATTGACCGCGAATCTTTATTCCGAATCTTGAAAGAACAAGGACTAGATCTCAAAACGCTGGCAATTATTAAAGCAACGTTAACTAACACAAGGACAAAAGTTAAATTCATGGGTGAGATCTCAGAGCCCTTCGAAATTAAAACTGGAGTGAGACAAGGGGATGTACTCTCGCCACTCTTATTTAACTGTGTTCTAGAAAAAGTAATACAGGAGTGGCGTGAAAAAAGTCCGCCCTGAATATTGACCAGCCCATTAAATTGGGGAGAACCAACATCAAAATTGATTGTCTGGCATTTGCTGATGATCTAGCAATTTTAGCTCAAGATGTATTAACGGCACAGAAACAGATTGAAATCCTAAAACAGCAAACAGCAGAAAAGGTAGAACTCCAAATTTCCTTTGAAAAGACACAATACATGACCTGCAACAGACTAATAACACCATTTCTAACAACAAAATATGGTAACATTAGACGAGTCTCCCAATTCAAATATTTGGGTGAAATAATCATGGAAAATGGGTTGGAAAAAGCGGCCAATAAGGGTAGATGTCAAAAAAATGGAAACGGCATTGAAATGTATACAAAATATTTACAACAAAAAATGCCTATCTAGAGACACAAAACTGAGACATTACAATACAGTTATTAAACCAGAATGCCAATATGGGGCAGAAAGGAGGGACATCGAGGACATTGAAAAGAAGGAAAGAAAAATCGTAGGCCCTAAACAAATAAATAGCACAACATAACGACTTCGAGAAAACCAAGAAATCAAACAATCACAGATATATATAGCGATATGAGAAAAAGAAGACTTAAGTTTTACGGACACATAAAACGGATGAATCCGAGTAGGCTAAATAGTCAAAGAGTCGAATTTTATGAAAATAGGAGTAGAGTTCAAGTAGAAATAACTAAATGGATTGCTGCAATTAAAGAGGATCTAAGATCAGCAAATATTACACAAAGTGAAATTCAGGATAGAGGCTGTTTCAGACACAAGGTTAAGGTTTGGAAGCTTGGCCAGAGAGAACAATGTAGGAAGACTGGAACAACTTGGTCTGACGAAAGGAAAAAAGCTCATAGCGAAAGAATGAAATTCGTTTGGGCGCAAAGGAAGGCTAACAACAACAAACGCCTCTAATTGTACTTCGCGTGGTCCACCAGAGCCCATACGTGAATAATAATAAATAAAGTAGCATTTTTCATGTATCCATCAACCTTTATAAGCTCGTGACTTAAAAAATGAAAAGATTTGTTGAATGAACCACCCACATGGTAAATAGTAAGCTTACTTTTTGACTTTTAAATAAAAAAAAAATCGCGTTCTTTACGTATCGATACAATCATTTGGTTTTAACGTTGGTATGATTATTATTGTCATCTAACATAACTTTCAAATGATTTCGTTTGTTAAGTTAGAAATTATGTCTTTTATAACTATAAAAAAATTGTGGGTTTGGTTTGGTCGATTTGGTAATTTTTTAAAGTGGATACATTTATCAAGCAAAAAATTTGCAATAAATATTGTCTAAAAATCAAAATTTCCTGTGCTCATGCATTAAAAATATTAATATTAAAATATTAATTCAAAGTGGTATTAAAGTTATGTAAACTGGTACTATGACTTTACTAATGGTAGATAAATACATGAGGGTAAACATTCGCTAGAAAGAGCTTCCGCGTTAACCAATGAAGGAAATATTACCAAAATCGCGAATTTTGTACTGAATTATAGCCAATTATGTATTAGAGACATTGTAGATATTACTGGAATATCACTTGGATCAATTCAATCAATTTTGAGAAACATTTTAGTCTTGTCTCATGTGTCTTCTTGTCTTGTTCAGAAAACACTGATTTTTGAAAAACATCGTCATGTAGAATCGTCATCGTCATGTAGTTGTTGCTGTAGAAGTGCTGCTTTGTTTGTAAGATGACAAACTGAAATACATAATTACTGGTGGTGAGACATGGATCTATGCTTATGACATGGAAACAGGTCAACATGCTAAAAATGCACCAGAGTTAACTGTTATTTTAGATTACCGTGGTATTGTCAGCAAAGAGTTCCTTCCAACTGGTCAAGCAGTTAATAAAGAATACTATTTAAGCGTTATTCATCATGGGGAGAATCGATTCGAAAAAAAAACAATTAGATTTCCAACAAAACAATTCACTGTGAGCAGCACACATGATAATAATTATTCGTAAATATTTCACTAAAAAAAAACCAAAACCATCCTAACAGCACTATATTCAACAGATATGGTGTGTGACTTTTTACTGTTCCCCTCGATTGAAGAAACCACTTCGTGGACGCTGTTCTAAGTTCATAGCAGCCATTCCAGGGAGTTCGCTGAGGAAAAACCAGAAGTTGATAACAATTGCTTCGAAAGCTGAAAGAGACGCTTGAATAAGTGTATTGCAGTGAGGAGGGATTACTTTGAAGCAGGCAAAATAAATTTGAATGAATAAACACATATTCTCGGTTATACGCAGGGTGTTTTTAAAGTTCAGTCATTTATTTTAACAGGTTGTAGAATTCGTAAAAATAAGTAATTTCACCAAAAATCATTTATATAAAAGTTGCAACTTAACGAAGTTTTTTTACAGTTACAAAATTTGAAAACAGACCTGATTTTGATATTCCCGACCACTGCGTTCTAAACACATAAAATATTTGTTTACTGCTAATACTGGGTATGACTAGTTTTTTGTATTCTTCTATAATATTTTGTATTCTTCTATAGTATTCTTCTATTCGAGTTCTATAACCTGTTTAAATAAATGACTCATCTTTGAAAATACCCTGTATAGAAGCACTTTACTTCTTTATCATAGTGGTATATCCTTATTAACAAAAGAGGCAAAAATGTAAATTCATACCGCTTAAAAGTCCACAACGATCTACTCCAGACACATTAAAAGCCTTAACTTGAGAAATCCTAGGGATTCGCAAAATTCCCATAGGTGGTTGATAAGCTCGCGGGCTAAGTTTGTACTATAACAATGACAACAGTTTCAAATTACCTTACCTAAAGAGAATACACTCTATCCAAACAAACATTTGATTGATGCGAAATTAATAATAAGTCGTTATTTATTTAACTGCGCTAGCCGATACTTGATGGAATTTTATTTTAAATAAACAACTAAGATTTATATCTAAATTTCTACTATATTTAAAACCTTTATGTATTACAATTGTTTCGACACACAGTGCATTTTTCAAATACGAACTATATTAAACTAACAGTAAGAAAAATAGTTACAACTTAAACTGTCCATCGACCTGGGCTCTTAAAGAGAGCTTGAGCTTGATTAAAAGAACTTTTTTCCGACTCAGCGTCCATAATTTCTTCAAGGTGTTTGCAATTCTTCTTTGTAAATGTAAACAATATTCCCACGGGTAGACGCTTTTTCACGACGCTGTCCAGAACTCTTGTCCTTTTGGATGATCGAGAAAAGAAAGCGGGAAATGCAGACAGATTTGCAACAATCAACAATTGTCATCAACAAGTTGATGACAATTCGGCCCTCAAATGTTAATGTGACAATATTTCTATTCATATATTGCTCTGAATTCATCTTCACTATTGTAATCGTTCAAAACATTCACCTTACAACCACTCGAAAAGTCGAAAATCACAATGGAGAAAAACACCTGACTATTGAGAATGGGGCAGCACCCAACATATGACACTATAACTGCGTTTAATATCCGGGTTACTAACAAAGCGATGCATTGCTGTCTTTGTTTTTCGTACGCGATAGTAAAGAAAACAGTAGCGGCACAAACTTGTCTGTGTCCAAAGCAAGTAATTGCGCTTCGGCAACCCACGATTTATTTCGTTACCGCGAATGACATTATGTATGTTAGACTATAGAAGTCGCAAGAAGCGTGATCATAGACAGAACAGAGAATGAATTAATATAAAATCTTAAATTATTGTTTTCACTTTATTTTTAAATTTTTAGGTAGGGCACGTGTCCACTGGTGTTCAGTAGTTGAACTTCTTGGACGTCCAGAATAAGGATCATCATCCAGGCTTGTACGACCACGTTGAAACTCACCTGCCCACTTACAAACCATTGTTCTTGAAGGAGCAGTCGCTCCTAATAAATTCACCATTTCACTATGCATTTCCATTGCCTTTAAACCTTTTTTTCAAAGAATTTAATCACCGTACGATTTTCAATATTTTCCATTTTAAAAAATAGCACTGATACGTTTACTCTAAGCGTCTGTTGTACGAATGAATTGACAGATCGACTTGAAATTTTACATATGTTCATATGAAGGATTATATAGTGTAGTAGAAAAAATCTAGTAGATTATATAGTGCTTTTACTACTCTATAGGTGTCGCTCGGCGAACGTTTCAATTAGTCTACTAGAGTTACTGACTCATAAATAAGTTGAGGTGATCGAAAATAATGGCCTATATTTGGAAGAACAATCTCCAGGTATACCTTTTTTAAAGAGTGAATAACTAATTACCTCAGAAATGCAAATAATTTGGTTACAGCCTAGTAAGTCACGAAATTGCACCATTAGTCTGTTTAAATGACACCATAATAAGCAACACTATAGGAAAACACTCTTTTTAAATGAAATACGAGGTGAGGGTGGTAAATAACGAGACTGACGCTGCTACAGAAGTACGCATGCGCCAAACGCCAGCGACCAACACCTGTTTAGCGTGAAGCCTTCTCTTTCAAATGCAGTACCTCTCGCTTCTGTAAACAAATCCATATAACCGTAGCCTTCGTTTGCATTAAAGTTGTTTTTTTTGTTTAGCCGGAAAAATGTTAATGAAAAATTTGTAACAATAGAGTAACGAATTGTTGTGAAATTTCACTTGAAACTTGGAAAAACCGCTAATGAAAATTATAATTTATTGAAAGAAGTGTATGGCAATGGATGTTTATCGCGTGCACTTGGTTTTCAGTGGTTTAAGCGTTTTCAAGATGGGCGAGAAGACGTGGAAGATGATTAACACCCGGGTCGCCCTTCCACGTTAAAAACGGATGACAATATCGAAAAAATCGGTAATCTGATTCGATCATCGACCGTCGGTTAAGTATTAAGTAAATTGTAGGAATTGACAAAGGATGCGTACGGCTAATTTTATATAACAATTTTAACCTGCAAAAAGTATGTACCAAAATGTTGCCTAAAATTCTCACGTTTGAACAAAAAGAAGCTCGCAAAAATTTTTGTATTGACACTTTGAATGTCACTGAAAATGACCCAAACTTATTGAAAAGGATAATAACATATGATGAATCGTGGTTTTTTACTTGGCAAAAAAGCTTGAATTAGCAAATCAAAATTCAAAGCAATGATAATTGTTTTTTTTTCCTATATTCATGGGCGTGTGTACCTTCACTGGATTCCTGAAGGTCAAACTATTAATCAACATTATTACCTTTCACGTTCTTGCTGAACTTCGTGAAAGAATAAGGAAAAAGCGATCCGAATTGTAAAAGGACAAGTCATGGATTCTCCACCAAGACAATGCGCCGGCTCATTCCGCACTGTCCGCCATATATAGACCATCCGCTTTATTCGTCGGATCTTGCGCCGTGCGACTCCTATCTGTTTCCTAAGGTGAAATCTGCATTAAAAGGAACAGGATTTGAATTCATTGACGCTGTGAAAGAGAAGCCAGCACGCGTTTTGAAAAAGCTGATAGAAGAAGACTTGTTCTTCAGGAACAGTGCTTGACCAACATTGTTTCGAACAATGGAAGATTCGCATTGAGCATTGTAGGGATAGAGGAGGGGTGTATATTGAAGGTGATAATAAGTAAATATGTATAAATCAAAATAAAATGTTTTACAGCCTGTCTTGTTATTTAATAGTCACACCTCGCATTTGCTGACAAATGAACTGACAAATGATGTGTATTTAAAGAAAAAGATTTGTAGAAAAGAAAGGAAGATTTACGTTACTAGAATCAATAAGTCCAGATGAAAAAGATAAAATGTACTAACACTTCCCATTTTTTTTTCAATTTAAAACTTCCCATTGACATAATTTGAATTGTCTGAGTGTGCAAAATGCATACTGCCTTTGGTGCGTTCAATTACCGTATCTGCTCTGATTCCTTAAGTTCTCCCCAATCTCTTGTTTTACCCCTATATTCGCCTCTAGTTGTTAACATCCTTTCCCTCATCCAGGAATCCAAATCTAAAGGATCAGCAGTAAAATTCCTTTAGATCCCTGGCCACGCAGGCATATTGGGTAAAGAACGAGCAGACTACTACGCCAAAATGGCACTAAAAGAAAATCTTCCCATCTTGCCCCTGTTCCATCACCGGGCTGATTTCTCCTACATCTCCTCTAATTGTTCAAGATATTGTTCAATTCGACTGGGATACTTTGGGTTACACCTCCAAGTTATTGGAGGTGTAAAGTGGAATAGGCTTAAAAATGGGCATTGTCACTTCTCATATGGTCATCTAATAAATGGCGATCCTCAGTCAGTATGTACCATATGTGGTGCTCCTCTTTCTGTTCATCACGTCTTACAAGAGTGCCCTTCGCTATCTGCTCTTGCACAAAGACATGACGGGCCTTCCGTCTTTTGTGTCCCCTCATTTCTGCAGTTCTCTTTTTGAATTCCTCTGATCCTCTTCCTACTTTACTTTGATATAACCGTTCTATGTTATCTTTAAACTCCTCTTTTGCTTAAAAGTTTCACCTTCTCCCTACTCTTAATTCAGCTATGCCGTGCATTACATCTATCTGTTATGTTAGAGATCCATTGGAATATAATTCTACAATCTTTATTCATATTACTTTCATTATACACTTTATATACAATATTTACTATATTCAAGTTTCATTAGTTCTTATATAAACACTCTTTATTATGTATACACTCTTTATGGGCCCTAAATTGAAAAATTCAAATTCAAATTCCGGTATGTCAGAACCAGTAATAATATCATTCAAATAGGTAGCTGAAAGTAATGTTTTAAAAGCAATTGGAATCGATTCATCGTCGGTTTAATAAAATCTTTATGATCTACATATAAATTTACACTACAGAATCACGATAGTGGGGCATAGGCTTATGGCGGTATACTACGCTGCAATTAATCTAAAATGATTGCTTGAATTTCGAAAATAGGCTATGAGTTATGGATATATTTTATTTTACATTTTGCGCAAGTACTAGTTGATGACATGTTATTCGATCCGAATTATGACAGAGATAAATATATAGTATTTAGTTACTTCTAAGCGCTGAGCCTAATTTTTTACGATTAAAATGGTTAGGATATAATATTTAGCAACAAAGGAACATTTTTGGAAATTAGGATATAATTAAATTCATAATTACAGAATAGTAATATTTTAGTAAAGGTCCAAGAAGAGTTCAACATTCTTATCGATAAGATTTGGTGTCTTCCAAGGAACTGTTTTTTGGTGGTTTATACTGTCGATCTTTTCAGTAAAGGGTCGTTCATATTGAATGGTTTTTTAAATTATTGAATAAAACATGGAATTTGCGTTGATTTCTTGAAAAAAACAAAATTTGCGTTTTTATTTTTTTTTTTTTATTATCAATTAAAGCATAGCGTATGACATTTAAACACGAAAAACAATATCTGCCAAATGACTACCAAAATTTTGGATGACATTTTGGCATAGAGCCACGGTGCTCTATCTCACCAGTGACTCGAATAATTTCATCCTTTAGTTCAGCAATCGATTGTGGATTGTTCTTACATACCTGGCTTTTCGCGTAACCCCAAAGAAAATAGCCCAACGTTGTCAAATCACATAATCTTGCCATCACCAATCCATGCCATGCCAATTAACATCACCGTTTCTTGCAATAACTAGTCCAGAAAATTTTTCTCTCAATAAATCAATTGTTTCATTAGCAAAGTGAGGTGTCGTGCCATTGTCATGCCAATCACATATCCTCCAGATCAATATTATTCAATTCAGCTCACAAAAATCCAGTTATCCGATATCCAACGATCACATTCACAGTTACAGCTTCACCACCAGCATTCTAAAAGAAATACGATACAATTACACCTCCGGAATCAGTCATGGACATTCCTTTTCGCAATTTTGCTTTGAGAAAGTTTTCGTGCGATGATTTACGAATTTCGACGTGAATTATCTCAATAACAGTACATCGATCAAATCACTTCGACTTTTGACGATGAAGCATCATCTAAAACTAGTGTATATCACTAGTTTAGTGAATTAATCGTGGTTGTCGTTCGCTCACTGACGAATTTAAAGAAGGTCCTCTAAAATCGGTTGTTGTGCCAGAATACATCGATACTGTGCGCGAACTGATATGTGCATTAGTATGACAAATATACACAAGATTTTGCATGAACGTTTAGCCATGAAGAAGATTTGTGCGCATCGTATTCCGCATAATTTGACAATCGTGCAAAGAAAGACTCGTGTCAATTGGTGCAAAGAAATGCTCAAAAAAACACAATCGTGGTGCGACAAAAACCGCTTATAACATCTACACAGGTGACGAATGATCTGTGCGTATGAGCCCGAAAGTAAACATCAATCGACTGTATGGGTATTTCAAAATAAGCCAAATCCAACAAAAGTTGTTCACACAAGAAGCACTTCGAAGCAAATGGTCACCTGTTTTTTTTTGGGATAAATGGGCATGTTGCTGCAGTGCCACAGAAAATCATATAACGATCAATTCTGAATGCTACCCAATATCATATCAATAACAACTCAATATCTGACCGGTCAAAATATCGAATTGATAGGTTGTCCGCCGTACACAACCGATTTAACACCCAATAATTTCTTTTTGTTCCCGTCCATGAAGAATAAACTATGTGGTCAAGGATTTTCGACGCCAGAAGACGCGGTTGTTGGGTTCAAAATGCATGTTTTGGAGAAACCTCAATCGCAATGGAAAAAGTGCTGTGAGAATTGATTCAAACATATGCAAAAGTGTATCGATCATCGCGGAGAATATTTTGAAAAACAATAAAACTATTTCCAATGAAAAATATTTAATTATATTTATTATTCCAGATACATAAATAGCAACCGTCGTAGTTGATAGCTCACCAGGATTAACCTACGAGTTTTGCTTTTTTAGATTACCATATAGGATCCACTTTTCGTGACAGGTCACATTCGTATACAGGAAATAACTTTCCTTGGATTTGGAGAGCAATGTTATCAAGGCGTCTACGCTTATTCTCAGTTGATTTTCCTTTTGAATTTTCCCTAGCTTGTATAAATGTTTACAAATGGCTTGCGGTTTTACTCCAAGTTCCTGTCCAAGCTCTAACAGTGTACAACAAGGACTTTCTTCCAGAATTGCCTACAATTCTTCATCTTACACTATTTTTGCCTGTCCCGAAACTTTTGCATCATTTAAGTCAAAATTTCGAGTTGAAATTCCTGGGACTATTGTTTACTAGTACTGCAGCACACAGCATAATCGCTCAAACCCGCATAAGTCACTTCCTGAGCTTTCGCAGCATTTCTTTTTAGTTAAAAGACGAAAAGAAGGCAGTGCATCAAATGTTGCTTTTCGAACGGTATCTCAACCATAACTAACTTTTTAACTTATCTTCACAATAGGCTCAAATATTAGACATTGGTTTGAAGCTGAAATATGGCGTTTTAAAATAACTATACGGTGGGAAAAATCTTATTCGAAAAGGTTATGAAATCGTTGAAACGTAATGGCCGAGAATGAACTCGAGAAACCTAAAATTTAAGATCCTCTATATATTTATCTATCTAAACACATCATATTTCCTCTACGTGTCGACAAAATCGACACAAAATTTCAGACCAAAAACTTTATAATTTGCTTATGTATAAGTAACTGGGGAATTATTATTATTATCAACGAATACAAATGAAATACCATGAAACGCAATAAATACCAATACCAATGAAATAAGAATTAATTGATATTTCTGGTAAATCAACAAATTTTAATTTCCGGTAACTTTATGCGGAAAGTAGCTGTTATCTAATTCGGCGAAATTGTTTTGGTTTCAAATGGGTTTTCGTAAATAGCTTTTATAAGAAAATAAAATTTCAAAATCTGTGAGAATATTATCTTTCGTATCAAGACTTTTGTCGTGTTGTCAGATATCATAATTAAATTTATAATACTAGATTGTGTAACAAATATAATAAGGTGAAGAATAGTACCCTATACCGAAGAAAGAATGGCTGAATATCAGTCAGGCTTCAGAAGAAGACGCGCAACAATAGATCAATTATTTATAATTTGTTAAATAATGGAGAAAACAACCGAATTTGATACTCTTTTATTCCAGATGTCATAGATTTCAGACGGGCATACGACCGAGTACAAAAGCAGTAGTACAGTTCAACCAACATTGCTTAACCTCTGAGATGCACAAACGAAAGAATGAGAGGGTCACTGTCTATCAGAGACAGAGAACGGAGAGTTCCTCGAATGTACAGTATTCAACCAACCGATGTTAACATCACGAATGCACTGCTTCGAATGAGCTCTCGGCCGTTAGGCTACTACTACTACTCCAAACCTCGGAGGCCCAGCTGGTTGGTTGGAAAGCTATATATCAGTTGTGGCTGTTAATAATAAATAATTTTTTAAGAGATAGAGCTGGAAACAAAGGTCTATTCACACTCTAATCTCATATGTCGTTTTGTTACAACAATATTTTGGTACAACAATACCTTTCAAAACACTATTGATGTTTAAACGATTTCGAGTTAGGTCATATATTTTTCGTGTGATCCATGGAAATGTCGAGTTTCGATCCAAATAAAGAGCATTTGTACTGCTTTTCATGGTTCACACAAAAGAAAAACGCGAGTCAACGCCGTTGTATACTTGTGGAAACAAGATGCTTATGGGCGTTGGCCTAGACGATTCAAAAGTGGTGATTTCCACTTGAAAGGCAAAGAACACCCAGGTCAACCGAAAAAATTTGAAGATGCCGAATTGCAAACATATTTGGAAGAAGACGATATGCAAACTCAACAACAAATGGCAGAGGGGTTAAATGTTTTTATGGGGTTTATGAACGCCTCCATGCCATTGGAAAGATCCAGAAGGTAGTAAAATGGGTACCACATCAGCTGAACAAAGATGGAAAATCGAAAAAAAGGTGTGCGAAGTTTTGCTTTCGCGGCATGAAAGGAAATTTTGTTGCATCGGATAGTGACTGGAGACAAAAAATTGACATATTTCGAGAACCCAAAACGCAGAAAATCCTGGGTTGACCCAGAACAACTATGAACATCGAAAGAAAGATCGCACCTGATTTTGACTCATTGCTTCGAGCGCTGAAAGATATCAAAATCGAAAAGAAGGGTATGAGACTCACTGATCGTGTCTACAAATTCAACAAATCTAATTTGTCTCACTATATCGCAAAATTGGATAAAGTTCCAGACATTTCAAATATGTCTTATGAATATGTATTCGACGCCACAGAGATGGTACAACATTTTTAAAATCTTTTTAATTACACATTTTTAATAATTTTGTTTTTTTGATTCCCTAGGTGTTCACTGATGAACAAGAAGAAGCTTTGGTCGAATATCTTGTGCGATGCTGTCATATCTATTACGGCTTAAGCATAATCGAATTGAAACAAATAGCCTACGAATTTACGCGCAAACTTAATATCGAATATCCAGCATCATGGAATACTGATAAAATGGCTGGAAAATCCTGATACTGCGGCACAAAAAGCTTTCTTTGCGCACGCCCGAACAAACAAATCTCAACCGGATTAAGGGCTTCTGCAAGAGAATTGTCCACGCATTTTTTTAACATTTAAGTGTGATTTTCGATTTGTACCGTTTTGATGCACAATCCATATGAAATATGGACGAGTCTGGTTTTTCGACAAATCCAACGAAAATTAAAAAAGTCATCTCGTTAAAAGGCACGAAAAAAGTCAGGCTGCTGCACAAGAACGTGGCACTATGGTGACTATGAAGCTTGCTGTAAATGCCGCCGGAAATTCTATGTCACATTTCTTTATTTTCCTGAGAACGAATATGCAAAACTGTTTCATGGATAATGTCTCATCAGGAAGTGATGCCTCCTGCAATGAATCTAGCTGGATGCAGCAGAAAGAATTTGTAAAATATATGAACCATTTTATCAAACGCAGCAACTCATCGATAGACAAACCGACACTACTTCTTCGAGATAATCATACGTCTCACATATCTACTGAAGCAATTGACTTGGCATTGAAAAACGGCGTTCATATGCTTTCTTTTCCAACTTATTATTCTCACAAAATGCAATCATTGGATGTTTCAGTTTATGGTCCAGCCAAGGCATACCCCAAGACCGAATGTAGCGGTTGGCAAAAGAACATCAAGTCTGGTTTTTCAATAAAGTGCATATTTCCTTCAATCATGCATATTTCTTTCAATAAAAATGTTTTCTCTGAATTGGATTTCGTTCAGGCCGAAATAACTAATCAAAGTGAAAATACCACTACGATTTAGAACAACTTGAACGAAGAAGAACAGCGGTGCATTATTCTAATGGATATTGCTGTACATGAAAGTGAAGAGCCATCAACATCAAGTGAAACACAACAATCATTGTCACGTTCGTCAAGTCTTTCCTCAGTTCTGTAGAGTTGGACTAGTTAGATCAGCAACAACTTTGAAAAAGTCCGACCGCGAGCGTAAGCCAATGAAAAGCACCATTCTCACTTCACCAGAAAATGTTGCTTTCTCAAAGAAAAGCGAAAGAAGAAGTGTAAAGAAACGACGACAATCAACATAAGAAACACCAGCCAAAAAGTGAACCCAAACCAGTGCGAAAGTCATCAAACCAGTGCGAAAGTCATCGTCGTCGTTGGATATTGATTTTTGTATGATTTGCATGAAAAATTTGCCAGCGACCATTTTCATTTCATATGAAGTGTGTAAATACGACTCGCAGCCACTATACCTGCCAAAATTGCGAGTTGACGAAGACTAGCATGTATTTAATTTTTTTATTCTGTTTTTCATGGCCTTTTAAATAAATAAATGTTGAAAATCTTGCGTTATTATTTGACTTTTTGAACCCTTTTGGGCATTTCTATAATTGTCCCAACCTAAGGGCCACAAAGTTTTTTGGCCAACATTCACGCGTTCAAATCGACAATAACATTTTTATTTTTAAAACTATAAAATAACTTTCTTCAGCAAAAGTGTAGCCAACAAATAAAACTCCGAGAAAAATTAATGTAGTCGAATGCTATCGCCAAAAAACAACACCTGTCCCAACCTACGGACCTACGGATCCCAACCTACGGATATATATATATATATATATATATATATATATATATATATATATATATATATATATATATATATGTATATATATATATATGTATATATATATATATATATATATATATATATATATATATATATATATATATATATATATATATATATATATATATATATGTATATATATATATATATGTATATATATATATATATATATATATATATATATATATATATATATATATATATATATATATATATATATATATGTATATATATAGATATATATATATATATATATATATATATATATATATATATATATATATATATATATATATATATATATATATACGCGAAACCGCGTGGATCAATAATAACAAAGTCAATACGTTACTTTTTATATATAAATAATAATTTATTAATAATTATAAAGTTTGTTTTAGTATTATAAAAAATTGTCAATTTCTGTAACTATTTTAAGTTTTAGGAAAACAAAAAATTTCATTAATATTTTAAAGTATCTCCTTAATATTATTAAAAATAAGTTTATTTTATTATTTATACTGCATATTAAAACCATGTAACGTTATGAACAATTTATTTTATTGGATTAATTCAGAAAATTTTCTATACTCATAACGGTTTTATGTATTGATAAAAAAATCTCCTTAATTATACAAACAAATTAATATTGAAATATTTAAATTAAATTGTTATTAAGGTTCATAATGAGTAGGTATTAGGAGTTGTAAGTGGGGTAAGTATCACGCTGCATTTTGATTATTTATAACTTTTATAAGAAGCAAGGCATTTTTTTAAACTGTTTATTTCGTCGTTAATTTTTGGTTAATTACTTTTTGAAAATTATGTTAATCAAATGTGAGTCATTGGCAGTTTTTAACTGTCAATGCAGTTTTTAACTGTCCCTTATAACATATTTTTCATAACTTCTGTCAACATATCTCATACCAATGCAGCGATATCAGCACGGATGTTGCCCTTGAGTTGCTATATGATTTGAGGCTTCTTTATGTAAACTTTTTCTTCTAAAATCCCCATTAATAATAGCCTGCAGCCATGAAATCAATTTTGCATGAAAATTGTCAATTTGATGGAAGTGGTTTATGATGGCACTGCATTACAGTATTCTAATCACTTATTATTGCCTTTAAGCAACAGGTCTTAAACAATTTGAATCTTATAGATAAACATGTAAAAGTCACTTCTCAAAATTCGACGTAAACTGAGAGAAAAAATTCCCAATTGTGCATCACGTCGCCTAATCGATGGAGACTTCTCCACATTTTGCACTCTACCTATAATATTTTCAGCTTTCGCATTGTTCTTGGGCCACTGATGCGGGATCTACCCCAACTGTTTCGATTTCTTACAATGATTAGAATAACAAATTTAACATTGGATTGCAATAATAGAATTGTTTTTTTTATGTAAATTAGAACAATTTCACTGCGTTCTTTTAGCGTATATTAATCCATAATAAAACTTCCATGTCAGCACTACGCAACAGACCTGTGCGACCTGTGCGACGCCGCGTTCAGTGTTCAGTTACGTTACCATTACAAGTGTGGCAAGGAGTAGTAAAAAGTTAAGACATACCATTGCCATTTTGAGTGAGAAGAATGATACTTCTTTACAGAAATTAAAAGCAAAAGTGTATGTTTGTTGTGTAACGCTTCTATATCCGTTGCTAAAAAGGGACATATTGAAAGACGCCATAAAACTGTTCATTCGACTTTTGAAAAATGATATCCTTTACATTCTACCGCTAGAAAGGAAAAGTTGAGACAACTGAAAAATCAGTTAATTGGACAACAATAAACATACACATACAAGTATTTGACAAAAATAAGGCTGCAACTGAGGCTTGCTATCGCGTGTCGCAGATAATTGCACAAAGAAGTCTTAGGAAGAAGGAGAAATAATAACATATGCATTTTTAGAAGCTGCTGATTTATTATTCGCCAACTTTAAAAATAAAAACGAGATCGTACCTGCCATAAAAACAATGCAACTTTCTGCCAATACAGTGATGAGACGAGTAGAAGTAATGAGTAGTGATGTTTTTTTTACAGTTAACACGAGACTTAGATAATTCACTTGCTTTTATTTAAATTTTCAAGTAAGACGTTACTTTTTTGTTGTTTACATGGGTCATGAGACTTTAATTTTTAAAAATATATGATATGCCGTTGCATCAAAATAGTAGCTCAAGTAGCTCAACACATTGAAAAGGTTTGCGGCCCCTGCTCTAGAGCTAGACGAATGATCCCATACATGTTCTATAAGCGATAAATCTGGTGATCTTGTAGGCCAGTCCACTGTCTGTATTGGGGAATAACACATAAATGTCTACGTTTTTCTTTAGTTTTTAATCATAAAAAATAACCATATAATTATTTAGCAATAAATATTACGAAGTTAAAGTTAATTTCGAACTCTCGTCTATATATATATATATATATATATATATATATATATATATATATATATATATATATATATATATATATATATATATATATATTGGAATATATATATATATATATATATATATATATATATATATATATATATATATATATATATATATATATATATATTGGAATATTTACTGCTGATTATGATTGGATTTTAATCTTTGACATATTTATACATAATTAAGATAACGAAGCTACTTTTCTCCAAACAGAATTATTAAAAATTAATTAACATAAATTGGAACGCAATAAGTAATTTTTTTCTGTAAGCGTTTCTTAATTATTTTAGATGTATTAAGAACACTACATTTAATAATTTTGAAATGTATAGAAATCTGAAATCTCCATTATAGAGAATAGTGCAAAAAGTGGTACCAATAATTTACAAAGAACGATTTCAATACGAAAGAAACGAATTCTAATTGCAAAGCATTATTTAATGAAAATTCAACATAAACACTCAAATAATTAGTTAAATGTTATTTCTATGGCTGTTAATTCAGGTTTTAATGTGGTTGAGATGATATAAAAATATAGATAGTGGTTGTCATAAACAAAAATATAAATCGTGGCTGACATATCAAAAATGTACCATTAAATAGTTTGTCTCTTGTGACTTCTCTGCTGGCTAAACAATAAATAAACAGTTTATATTTTCTTAAATGGAAAAAATTATGTGTATGATATCATCACGGCTATAAGATACTGTTCTATAAACACACATCAAAATAATCTAATGGACAACTATATAAATATCTTTAAAATAATGTTAACAACACATTTTAGTAAACTTAAAGAGATTCACCCCTAAACAGCAAATTAGTTTTTCGCTAACCATGTTAGCATCAGGAGGAGATGGTTCAATTTAGATGGTATCATCTCCTAATGATGCTAACATCCTTATATTGATGTTTCACATCGAATATTACAACAGAAGAAATGTTCCAATAAAAAGAAAAATATTTTAGAGTAAATTGATTTTTGTGTATCTTTTTGACCACTTAATAGTTCAATTCTTCCATTGGAACCTTCCGTGTGAAACACTGAACTCAAAGAGATCCATCACTAAACACCAAATCAATTTTTTTAAAGTTCTCGACGCACGTTTCGCTAACCATGTTAGCATAATCAGGAGATGATTTAATCTTTGCAGTGATTTTGAGTCCAGTGACCTATTTATTCAAGTTCGGGCAAAAGAAGTAATCGCTGCGAATCAAATCCAACGAATACGACGCATGTGAAAGCACTTCGAATCGTAGGCCATGGAGTTTTCCAGCAAGATGTGGATCACAGAAAGATGTGAATCTTGTGTGAAGATGTGTCTTTTGTCTGGTAATATATGAGACCCACATCAAGAGAATCAAAGAAAACCGTGGTCTTCTTGAGCACACTTTGCAAGAAAGAACCTTTAAACTGGGAAAAGGTCTACCTACTCCAAAAGTGTAACTACTCCGTTAAGTGTTAAAATTATTTAATAATCACAAGAACAAGTTCAGAGTAAAAGAAAAACACAAAAAAGAAATTTAAATGTGATGCGTACTGTATGTTAAGTAGGGTAGTTGCTACTTAACTAGGCATAATAAAGATTAAAATGTTCAACAACAACTAACAGTATTGAACCGTAAGGGATCTTATCTTTATCTAGCGTTCATGAAACACAAAATGATGGTAGACAAACAGTGATTGAATAATAAATGGGTAACAATAGTGAAAATAATAATAAAATAATGCCTGGCCTTTATCTTTTGTGGTGCTGTTTAAATATCCGGCTATTGGAAAGGCTGGTAACTAATACGAGCGGTCACTGATATGTACGGAGTCCAAAACGTTTGATGCCATAAATTTCCCGTATTCAAATGTCTACAATCCTCTAAAAAATACCAAAAAAATGTGCAGGGTTTGGCCAACTAATAAACATACCTCTAATGGAGGGGATACTTAACCTGGACTGTTTGCGGCGTCGACTACTAGGTCGCTGTCCGTCTTTTTGGTATGATTAACACGAAGCGAGGTTTTCGAGAGCCTTGCAACGCTTTGAAGCAAGATATGCGCAAGATAGTACTACCTGTAGCGGCCAATAATATTTAAACACTACAAGCGTTTTTGGTTGACTATTAAGTAACCCGGCAACCATCTACTTGACAGCTTTTTCATACACAAAACATTGTGTAAACTGTAGGGGATATGGCCTACCGAGATTTACAATATCAACAAGTTTGCGCATCTTCAGTTGGGGATTATTTAATATGACATTGTCATAGGGGCTTTTGGAAGCCCTGAGCATTAATCATCTCCAATGGATGTATGGCCACGTATACAATTAACAGTCTACTTGTTTACTGTCGAAATTGAAGGGGGACGAATCTTTGGAAGTAGAATGTAACACCTTTTATGTCCGTATTGGTTAAACCTCTCAAAATAAAGTACTTTAAAAGAATTCGGACTTATATCAATTTCTGACAAAATGAGGTATTTGGTCATACTTATCTCTGTGCCAGGTGAACAACTTTTCGAACGACCCTCGTTTATATGAAATTTAATACCACTATTTTAATCAGTTTGAATGATCAGGATGTAAAAACATTTTTCCTAAATTCCACTATTCAACGCTAACGAACTGTGGATTTTTCTGTTTCGATAATAAAGTTCCGAACATACCGCGACACGAGGGATTTGTCCACGACAATTGCGAAATATTTCCGTGATTTTTACCGCACAAGGTTATGACGAAATTGGCAGAGATTAAGCTCATTGCGATGTCGGCCATTGACTTGGCATATCGATTGTGTTCGGTATTTTTTTTCTCCTCTTCGACCAAAGTTGCCGTGAATGCCTCTTTGTTGGCGCGGTCAAATAAAGATAAGTGCAAGTCACTGGGCAAACAGCGGGATGATGTATTGGGCTGCATTTTCAACTTCGTTATCGGTCGGAGGAAGTAGACAAATATGGGTATTGCACGAGGAGGTATTTTTGTTTATGAGGCAATCGAAGACAATGCGGTTTAATAATGCGCAGCAATTTAATATTATAGACTTGTTCTTTTTCCTCTTCTTTTTGGTTTTAATCAACGTATCGTACAGGGTGTATCGTAATAATTAAACAATAAATACACGAGGATAATTCATGAATTATTGTCTTCAACATAGCACCTTTTCACATAAAAAATGTAAAATTAAATAATATCATATATAATAGAACGCAAAAATTATTAGAACGCAAAGTTTGAAGTATTTCGTTAAGAATTTATTACTTTTAATTTGTAGTAGTCTCTTCAAAATTGATAAAATTGGAATAATAGTCTGATAAAGTAATTCAGAAAAAGAAAATATACAATGTGTAAGAGAAATATCTTTCGTAAATTTAATCACAGATTCTTCCTTGCATTTGAATGAAAAAAGTTACAAAACGGATCAAAAACCTAAAGGTTTGCGAACCGCGAAAAATCAATTTCAAAGTTATTACACCACCAATCGAAAAGCTAAGATAATTATGATGATTTTAAGCAAATATGGGTAAAAGCATATTTGGCAAATAACAGTTGTAGAAACAAATATTTATCACTGAAAATGGTTTCATTGTTTTTCAAAATATTATCCGCGATGATCGATATACGTTTGCATACGTTTGAACCAATTTACATAGCACTTTTTCCATTCCTATTGAGGTATCTCCAAAACATGCATTTTGAACGCAACAACCGCTTCTTCTGGCATCGAAAATCGTTGACCATGTAGTTTTTCCTTCACGGACGGAAACAAAAAGGAATTATTGGGTGCCAAATCAGGACTGTACGGCGGATGACCCATTAATTCGATGTTTTAACCGATCAAATATTGAGTTGTTTGGTCCGATGTGTGAGAGCCCGCGTTGTCATGGTGAAGAATGATCAGGCGTCACTAGTTGTTTTTTCTTATTTCTTCAAAGATTTCTGGCAACCAGATAGTAGTGTACCAATCAGAAATGACCATTTAACTATTCTCTAGCTTCGTTCTAGCTACCGCTGTTTAATTTTGGGCTTATACGTGTAGATCCAAGATTCGCCTGTGTAGATGGTATACACGGCTTTTGACGCACCAAGATTGCATCTTTTGAGCATTTCTTTGCTCCATTCGACACGAGCCTTCTTTTGAGCGATTCTGAAATTATGCGGAATCCAACGTGCAAATCTTTTTCACGGCTAAATGTTGAAAAATGAAAAATTTTTTGTATGCTTGTCATACTAATGCCTAATGATGCCTTACTCTCATTGTATGTCACATAGCGACCTTGCTTCATCAGTTCATGCACAGTATCGATGTTTTCTGGCACAACAACCGATTTTAGACGACCTTCTTTAAATTCATCCGTAAGCAAACGATGGCCACGATAGAATCCAATTAAACTAGTGATATACAGTGGTTTTTGATCGATGCACTGTTGTTGAGATAACCCACGTTGAAAGTCGTAGTAAATCATCGCATGAAAATTCTCACGAGTTAATTCCAGTTTTTAACAGAGATTAAAATTTCAAGTTACTAAACAACATAAATAGCGCCCGTATGACAAAAAGTTCTGAGTACATATACAGTCAACAATATCAAACTTTACGATGTATATGTCAAATGGCGCCTAGCAACATCATTGTTCCCAATTCCGGATACATAAATAGCAACCCTTGTATACTACAAATAAACTTATGAATATTGTTAAAATATTTCTTTAAATCAAATATCACGCAATATATCAACCAATATAGAAATGGCAACGTCGTTTTGCGTAATTAAGACGATCCTTATACCAAAAGATATTGGCGACAAAAATTATTTTAGTGTATGTCAGTGTGTGTATTTAGATTCCAATTAAAACCAATGTTGTATGCTGTACGTAAATTTCGAGTAACTGTTTTTGGCTAAGAATATGTTAATAAATATTTAACGATTTGAACTTTTCGTTTACCACATTTGAGAGTCTTTTGAATATGGCGCATTACCAAAGAAATCATCTCCAAATATAAAAAATAGTCCTGTTCTTTCAAATTTGATATCTCCCCCACATTTCTTGTAATCACTTGGTATCTTGGCAATCACTTGATGAATGTTGGTTTTCAACTGTTCAAGACTTTGAGGATTGTTTTCGTAAACAGGATCTTTCGCGTAGCCCCAAAATATGCGCCATGGGAAGTACACGTGCAACAAAGCCGACATTGGTCATGTTGCGTGGCTCTTGTTGGAACCACATATTGCTCAGATCGAAATCTTCAATTTCATATAAAAAAATAGTCGGTTATCATACGGCTATAACGCTCAGAATTGACATTAACAGTCACTCCTTCGTTTTCGAAGAAGTGCGGGCCAATGACACCACCAGACCATAACGCGCACCAAACAGTCACCTTTTGCGGATGCAATGGACTCTCCACAATCACTTGTGAGTTTTTAGAGTCCCATATACGGCAACTTTGCTTATATACATATCCGCCGAGCGAGAAATCAGCCTCATCGCTGAAGAAGATTTTGTTCGAAAAATCAGGTGAATACTTAAGCACCCAATCGGCGTATGCTCAGCAAGCTTCAAATCTTGTATGAGTTGAACTTTGTAAGAATGAAGATGCAAGTCCAAATACAAAATATGTCATAATGAGCCGTAAGACAAGCCTACAGATTGTGAACGTCGAGGAATCGATAAATTTGTGTCTTCAGCCACACTTTCACTAACAGCAGCGATATTCTCCATCGAGAGAACGTTACGATAATACACATGTCTTACCACATACATAACAGACCCAGTTTTTTCAAATTTCTGTGTTGGAAATTGTACGCTCAGAAAGACGATTATGGCGACCACATTCTGCTGGTAAGGCGCGAAACCTGGATACGGCAGAATCACTATTTTAGTTAAAACTTTTAACAATCCTAACACGTTGTTCGGTAGTTAAAGATCCATATTGTAAAAACTAAACAAATTTGTGTCATATTTTGTATGACATTAGGTTTGACAGTTGTTAAAATACAGGTCTGTATATTTCGAACCACGAAATGGATGATACTGTACTACAGTAAAATATCATGTAAATAAACGTTACTAATCCAACACAGATTTTTCTCTACGAACTTTCCCAATCCGATAAAACGTTAAAGAAACTAGACAACATTTTTTTGTTGCCTTTGATCGACTGTTAATAAATGCGCTATATCTGTATCAAGCCGAGAACTATTCGACCTTCGTATTTGTCAAATGTCAAAATATTTAGGATAAAAAAGCATCATTTCTATCAACAGTCAATGATTTAATTAAGTAATTCGTTCCATATTATAAAACAAATCTTAAAATAAATTTATATAACCATAAACATTTAGGAACTAATTTGAATCGTCAGTTGAAGATATCCATTGTTTTAAAATATCCCATGCGTTTGCATTACGTTGTTTAAATTAATAATGTACCTATACATATAATTAATTCTTGCACTTGTAAGTTTTAATCGCTTAATTAGATCACGATTATTAGAACAATAAAATTCCGTTTTGATATTTATTAGAATTGAACTGAACAACATTCAATCGCAGTAAAATAGAAAGTAATTATAAATGTCAGTTGGAACGTTCTACTTCTATTTATGGATCAACTAATTAAAAAAATCCTCTGTCCTAATTATTCATTATATTTTATATTTATAATTATAGCCTGCATCAGGGGTGTAATTCAATTGTTCTAAAGATCAAGCCTAGTAACATTGAGTTAGTCTAGAAGTTAATTACATTGCTTGCGGTTGGTTCTCCACTCACCAACTTTATTTCTCTTTCAACCTCGCCTTCCATCGGATCGATATATAAAATCAATCCAATTTGAGACTATCTATGATTCCATAGAGGCGGACAAACATCGCAATGAGACTGGTGGCAAAGCATTCAATCTGGCAAAACTGCTTGCTTCCCCTTTGGATGGATAACCGGCCTACATCTGATGGGTATTCAGCACGGGCTTGAACTCCTTACAGTCACTTTGTGCTCTGCAGCAAGTCTTTCCGTGAATAGATTTTTCTAGTGCGCTCTGAAAATCAGTGATAACAATTTCGAGCAACGGTGCACCATAAAGTGTACCAAAAGGCCAAGACTCGATTGAAGGTGAATCTCACAACGGAAGGCATTCAATTGTAAGAAGTGGTAAAAATGTCAATAGAATCTAGGATCATGTACATTCTGACCGTCGACTGATGGTTAGAATGATCGGGAAAGACTTCAATTTGACTCAGATAACCGTCCATCTGCTTTTGACCAATGTACCGGGATTAAGAAAATTTGCGCGAAAATGGCTCCGAAAAAACACGCAGGATCAAGAGAACAACAGGAGGACATGTCTTGACTTTTTGGGGCGGATTGTAAATTACCCTAATTTTCAAGAACGTGTCATCGCTACTCACGAGTATTGTATTTTTGAATACTACTCGGAAACGAAGCGCCATAACCAGGAACAAATCCACCTGACTACGGCGCCAAAAAAAAAAGAGCAAATCAAAGATCAAAAGAATACTGCTAAGACTCCGCTTTATTCATCAGACTGCTTCATTGTGCCAAGATTGTAAATTCATCTCCATTCAGTCATCCAAAGGACACCATTTTGGCATATTTGGAAAGGTCGGTTTTTTCTAAGGAAATTACAATAAATATCTTACTACTCTATATAAATATATATATA
This sequence comes from Cosmopolites sordidus, assembly GCA_031761425.1. Taxonomy (NCBI): domain Eukaryota; kingdom Metazoa; phylum Arthropoda; class Insecta; order Coleoptera; family Curculionidae; genus Cosmopolites; species Cosmopolites sordidus. The sequence continues at coordinate 192,839 of JARFXV010001083.1, read as the reverse complement.
TATATATATATATATATATATATATATATATATATATATATATATATATATATATATATATATATATATATATATATAGGGGGGTCATCTATAGGAAAAATATCAGCAGAAAATGGACGTGAAAAAGTCCATCCGGACTGACAAGTGAAATTGATTACATAATTATCAACGATAAAACAATATTATGCAATTGTACTGTCCTTAACAATTTTAATGTTGGAAGAGACCACCGAATGGTACAAGCAAAAGTTAGGATTAACTGTCGAAGAAAGTGCAAAAGAATGGTAAGGTCAAAGAAGGCCAAAGTGGATTCTGAAAAATTGCTGGAGAGGAGCAGTGATTTTAAGATTGATTTGTCGACTCGTTTTGCTGCGTTACAAGACCCGGGCAGCACGGAAATATCAGCACAATCACCAGCAACACCCAAAAATGTGCTTGAGAAAGCAGAAAAATGTCTCAAACAGAAAAAAATCTCCATTGATTTGCAAAACACTCTGGAAGAATATAGGGGAATTAACAAGGCTAAACATAAGCTGAGAAAGAAAAGAACGCAAATGTATGCCTTAATGCGTGAGGATGGTATAGTGTGCAGGGCGCGAGCGAAAATGTTAGAGGTTGTCAAAAAGTTTTATTCACAGTTATATGAAGATCAGAACCAATCAAAGACAACAATACCAATGGAAGAACAAATGCCAGATATCCTAGTAGAAGAAGTGACAAATGCTATAGAATCGATGACAAACGGCAAGGCTCCAGAAAAGGAATGCTAAAAGCTGGTGGTCGGACTTTACATAAAGTACTGGCAGGATTAAACTAAGAATGCCTCAAAGAACAAAATGTACCTGACTTATAGAAAAATGTGTGAAAGTGATCCTTTTACATAAAAAAGGAGCACACGAAGATTTAAAGAACCATCATCCAATAAGCCTCCTATCAGTAATGTACAAGGTTTTCACTGAGATAATATCTAAAGGAATATTAGGATTCCGAAGTGGATTCAGTACAATGGATCACATCCAGGCCATAGAAAGGCACATCAGTCCATAGAAGGACTGATCTGTGTCAAACTGTGTCAAAGGCACATCAGTCCATAGAAAGGCACAACGAAAACACCATACTACTGCTGTTTTGCGGGGAAATTTAATAACTTTCGTTCAGTTAAAGAAAACAGCTTATGAAAGTAACGATTGTTGATTGAAGCTTAAAAGTGGTGGTTTTGATATAGAAGACAAGAAGCGTCCAGGACAGCAGAAAAAGTTTGAAGATACAAATTTGCAAGCATTATTGGATGAAGATTCAACTTATAAGTTAAAGCAATTGGGAGAAGCATTGAATGTTACCGTAACCACCATTTCTGAAAGTTGACACGCATTGGAAAAGGCCCAAAAAGAAGGAAAATGGGTTGGAAGGAAAATTAATCGAAGGAAAGATACATTGAAAGGCTAAAAAACCACTTGTGAAATTTTGCTTTCCAGATAGAAAAGGTATTTTGCATCCAGTTGACAGGTGATGAAAAGTGGATCTATTTTAAAAAACCAAGGTGCAATAAATCATCGGTAGACCCAGGCCAGCCTTCATCATTAAAACCAGTGTGCAATATTCATGGAAATAAAGCTTTGCTGTGTATTTGATGGGATAGTAGGGGACCTGTGTATTACGAACTGCTGAAACTTGGTGATTTATACCGACCACAATTGATAAAACTGAAATGAGCAAGAATACACCCCAAGACACGATAACGTCAACTTTCAACATGATAATGCCCGGTCCCATGTTGCAAAAGGTAGTAGTGTAAAAAACTAAAGTGCAGAAAACGTTAAATGCGATGTCATACCCCACCCTCCGTAATCCATTCTTTGACAGAAAGATGGGAAAAAGTAATAGCTAACAATGGCCAAAATTTTGATTATTAGGGTAATTAATTTTCCTATGGAAAAAACCGGTCAAATTTTGCGATAAATCGGCATTATTAAATATATATATATATATATATATATATATATATATATATATATATATATATATATATATATATATATATATATATATATATATACTTTTCCAAATGTTTTAAGCTGTCTAAAAAATACGATTTTTCAAACTCTCCAAAATACGCTTCTGTCTTGGCGATAACCTCTTCATTTGAGCTGATTTGTTTTCCTGCGAGCTATGTTTTCAAGTTAGAGAGCAGAAAAAGTCGCTGGGTGCCAAGTCGGGCGAGTAACGTGGGTGCCGAAACAATTCGTAGCGGAGTTCGTGCCACTTGGCCGCAACAATTATAGATAAATGTGCCGGTGCGTTATCGTGATGAAGAGCACTTTTTCTTCGCCAAATGGGGCCGTGTCTCCTTCAATTTCAAATCGAATCTGTCCAACAACTCACTGTAGTACTGTCCTGAGGCATCCATGAGCATTATTACTTTAGAATCCCAAAAAATCGGGGCCATAACATTTCTGGCTGATAGAACCGTTTTTGCCTTCTTCGGAGCAAATTCACCCCGAAAAGTACATTGTTTTGACAGTCTCTGATTGTGATTGCTGTTCTGTACGAGACACCTACGGCCTCAGCTTCTTCGCGCACTTTCTTTCGGCGATCAGCGAGAATCATGTCATGGACCTTTTCGACGATTTCCCTGGTAACCACGACTGACGGGAGTCCTGGCCGTTTCGAAAACAGTTGTACGGCCACGCTTAAGCTCGTTAAACCAATATCTCACCGTTGTCATAGATAGCGAAGGGTCTCCATACTCAGCATCCAACTTCACTTTTATTTCTACGCATGTTTTTCCATCCAAAAATAAAAAACGAATTACGGATCGATATTGCTCTTTTTCCACTTTATCGAGAAATACAAAACACGAATAATAGAACTGGCTGTCATAAAAAATAAACCAACCTATGAATTTATCTTCTGAAATTGCGCATGAGGTCGTTTAACATTCTGCAGTACACGATGGTATGTCAGTTTTACTCGTCAACGCAATGTGTTATTAAACACAACACAGGTACTTATTGTTCAACCCTCGTATATATGTATATATATATATATATATATATATATATATATATATATATATATATATATATATATATATATATATATATATATATATATATATATATAGGTCCAGGTACAATCAAGGAAATAACCAAAATTCTACAAGAAGTTTGGCGAACCGAACGGATTCCGGAAGATTGGAAAGATGCTCTAATCCATCCACTACATAAGAAAGGAGACAGAACAGATGTAAACAACTATAGAGGGATATCTCTTCTCCCAGTTCGTTACAAGATTCTATCTCAATGTCTACTAGACAGAGCACAGGAACAGTTAGAACCTAACATTGGTGAATATCAAGCAGGTTTTCGACCGGGCAGATCCAGCCCTGAACAGATCCTGAATCTGAAGTTGATTCTAAGACATCAAAAACTGTACAATAAAAATCTCGTCTGTACATTTGTGGATTTCAAAAAAGCGTATGATTCTATTGACCGCGAATCTTTATTCCGAATCTTGAAAGAACAAGGACTAGATCTGAAAACGCTGGCAATTATTTAAGCAACGTTACCTAACACAAGATCAAAAGTTAAATTCATGGGTGAGATCTCAGAGCCCTTCGAAATTAAAACTGGAGTGAGACAAGGGGATGGACTCTCGCCACTCTTATTTAATTGTGTTCTAGAAAAAGTAATACAGGAGTGGCGTGAAAAAAAGTCGGCCCTGAATATTGACCAGCCCCAAGGGGAACCAACATCAAAATTGATTGTCTGGCATTTGCTGATGATCTAGCAATTTTAGCTCAAGATGTATTAACGGCACAGAAACAGATTGAAATTCTAAAAGAAACAGCAGAAAATGTAGGACTTCAAATTTCCTTTGAAAAGACACAATACATGACATGCAACAGACTAAGAACGCCATTTCTAAAAACAAAATATGGTAACATCAGACGAGTCTCTCAATTCAAATATTTGGGTGAAATAATCCTGGAAAATGCGTTAGAAAAAGCGGCCAATAAGGGTAGATGTTAAAAAATGGAAACCGCATTGAGACTTACACAAAATATTTACAACAAAAAATGCCTATCTAAAAACGAAAAACTGAGACATTACAACACAATTATTAAGCCAGAATGTCTATATGCTGCAGAAACGCTCATTTTGAATAGAAAGAAGGACATCGAGGACATTGAAAAGAAGGAAAGAAAAATCGTAAGAAAAATCCTAGGCCCCAAACAAATAAATAGCACAACATACCGACTTCGAGAAAACAAAGAAATCAAACAATACACAGATATACATAGCGATATGAGAAAAAGAAGACTTAAGTTTTACGGACACATAAAACGGACGAATGCGAGTAGGTTAACTAGACAAATAGTCGAATTTTATGAAAACAGGAGTAGAGCTAAAGTAGAAATAATTAAATGGATTGCTGCAATTAAAGAGGGCCTAAGATCAGCAAATATTACACAAAGTGAAATTCAGGATAGAGGCTGTTTCAGACACAAGGTTAATGTGTGGAAGGTTGGCCAGAGTGAAAAATGTAGGAAGACTGGAACAACTTGGTCTGACGAAAGGAAAAAAGCTCATAGCGAAAGAATGAAATCAGTATGGGCACAAAGGAAGGCTAAGATAATCTTTATCGTTATATATATATATATATATATATATATATATATATATATATATATATATATATATATATATATATATATATATATATATAACGATAAAGATTATCTTTGAAACGAGGCGCCGAATAGATGTATACCGCACAAATCTCCGCAGTAATCTCTCCGTATAGGGTAATTTTTCGTAATTACACAATCAATGCGTAGCTATTAAAAATGCATTTTTTACAGACTGCTTAGACTTTAATTATTACTTTTTTTTTGAAAATTAACAATTGTTTGAAACAACTGTTTGAAAAATCAGCGTTCTTTTGATACCGCACGTTACAATGTCTCAAAAATAATCATTGATCAATAATCAAACAACCAACTGACCCAAGTGACATATTCATTTAGATTTTCGACTTAGATTTTAATACTTACCACATTCTTCACATAATTGGATCGTTTATCAATCTAGTTGCACTCACCTAAAGAAAAAATGTATCGTTTTACATATGTAACTCTACAACCACAAAACAACTTCAACAAACCAACCAAATAGTTTGTTTATTCCGTTGAAATAAATAAAACTCTATTGCAACATAAATTATATTTTTCTTGTAATATTAGAAAACAACTTTAAAATAAAAATAAGTGAGTATGTTTTGAAATATTCTCTTTTATTTCGTTCGTACGCTTTATAAAAATTATTATCTTGTTGGAGCAATTCCAGAATATATTTCTCGCTGTTTAATGCTGTTACGATTTCTAAACGGCTCATATTACTCTGCGAAAAATGCAAAATTTTAAGATCAAAAAAAAAATCAAAGCATATGTATTTTTTCAATATTTGATGCCAAATGACGATTGTTAAAAGCAAGATCTAAATTTACTACCACGAATAAAAAGTTTGGTGACTTGTCATGTAAGGTCTAGCATTTAAAAGTCTAAGCATTTAGAGAGACTAGTAGGAACAACTTGTTATTTAAAAACCAAACAATTCGGAAAAATACAGAATACAGGAAATACAGGAAAAATACAATTCACAATTAAAGAACTAAGCAATCGAGCAGAAGCAGTGTGAATTATTCTACAGAAGGGTAATTGCGTTCCATCGAAACAAAGCTAGTGTTTCGATGGAACATGTACCTTCTCAACCTTGCACCTTCTGATTACCACTTATTTAGTTCGCTTCATAACAGCCTAACATCACCTTGATGAGTTGTTTAGCCAGAAATCTCGGCATTTCTATGAGCACAGGATTATGCAGCTACCAGAGAGATGGAGAAAGGTAACAGAACGGCACATGTCATATCGATTAAAATTAGGACGAACTTATGGATCAATCCAATTCAAGCAAATTTATAACGTGAATGGGATACCAAGCCACAAAAAGCTGTAGATAAGGTATTTCGATCCATGGCTCGCAGAGTTAAACCGTAGTGATCCTACCCATATTTTTTTATTTCAAGTGTAAGCGGAAATTCTCGATTTTTTTTATCATTACATACACCGTCATGACAAATAAAAAATATAAAAACTGATTCATTTATATAAGTTGTCCAATTTGTTCGTGTCAGAATTTTAAAATGAAGCACAATGATAACTACAAGTGCTAATTCGATTTTTATTTTATATTGAGGAATATTAATGTCGTTCAAATGTCCTCCTCGGCCTTGTCAGGCGGAATGCATTCTGGAGACCCTATTTTTGATTAATCTCTCGCACATATATGTGGATGGTATATTTTCAATGGTGGCCTGAATGTTTCGTTTAAAGTTAAGAAATGCCCGGCGTTTATTTCTGTAAATCAGAGATTTAATATAATCCCATCAAAAAAAATAAGTTAAGTGGTGATATCTGAACTAGCCATCAATAATCGCATTGACTTGCTGAAAGAAAACGTTATTTATATTTACATTTATAAATTCAAACCAAAGATTTTCTATTAGCATATTCATCTAGCGTGCCCAATTAATCGAAATACGGTTTCCATCGTCGTATTCAAAAGAATAAGGTCCTATCAGTCCTTCTACCCAAAAACCGCATGAAATATTGACTTTGTGATGATGGACAGGTCACTCCTGAATCACTTGAGAATTTTCATCGGTCCAAATACTGCAGTTACGATTGGTCAGAAACCCATTAAGCCAGAAGTACGCTTAATCGGAAAAGATTACTTTTTCCAAAGTACAGTACAGTGTGCTAACTTACCATGGAAAGGTATACGATAGAAGAGAAGTGCGTAGAAATTGGAAGTTGGAAGGCGATCCCCCTTCCAACGCACACTGTACTGAATACACTACTCTATGACTGACATTTACATTTTAAAGAGTGTTGCTGCAATTCCGTTACAAAATTCTGACACTCTTATTGGTAAAGTCTTCAAATAACTAGATCTTGGGTCTTGGTAACTATTGACCCCTTGGAAGCCAGCCTAACTCGGGCAATTGCCGACATAAGACCCCAATTGCTTGAAAAAGTAGTCGGAAGTTGGAGTGACAGAATGCGCCGTTACAAGTAGCCACGGCGAACATTTGTCCAAAATGGTTTTCAGAAATTATATATATATATATATATATATATATATATATATATATATATATATATATATATATATATATATATATAGGGTGATTTTTTTGCGTCCAAACTTTAAATTCAAATAAAAACAACAACCAAACTTGAAACTATTTATTTTATGCGAAATAACATTCAATGGCATTAATTTCTGAAAACCATTTTGGACAAATGTTCGCCGTGGCTACTTCTAACGGCGCATTCTGTCACTCCAACTTCCGACTACTTTTTCAAGCAATTGGGGTCTTATGTCGGCAATTGCCCGAGTTAGGCTGACTTCCAAGGGGTCAATAGTTACCAAGACCCAAGATTTAATGTAACCGCTAAGAAAATAATCTGAAGGCGTTAAATCATATATATATATATATATATATATATATATATATATATATACATTATATATTAACATACCAAATAACATTAGCATCAAAAATACTTTCACTCAAGCGAAATTAGACCATCACAGCGTTCGACCACGATCAACCGGTGACTTCGTCATCGGCGCCTATTGCTTCATCTGCGAACGGATTGTTAAACAGGTGTTCTGAAATAAAAAACATACCCATTCCCCCCAATGACAGATTCGACCGTGGCGAAAAATGGTGGCGGAATCGCAATCGGCAATATCGCAAAAATGTGCTACGGCTACAAGCCGAGCGCAATTTGTTACAATGTTACTGTGTCAATGCCGTAGCCGAGCAAGGCGACCGTATTTTTGTTTTGCTCGGTTATGGGCCGGATCATGAATATAAAACGTGCTTAATCAGTTCGCTATTCAGCCAGCGAATAAATTGGTCCTGCTTCGTAATGTCGGTCGAACTATATTTGTGTCCATATTTCGAATTGTGTTTATGTTTCTATTGCGTATGGAGAATCTGTGATAAAAATACAGCAATAATCAACAAGAAAACAAAACATATTTATTATCAAGGCTAATAATATTTTTACTTGATTCCCCCAAATTAAAAAATATGGATACAATTTGGAGATGTTTATTTCTCGCTGATACTGACGACCTATAGGCATCTGAGGTTATCTTGCTGAAATATGAGACTTGGATGAGCTTGCGAATACACCCTAATCACGGACTACAACATTTCAGTTATATAACGGGTCACATTTAAATTTCCTCTAAAGATTACTAGAGAAAACCTGCTTATTACGCATCTTGCCTACTCTAATTGCATAATTGCATCTAATTGCATCATTTCTGGAGTGAGAGTTGTATGTCTTCCTAATGCGAAACTTTAGGTTCACTTTTCACACCAAAGATGTCCTTGCATCACTAAAGAAAATATGACTCCATTCCAGATTCAATTCTAGCTTGGCACCATTCTAACCGATAGGTCTTGTGGTGTTCCTTGTCCTTCATCTTGTCCTATTGGACGAGGACAAATAATAAGAATGATAAACACGCAGCCCAATCGAAAATAAATGTCAAGTAGCAGTCATCCTCGAAATAGTCCTATCATTAACTGCAACCAGATGACGTTCGAGACGTTGGATATTTTTGGATTTATCAGCAGTACAAGCAATCCCATCTTGTTAAAACCAAGTGTCATCACCATTAACAAGAGAAAGCCTAGATAAATGTGGTGTTAAAAACGTCTCGATTATGTGAATATAGTGGGTTTATGTAACAGTAGTTTCACTATCAATGTTATGCTCAAAAAGTTAGGATGAGTAGTGCCTAAAGATGTTATGGTACACTGTACTGTGATTTTTGTGTTGTGCAAAGCTTTCTCGTACAGTTGACGCAAATTTTCAGACAACAGATCAACATCGAAAAATGTGTTTATTAATAAAACAAAAAAGATGAAAATGTGTTTCGTTAGAGAAAAATTGAACATTTTAAAAGACTTAAACGAATTACGGTTTGAATTTTATTTTTATCATAAATGGAAAGGTCATATATAAGTTTTATAACAAAACTATTTTTATTTTTATATTTTTCCTTATAATTAAAAAGTTATATCAAATTGAAAATACATTTTTAAACCTAGTACCGATGACGCGCCGACGGTTCCCGAAAGGCCCCGCATGCAACGTCACAATGCTTATTTGTCCTCAACATTACAGATAGCTGAAAGTAGTGTTTTAGTTTTTAATCAACTTATTCTTGTTATTAGCAACCGTTTATTAATAAATTTATTGAAAATGTCAAATCTAATTAGTTATCGTGTCATTTTCGTACCATTTTGTACGAATACTACAAAAACAACTACCGAAAAAATATTTTTAAATATACCACAAGCTGTTAAACGTAGAAATCAATGGTTCCAAACAGTCCAACGTATTAATAATAAAACAACATCAAATTTTCACAACCAACTGTCATCAAATATATACAAAAGATTATTATTTATAATATTATATAATTTTTTATATATGTTTGAGTAGTTATTACCTTCTGAAGCTACACAATCGTGACATTGAATGTCTTGAACTTTTCTTAGTTTTTCATTAATACTTAAGGTTAATGTATAAGCTTTACTCAGAACTTTATGTTCTGGAGATACACGTTCACTCGGCGTTCAAATACAATTTTTGCGGTTAAATTGAACATAACATATAGCCTTGTCACCGTAACTTTCGCGTGACACTCGACAAATGATTTAATTATATTTAATAGAAATATTTTGTTTCTTATTTATATTTATATTGTAATTTTTTAGAAAACTCAAATTAATGCCTTTAGTACCTCGAACTTCAGCTGAATTGAACCGAATACCATTTTCAGAAAATCTATTACCACAAAAATAACTTTGTCACACATTACTGAATGAAATTAGTAACTAACATTTTTTTTCGCACTATACTTCAATAATATTGACAGCATATTCACAGATAAAAGTCGTTGACAGTATTTACGTGAAAATAATTTAATATAATGACGTCACAAACATGGCAGCTAATCGTGGCCCTTTCGTAGTCACATGATTTGATTTTTAATTTAAATTAATTTATTATTAATTACAAACAATGTTTTAAAAGTTTTTTGCATCGATTTTCAATATTATTTATGATACATTTTTTTAAATAAAGTAAAAAAATCGATAATATTTTTTATTTAAAAACTCAATTGCAAATCTAAGACCCAAGGGCCAAAAATTGTAGGTAAAAATGCATGGGGTTATCGTGATCTTAATCTCTCAATATATACATTACTTAAATTTTGTATGGGTGGAACTGCAAATTATGATGCAAAATGACTCGTAAAACTGTTTTCAAAAATATTCAATGAAACAACATGATGAAGAGCAGAATGTCGAGGATTTCATCAAAGAGCGCCAGTGACTCTCTACGCTTGCAACTGTACATACAGTTTCAATACTGAGATTTACTTTTCAGTACAGAATCAATTTCTTCAAAGCTTTTAAACTATATCTTCATAGCATGACCAGATCAATCTTCACCAGCTCCTTGCAAGTTTTTGATGTGTAGTAGTTCTTCAGCATCTCTTCTTGCATTGTCCTGCCATAGTGTCTTTGGTCAACCTCTTTTTCTGTTATCCCCTAGTTGCCTCTCCTTGATTTTCCCTGGTATTCATTTTTCTGGCATTCTCACCACGTTTCCCATCCATCCGAGTCGCTGAACCCTCACACAGTCTACAATATCCGGATCCTTGTACAATTGCTCCAGTTCCAAGTTATACCTGATCCTCCAAATTCCATTGTCATTCACTGCACTAAATTCTTCTGAGTACCTTTCCTTTAAATACTTTTTTTAAGCACCTCTTCTTTTTTCTTTGTGAGAGTCCACGTCCCGCAGCCATAAGAGACTACCGGGCGAATGAGTGTTTTATAGATCGTAACTTTCGTGTTCGTTTAAATAAGTTTATTTTTATGTTTTAATAAGTTTATGTCTTAGGACATAACTCAGGGAGTAAGTTTCTTTGTTACCGTTCATAATACGATTTCTGTATGATTACGTTCATAATGCGATACGATATCTATTGTGTTGTTTTCATCTTTCCAGATATGTAAATTCTGTCAGTACCGATTATCAAGTTCTGTTTCTTTCTTTGATTGGTTTTTTTCCATCACCTTTAGTTTGTCTATAATTATTTCGAGCTGTTACAATACAATATTTATTTTCGAAGTATGGTTTAAAGACGAATCGCACAAATACAGTGAATCGAATATCTATCCCACCCTTCACCATATCAGGTAATGTTGAAATAAGCAACGTGTATAAGTAAGAGTTCAGAAAACACTATATTGCTTTCAATCAATTGATACTTTCACCAAATTCATATAAAGCCAAGAAAGTATAATAACAAGTATATGTAAATTTCAAGTATCAAAATCTACATTTGAATAACATTTAATTGGTAATCCATCGAGTCCAAGAAGGAAAAATAACATCTCCAGGATATTATTCATTTTAATAAAAATAGCCTTGTCTAAGTAATCTTTAAGTCAAAACAAACAAAAGTTAGTTATTCAGTCGGTCCAATTTTTTGTAATCCTTCCTGTTCTCCCTTTTCATTTATTTAATATTCGCTTTATTTAATTAAATTTAGAATTCAAAATGGAATAATTTCCATTATGCCGGCTGCCATACTAATGCTGCGAACGGTAAAAAACAATTTTGTTGTCGAGGCTGTATCATTTTGATGAAATGAGATGTGCAAAAACAAGAACAGAACAGTTTCTGGCTCCTTTATTAAAAGTTAATTTTAAGACATTTTCAAGTAAAGAAAATTGTACTGGGTTGGTAAATAAGTTCGTTCGACTTTTCGAGCGTAATGAAATATAATTTATATAATATACAAAATAAATTGTAATGAAACATACGGAGATAAAGTGAAAAGATCCGATAGATGGAGGTACGATCGCAAATGTAATTGCATTTCTGAAAAGTATCTTCCTTTCTAGTAATTCTCCATGCATTTCAGGCTGACATAACTTTTAATTGAGTTTTGACAGTCTTCGAAAGGAGTTAAGTTTGATATTTCTGATATCATGGAAAAGAGCGAATTCCGTGTGTTGATTAAACGCTACTTGCGTGAAAAAATTATCGTGCAAACTGAAAAAAAGTTAAAAATGTAAAAAGGGGGCTCTGTTTCTTCATATTCATGGTTCATAACTGTTTTACTGAGTTTCGATGTCATCGAACCAGCACAATTAATGTTCCGCGCTTAGAACGCCTTGTTAATGTCACTACTGAGGAAATGGTTGAGAAAATCCATGATATCGTGTTGAATGATCGCAGAGTGATGGTTAGAGAGATTGTTGAGATGATAAACATCATGGCCGAACGTTTGTAGAATACTCTACACAAACACTTGGGCATAACAAATATATCAGCTCGATGGGTACATGGAATCGAGCATCATAGTGGTGTTTTAACATGTATAAGCGCAATCCGAAGAAGCTCCTGGGGTGATTCGTGACTGTTATTGAAATTTTGATTCATTACTATACATTAGAAATGATATAACTGTCAAAATAGTCAGTTTTACCCAGAGAAACTGTCCTGAAGAAGGCGAATATGCTTCTAAAGTCGAAGTGGTCATGCCACTGTTTTCAAGAAATCGCAAGACTTTAACCTCATCGACTACTTGGAAAAGGGAAATATGATTACAGGATAGTAATATGCTAAATTATTGGTCAAATATCCTACGAATTGATGCCGGATCCACCCTATTCCCCTGACTGGACTCCTTTCTATTTCTTTCTCTTTCCAAACATGAAGACAATCACATCAAATGAAGAGATCAACGCCGAAGTAGAGAAATATTTTGTTGTTATAAAGTTTGAAAATCGTTGGGTGAAGCGCATCCAGCTAAAAGTGCCTGACTTTTCAAAGAAATAAAAGTTTTAAAACGAATGGAAGAGATGGTAGTATGCGGAAATTATATAAAAGAAATGTAGTGGGTTGGAAAAAAAACATTAATTGTAGTTCTTATGATGCAAAATTAGTTGGGGTAGCTAAAACAGATACCCAACTACTGCTCGTGGTGCTATTATCATAAGGATTCTCAATATTCTCACATGATAGTAGCTCTGATAGTAACATATCCTCTAAGTAGTAGGATCACATAGCAACATACAATAAATTACTTGAATCAAACAGTCACAAAAATATGTCATACAACCATACAATATGTCATACAACCATATAAATCGATATATTAAAAACAATGAAAAAACACCCGCGCTCCACGTTGATGCTTTGTCATTCCCTCATCAGCTGGACTTAAGCTGAACGCCCGGAGAGCGGATGAAGGAACGCCTAAAGCTATGACCATATAAATCGGCCATGTTCGTTGGATGAATCTTGAAGTGCGTAAATATGCTTAGCTTTCTCACACGTTGAGGCAATAAAACAAAAGATTCGGCACCGATTGTGCGATGATGCCTTTTATTAAAAGCCATAGCGTCACGCAAAACCTGGTTTGTTTATAAATTCTTTGATATTTGTTTGTTTTGAAAGGTAACTAGTAAATAAATACATATTATTCCAAAAATAAAATGTGTATCATTAGTTTTGGATGCGCGAATACAGAAATTTTCTACCACGAATACAAGAAGTACAATTTTTTAATCCGCGAATAACGGATTCGTGAATAGGGAGCTTTGATTGTATATATTTATATATACTTTCACGGTCCTGGGCTTTCCTCTGCCACTCTGGTCCAATATACTTAACCATGCCATCAATCCATCGTGCTTTCGGTCTTCTTCGATGGCGTTTGCGATCAAGCGGTATCCACTCCAGGATTGCCTTGGTCCATCTGTCGTCCCATCGCCTCGCTATATGGCCTGCCCATCTCCATTTCAATTGCTTTACTCTTCCAATCATGTCACATACTTTCGTTTGTTCCCTGATCCATGCACAGGACTTTCTGTCTCGGCTGTAATGTCAAGCATACATCTTTCCATTCCTCTCTGTGCCACCTGAAGTTTTTGAATTGATTGCGATGTGAGTGTCCAAGTTTCACTTCCATATGTCATAACGGGTAGAAAGCACTGCTCAAAGACTTTTCTTTTCAGACTTGGAGTCTGCTCTTAAACACTATGTTGAGCCTGCCAAATGCCCGCCACCCACATTTAACACGCCGTTCCACCTTCCGGGCGGTATTCCCCTCCATTGAAATCATCTGCCCAAGATATATAAAGCTGTCCACACTCTCCAAATTCCTTCCTAAAACTGAAATTCTTATAATAATAATATATATATATATATATATATATATATATATATATATATATATATATATATATATATATATATATATAATTATAATATATATATATATATATATATATATATATATATATATATATATATATATATATAATTATAATATATATATATATATATATATATATATATATATATATATATATATATATATATATATATATATATATATATATATATATATATATAATTATAATATATATATATATATATATATATATATATATATATATATATATATATATATATATATATATATATATATATAATATGGCTGTATTCAAATGTAATGTTTTTATCACTATTGTGAAAAGTAGTTATCACTATAACAATTGGATAATACAAATTACTTGAACAATAATATTTATTTTGTAAATAGTAAAATTGGAACACATTTGTTTTAAATACTCTTAAAGACATTCGAAAATATGTAGTGTCATAAAACTGATAAAATTACATAAGCTGACGAAGGAAAAATAGAATATTTTTGATATCGTGACCTTAATATGATATCTGAAAAAGTTAATTTGTTTATACAAATTTGAATCTTAATTTTTAATGTTTACTTTTCAATAAGTTCAATGTTGAATGTGATTATTGGGTCATAGAATTAATCAAAAACTAAATTGTTATAATAACGAAAATTTCAAATTGTTAAAGCAATATCGACAATATCACCATACTGCTAAATTTTAGGACTAGTTAATTTAAATTATTAGAATTAATTATAATTAATTATTTAGCTCAAAAATCCGTTTATCGCTTCAAATTGATGTGAGATCTATTAATTGGTGTTTTGTGTTGTTTTCTTTTCAAATCTTAAAAACATAACCTTATTAATATATAATATAAATATTATATATTAATATAATATAAACTATATTCCAGTTGATATTTGGTGTGCTTCTTCATAAATTTTGAAAAAACTATTTGTACCCATTTTGTAAACATTTTGTAGAAGAAGCCCAGTGTGGATAAATACCATATTAGATATTTGATGCTTTATGAGTTTTGAAAGCATAACAAAGTCACAGATGCCATTAATGCTATTTATCCTGATGCCTCGACCTCAGTTCTTTCAAAACATTCAATTGAAATAAAATGTAACAATCTGCAGTGTGCAGTTAGGCAGAAATCATTTTCTTCAACAAATAGTTATTGGAGATAAAAAGTGGATTATATATAGCAATCCACACCATAAAAAATATTGGTTAACATCAGGAGAACCGCCTTTATTCACTTTAAACCATATATTCACCCTAAAAAAGTGTTACTGTCAGTATGGTGGGATTTTACAGGAATTATTCACTATGATATTCTGAATCCTAATGAAACCATAAGTGCTGAATACTATTATGCTCGGTTGGATAGACAAAACAGCTTTGTTCAAAAACGTCCAAGACTGGTTAATCGAAGAGGACAGCACGGCAATGCAAGACTTCATAGTATCAGAATCACCAAGAGTTAGGCTGGGAAGTTCTTTCTCACCCACCATATTCTTCCGATACTGCATCGTCAGATTACCATCTTTTCAGATTTATAAAACGTATTTTTCGTAGAAACAAATATCTACTGCGACAGGTACTAAAACTGCGCTCGGCAATATTTAATTTCAAAATCACTCTCATAAAGGGAATTTACATAAAGGGAATTTACATAAAGGGAATAGAAAGTTTATCAGAGAAATGGTATTTAGAGAAAGATGGTTTTGTAGAGAGATGATAGATATTAGATTAGATATTAAATTGTGATTAAAACTATAAAATAGAATTTTGTAGAGTATCAAAAAACGACATTACATATCGTTATACATAATATTTCACTAGTTGTTTTTAAGGGATGATTTTACTATGTTTACAATGTGAACTTACAACTCAACTATGAATGAGTTTGGGAAGTCAAAACCACAGTCTGACTGGGAATAACTTATCAGATACGCGTAACCGAACAAGTCGGAATGTCTTCTTGGGGGTCTCCAAATTAATAAAATTTAAATCGATGGGTTTCTAGACAAACTATTTATGGTGGATGTCCTAAATCATATTCAGACGCTTTCCTTTTAAGCCCAGTTTTATTTTTGGGAATAAAATAAATTTTACAAACTCAAATCATGAAAATACTGCAGAAGGTCGAGCACCATAATACTTCTGGTTAAGATTTTTTCGCGTACAATGATGCTTTTGTGTTTTTTCTAAAATTTTCTATCAAAATGGTAAAATACAGTGGATAAATACACAGGGTGATTCAGGAGGAAATGTCAATATTTCAGCTACATATTCAAGGACCGAAAATGAATATAAAAGTTTCTATAAACATCGGTCCTATTCTGAACTGTTACATAGATACTGCGGTAAACATATTTATGGGTGGGAAATGTAATAAAAAGTGAGAAAATGTACCTCTCTTTTTTACTGCTAAGCAACAACTGTTTATATCAGTTAATTATGAGTTTGTCATTAAGAAATTGTTTTAAAGTTATTTCATTGATTTCATTAAGCCTTTGTTATTCTCTCATAGTGAATATACTGATATATTATTTGTTTATGGTTTTTGTAACAGAAGTTCAATTCGCGCAATCTCCGAATATCAGCGTCGTTTCCGCAATCGGAGACTGACAGATAGAAGGGTTTTTGTACAAATTTTTATCACAACTGGAGAATCTGGTATGTTTCCACGTGCACAAAGGGTTTTCCGAGTGAACGACAATTAAAACTTGATCCTGAACAGAAGAGATAATCTTTGACATCGTTTAAAATAATCCAAGCATAAGTACAAGAAGGTGGAGTGCAGATATTTGCCAAATGATACAAACGTCTGCTTGGAGGACTCTTCACATGAATTGTTTATATCCGTTTCATTTACAACCAATGCAACATTTGCAGGACGGTGATTTTACGTTAAGGATATCCTCACGCTACGACTGCACATAATGTTCAACATCGATTTAGAATTAATGTGTGGTATGGTATTCTAAAAAATGAATTAATCGGTTCATTCATATTCGACGGTCATCTTACAGGAAAAGTTTACATAAATGTTCTACAGAATCATTTGCAAGACCTGTTAGAAAATATTCCATTCTACTTAATGTACGACAGAACATGTACTTACGTACAACATGATGGAGCCCCAGCACACTACAGCTTACAAGTGAGACATTTCTTAAACCACATATTCCCAAACTGGTGGATTGAACGAAGTGATCCGCACAATTGGGCAGCAATTGGCCAGCAGATCACCAGGCCTTAATTCTTTGAATTATCGTCTTTAAGGGTGGGTTAAATCTTTGGTATATGCAACTAAAGTACACATTAGAGATGCATTATTTGACCGGATAGTAAATGCAGCAGCAGTTATAAGGAACAGACCCGAATTCATTTACAGAATTTTTGAAAACTACAAAAGGTAGCCTAACTATTTATTATAACAGTAATATTTAAAAATCTTAAATATTTTAATTTTAATTTATTTCCTTATCTTTGTAACATTTAGAGAGTAGGATCCATGTTAATAGCCATACTCGCAGACAATGAAAAAAGGACAACCACACAGCTAGAAGTCCTTAAAGAATGTACAGAGAAAGTCGGCCTACAAATCTCCTTTCAAAAAACCGAATTCTTCTGCTCAAAATTAGATGTCCAAAATTTGAACACCAAATGCGACAAAATAAATAGGGTCACTCACTTCAAATACCTGGGCGAGATCCTCGAACCCACAGGAGGAGAGAAGATGACACAGAAGACTCGATTACAAAAGATGAAGAGGGCATACGGCAAGACACACAATATCTACAATAAGATATGCATAACCACACACGCAAAAATAAAACACTACAACACAATAATCAAACCAGCGTATTGCGTATAGTACCTACGCAAGTGAGCCACTTACATTCCACACAAAGAGCGGCATACTAAACAAAGAAAGCAAAATTATGAGGAAAATTATCGGGCCAAAACTGACAGAGGAAGGATACAGATTACATTCTAGAAAGACCACAGAGAGAATGTCTAACGTAGCGGCGGACGTAAGAAAAAGAAGGTTGAAATTCTATGGACATATCAGTAGACTTCCACCGACCAGACTCACCAACAGAATTCTTACATACATACAAGGAGTCAAATCAATAGTACCATGGATCGTCAGAGTTGATCTGGGAAAGGCACAAATGGGCGCAACAGAGATTGAGGATAGAAGAACGTACAGAAACAAAATACATATGTGAAACGTTGCATCAGAGAGCGAAGTTTCAAGGAGGTCGGGGACAAGGTGGACGGAGGAGAGAAAGAGAATCCACCGAGAAAGGATGAGAGAGGTATGGAGGATCAGAAAGGCACTCGAAAATGAGTCAGAATGCTTTGCGTGATCCAACCGGGTCTATACGCACCTAATAATAATAATAGACCATAATCCAATAGCCAATAACCCAATAATAATAACAATAGACCAGACATGGTCTTAATAAATAAAAAAGAAAAGTGGGGAACAATTATTGATATTGCCATACCACTGTCTCATAATATACATAAAACGGAGGTGGAAAAAGTATGAGAATCTTTCTTATGAATTGAAGAACATCTGGCAACTTGAAAAAGTGAACATCGAACCTTTTGTAATTTCCGCAGAGAGATTGGTGAGCCATAGGTTCTCCAAAAGTTTAACACATTGCGGACTAAATAGAAATATCATAACAGTGGGACAACGGGCTATATTGTTGTAAACCTGTCACATACTTCGAACATTTTTGTCTTAATGCCAACGGAATACTGGGTTATAATGAAATTTATCCCCAGGCTCCGAGACGAACTCCAACATCGTGAGGGAGAAATCGGTTTATGGTTTCCAGGTTTTTTGAGCTGAGAGAGTGACACCAAGTGAATAAGAATAATATATATATATATATATATATATATATATATATATATATATATATATATATATATATATATATATATATATATATATATATATATATGTTGTCAGTGTCAGTGAGTGTTTTGATAAAGCCTCATAAATACACAACGATGATATAAGAATTTCAGGCACTTCTCAGACGTTTAACTCGGTTCGAACTGTTTTTGATGGACATATCCCGAAATCTTACAAATCATTTTAAAAATTCCTACGACTCATTGCTTCACTACTATAAACAATTTGAATCTTTTCAAAAGAGAAGCTTTTATGGCTTTGTTAACCAACATAAAACGATTCGCAAATGGCACTGTCACGCTTTGTGTTATTGCGAATTAACAAGAGATTACGAATTAACAACGCCTTAAATCTGGTATTGAAATCTTAGATTTATCATAATGCATAATGCGTATATTCATTCAAAGATAATGTTGATAGTTAAGATTTAATCAGTCACCTTTTCAAATTGACATTCTGTGTCTACAAGGATGATAAATAAAAATCATGATTGTGATGTGCTGCTGAAAACACATAAAACGGATAAGTATTGAAACATGACTTATGAAAGACTTGATGACTTCTGAAGGTGTCCAATCTTTATTTTGTTAAATTTTAAGAAGATTGTTATGAGTTGTTTTTCATAAAGTAACTTAAATAGGAACAAAACAAGATTAGACAAAAGAAAAAGTATGGGAGTTCATTTAGAAAATTCAAAACCACATGCATTTCTTTGTTATCAAACACTAATTAACATCAAATCACTCTGGGATTTTGTCAAGTCTCATCTCAAGCATATTTTTTTTTCAGTTTTTTTTTTCAATTTTTAAATTTAATTTAACATTAAATGCTCTAACAAACAGAAATAATTCATCATTTCGGTATTGCTATTTCAAATTTAACATTTAATTAGATTATTTTGAAAAGCACATAGAACTATGAGGATATATATAACATAGTCTGAGGATCGGACAGTGGCGGCTCGTGAAGGAGGGCGTTGGTGCGCCGCCCTCCAGCATTTATCACAGTAAACTATTTTTCAGATCAAAACACCATATTATATTTCCGTTCAGTTTCTTTCCTTTAACTCATTTTAAGATATTATTAAAAATCAAAATCTCCAAATGTAGAAGAACGTTTGTCGACCCATCACAACAAATAATGCCGATAAAAATTCCATCCGCTCGCCACAATTTTTACATCGTTGGTCGGACGTTTACCTCCAGCGACCATACGCCAACGTCATCTAATGTCGTCGTTGACGTTATATGTTTTGTTGGTTCAGAATTCGAGGGTTTAACTGCTTTCTAAAACATGCGATTTGGACGTAGATTCTCTGCGACCGAGCGTATCGGTAATTAGTTTTAAACGCTTATTTGAGGGGTACGGAGCGTTTGATGTCTCGAGTCGCGTATTTCGTTCGCCTCGCGAATAGTTGTATTGGTTAGAGATTTGCTACGTGTGTGCACACTGAGTAGTACTTTTTAAATAAAAATAATCAAATTTTAATTGCAAATATGAAGGTATCTGATTTAAAACAGTTAATAATAACTAATATAAGTTTTTTTCAGTGTGCTGTATACGGTTTCAATAGCACGACAGGTAAAAAAAGAGGAAGGGGAAAGCAAAAAAAAACTTCAGCAGCACTACTTTTTTCTACGCCCTCCCACTTTAAAAACTTACGAGAGTTGCCGGTTTGAAGGTAATCAATTAACAAAATGCCTTTTGCATACCAAAAAAATTATGTCATAACGTTTTTAGTCTATTTTGACCGCCTTGGTTGCTTCGCAGCTGAATAACCGAGCTCAATCCACTCTGCAGTTTGTTATCGCAGTTCAGGATCATAGTGGTAAACCCAAGTCCCATCCATAATTACAAAATGACGTTTAAAATATATTTTATTCTTTCGAAAAATATCTAAATGTTGGTCAGAAAGTTTTACTCGAAGTCGTTTTTGATCAGTATTTAACAAATGCGGCATATTGCACATTTATCAAGCCCAATTCCTTTTTCAAAATATGAGTTGAGATGTCTATCACCTTAGCAACTTCACTCAAAGTCAATTGTCTGTCATTGCACTAATTGGACGTCCAGAACGAGGATTATCATCTAGGCTTGTACGACCACGTTGAAACTCACCTGCCCACTTAAAAACTATTGTTTTTGAAAGAGCAGACTCTCAAACCTAACACATTTATCATTTCACTATGAATTTCCATTGCCTTTAAATCTTTTTTTACAAAGAATTTAATCACTGCACGATTTTCAATATTTTCCATTTTAAAAAATAACATTGATATGTTTACTTTAAGCTGCTGTTTTTTGTACAAACGTACAAACGTACAAACGTACAAACTTGACATATGTTCATACAAAAAATGAAATTTTAAAATGTAGTAGATTATATAGATCTTTTACTGCTCTATAGGTGCGGCTCAGCGAATTTTTCGATTAGCCTAGTACATTAGCGGATGACACTACTATTTTAGCATTTCATAAAGACTCATTCCTTCTCAAGTTCTACAGTGACACCAATATAAAATATAGGAATGACTTAGACATTAACGAATTAAAATAAATGCGGACAAATCGACCCATAACACATCACATCATCGAGCCCTCAGACCCGAAGCTTGCCCTACTTTTAAATTAATCCACAAAGACCTCCCGTAAACCAATATTATAAAATACCTATGTTTACATACCGACAGAAGACTTACATGGTGAAAAAACTAAAACTTGGTTGAAATTCTCAAAATGTTATTGGATGACGGGTAGAAAATTGAATCGCTCTCTTGGGAATAAACAGCTTTTTTATAAAGTAATGTTAAACCTATATGGACGTATGGAATTCAAATGTAGGGGTACCTAAGTCATTCTAACATTAACATCATACAGAGGTTCCAGCCTAAAGTTCTTCTTTCTATTATTGATGCCCCATGATACGTTTCTAACGAAATCGTACATCTTTTGGACCTCCGTATGGAAACTGTGAAGTCAGAGACAAAGAACTTTGGTGTAAACTACAAAGAAACACCACAAAAATGAAGTTAGAGCTGGTTTACTTAACACAAGCGATGCGAAAATACTAAAAAAAGTGTGATATATTGGATTTGTCAAATAGATTTTAAAACTTAAGCCGCATTATGGGTTTTTCCAGCGAGCGGTTAAACGCTATAACCGCGAAACCCCTCGAGCCGCACACAATGCGATTAAAAACCGTGAAACTGCCCGCGATTTTCACAGTTTGAAGATGGATTTCAAGAGAGCAGTATGTATTGTTACTCTAATACTAAGAAATAGAAAAAGAAGACGTCAACATAAATTTCGCAAATAAGTTTGGTTGGTTACAAATTGTGGCACGGTTTTTACCCGCGAGCTATTTTGTAACATTTCACGGTTTTAAAATCAGTCGCGGGAAAAAACCACACTTGCGGCCGCTTGTATTAGTATTTTTGACTCACAAAATCACGCGGTTAAAAACCACGGCGATTTAGCCCGTAGCGCGGCCTAAGGCTTAGTTAGAATTTATTATTTTACTAGGTATGCAAATATGAAACCGGAATTTTTGTATAGGAAATACACATTTATTTTATAAAATGATAAAAAGTATTTTATTCGAAGTATTGCTCATCGCTAGCTGTACATTTTTGTACATATGTCTGACAATTTGTAGATGCCGCACCAAAAAAAACCGTTGCTCTTTTGAGGCACACCAGTCATCGAGCCAATTTTGTACATTTTTGTAAGAAGTGAAGCGCTGCTCAACAAGTATGTGCCCCATCAATGTAAATAAGTAGTAATCAGACGGAGCCAAGCCTGGTGAGTAAACGCCTCAATCGTTTCCTTGACCAGTTTTGCTGTATATGATGGTGTATTATCATGAAGCAAAATCACTTTGTCTTGCCTTTTTTGATGTCCTGGTCGTTTTTCGCGTAAACCTTGATTCATATCGATCATTTGATGTCCGTAGCATTCAGTATTAACGGTTTCGCCAGAATTTAGCATTTCATAATAGATCACAACCAACACAGAGCATTGTTTTCCGTCCATAGCGATTTAGCCTTGCAGTCGATGTTGATGGTTCGCCAGGAGTTACCCATGATCTTTTACGATTAGGATTCTCAAAATATATCTACTTTTCATCGTCAGTCACAATTCGATGGAGAAATAACTTTCTTTTATACCTTTTATATATATTTCCTGCTGTCTTTGATTCAATTCATTTTCCCATCTTCTGGGTATTTCTTATGACTTTCAAACGTATAGAGACGGCTTCTCGTGTCACATTTAATTGATTCACCAGTTATTGTTACGTTTGAGCGTCATCCTCATCTAACAATGCGTTCAATTCGTTGCCTTTTTTTTTCGATGGTCTTCCACATTATTCGTTTCTTACGTCAAAATCGCCATTTTTAAATTTTTTAAACCACTCAAAGCACTGTAATTTACCAAGAGCATGCTCACTGTAAGCTTCGACAGGTATTCGATGCGATTCTGCAGCGGTTTTTTTCAAATGGTAACAGAAAATCAATACTGTCCGCAAATCGTAGTTTCCAGGCACAAAATTCGACATGTTCAACGCTATTACAAATTATGCTGTTGTATAAAACTTGTATTGTTGTAAATTAAAAATCTTTGTCAGATATCAACAAGGAAATAACGCCAATGACGCGCTTTGACGGTTACTACAGACAGCTAAGGCCATATATTGGCAAATTCCGGTTTCATATTTACAGATCTGATAGATAAAGGAGAGCTCTAATAGACTTATGCCTACTATGTCATAACTGTAGTTATTCTAAAATAATTTACTGAATGTGCTAAGTAAAACAGAGTGCCAATTTTCATTAAAAAAAAATGTAAACAAATATTACAAAACTTTCATATTGTTGAATTTTTTTGCTCTCCAATATATTTATATTCAATTAAAATCATGTCTAAATTCCGTTTGGCTTTATTTTTCCTTTGCTTTTATCATAAAACGGTATGGCAGAAAAAGTCTACGATTTTATTAGGGAAATATAAAATAAAACATCAACACTATAAATTTTAATGCTCGCACTGCCCACTTAGTAGTGATATTTTATATTTTCAATTCGAAAACAAGTTGCAGATAAACATTTTTAAACGAGTTCATGTTCGTTATGCGATAAAATGAAGCGCGGTGATAAGAAGGCCATAAGCGAGAAATTAATGGTGTATTCTTCACTACGATCTTGGTTTTTCCAAAGAAAATACTTTACGACTTACCGTACGTGAAGATGCATAATATGAGCACACATAAAAATATACAAGTACTACGATGATCAAAAAGTAAAATGACTTACAATTTTTACATAAAACACGAAATAATGTTTTATTCATCCAAATTTACTTTATTTCCTTCAAAGTAATCCCCTCTGACTCAATACACAAGACTTTCAAAGCGGTCAGTCAACTCTCTTGAATCTTCTATAGACTCGAAATGGCATCGGTAACGTGGTTGGTTTCTTCAATTGAGGAAACAAGAAAAAATCACACAGTGTTATATCTGGTCAATATGGTGCTTGTGGTATTGTGGCTTGTGGTATATGTTATGTTGTATTTATTAACTTTTTATCTAAAAATTGACGAGCAATTATTACGATGTGCGATGGTGCCTTATCTTGGTGCAAACACTATGAATTGTTTTGCTGTAAATCTGCCATAATGTCTCTGACACTTAATTGGCGATTATTCGGTACAATATCCTTGATTCTGGTAATTCTTTCTCCATTGGTTGACGATGATGGTTCTTGTGAACCAGCTTCATCATTCAGCTGCTTCTTTATCATTACTACAGTCCTCGTATTGTTTGTAAACATTTTTTTGACACAGCTTCACGGCCGTAACTTTCTTAACATTTTCAATGCATCATCATAAGAAATTTAGTTTTTTAGACAAACTTAAATGTAAATTGTTTATCTAAAAGGCCAAATTTCTTGTGTTTATATATTAAAAATGTTTACAAGTGGTACAAATACTTTAGTGATGATAGAGAAGCAGACGATAGAAAGTCAGATTATAGAAATTCCATCCACGCATAACAAGGAGCAATTGAGGAAAAATGTGAAATTTGGATGGTGTAATGTCGGGCTATATACTGAACCGAGTTGGAGTCGCAGGAATCTTTTCCTTTACTGATGTTGCTATAAAAGCTTCTTTCTTTATATAGGCACTATTTTGCACATTTGTTCAGTGAATTCCTAATAAATTGTCATTTTGTCGTTTTCGTGGTTAGTATCCATCCTTCTAATATATTCACCCTGAACTCTGATCCTCTTTTTTCGTCCATCCAACAAATATGTCTATTCGAGTCTGATCTCCTTTTCGCCCATTCACTGATGCTCGTTTAACACAGCTGTGGTGTGTCTTAATTGGATTTTTAAACATTTTTTTTTGTCATAAATGGAAAGATCATACATAAGTTTTATAACAAAACTATTTTTATTTTTATTTGTTCCCTTATAATTAAAAAGTTATATCAATGTGACCTCACAATAGTATGTGACCTCCCAATAGTAACGAAGGCCAATATCGCCAATATCGGGTCGGCTTGGAACAATTCGAAAGTTATACCGAAATTTTCTTTCGCGCTCTTTCCGAGAATCGTAGTTTCGGGCAAATAAAAACCTATATCTTTGACTACATTTGTTGGTTTGTTAGCGATTAGAAAATATACTTTCTTTTAATTGTTATATAAGCTGTCGGTGTTGTTTTCGACGTTATACTCATATATGTTTACATAAGATATGGAGGCTCAAAGGTAAATTCATGAAATTAGATTAGGGTTTCTTTTGTTTTTTGCATTCGTTTTTATAACTTTTATTTATATTATTTAATGTATGTAGAGAAACCAAGTTAACGATCAAAATTTATAAGAAGGAACATTCCTGCGTGTATAAATACCTGCGTAAAAGTGCCTCCTCTTATTTGGGAAATCTCTGGCTGGTCATACATTAGACTTAGTTAGCAGCTAGATTTATTTATATTTGCAAATATTATTATGTCAAGAGTATAATGTGGAAATAGCTTAATTTAAGCAATAATACAGTATGGGTAATTTTTTTTTTAAATACTGTTAATAGAGTTTAGTGTGGTGGTTTGAAAAATCGTTGTGGTTTTAAAAGTATTGTAAACATCAATGAAAGCAATCAAACTATTATGCAATCAAACAAATATGTATAATGATTTATATTGTATTTTATAAGCATTATATGTATATTATAAGTTTTACTCCGAACTTTATGTTCTGGACATACACGTCGTTTTACCGTGCAAATGCTATTTTTCCATAAGTTGAACAAAACCTATAGCCTTGTCACCGTAACTTTCTCATGACACCCTACAAATAGTTTAATTATATTTAATAAAAATATTTTGTTTCTTATTTACATTTACCTTATTAATATTTTTTTAAAAACTTAAATTGATGCTTTAGCACCTCAAATTTCAGCTGAATTGAACCGAATGTCATTTTTGAAAAAAAATGTGAACATTAAAATATCCACTGCAGGTCTATTATCAGAATTAGCCTTTATGTACCGTTTGTCACATATTAATGAAAAGTAACAAATTAGTAACAAACAATTAGTAAACAAACAATATTTTATTTTGCACTTAACCAACAATAATTTTTACTGTATATATACAAGTAGAAACTGTTGACAGTACTGATGTAAAAACACTTTACTATTATATGTCCCAAACATGGCAGCCAATAGCGGCGCGTTCACAACCACGTGATTTTCTTTTAAATTTTATAAATTTGAATTCATTCATAATTAATTGTAACATATTTTTAGAAACTTTTTCGTATCGATTATCAATATTATTTATGTTAAAGTTTTAAAATAAAGTAAAAAATCGAAAATTATTTTTTATTCAAAAATCCAATTTCTGGACGTTTTTTTCAATGTTTTTCTTTGTATTTGTCGCAGGATTTTCATTCCCCTCCAAGCAGTGCCATCTTGAGGAACTACTGATAATTTGAAAATATCTTTTGGACTTTTTTAGACCATAGGGTAATATTGTTTGTTTATGTATCATTTTAAATGAAAGTAAGCTTCAGGACTAAAGATAATTTTGACAGAAAATCACATATACGAGCAGTTTAATTTATACTATATTATACCAGGTGTGGCGGTTAATAATTCTTAATTTTTTAAGAGATGGCGTTTGAAACAAGTGTCGATTCACAGTACAATCTCTTATGTCATTTTGTTGTTGCGAGAGTACATTTCAAAATGCCATTGATGTTAAAAGATTTCAACTTAGCGTCATATTTTTTTCGTGTGGTAAACATGTCGAGTTTCGGGCCAAATGAAGAGCATCTGCGGCACTTTTGCGCTGCTTTTCTTGTTCGATCAAAAAAAAATTGAGTAAAAACCATCGTGTTCTTGTGGAAACTTACGGTAATAATGCTCCAACGCAAGACGCATATGGGCGTCGATTTAGACGATTCCAAAGTGGTAATTTCGACTTGAAAGAAAAAGAACGCTAAGGTCAATCAAAAAAAAATAAATAATTTTCTCAAATAATCATTTTTTCAAATGAAACACATTTTGAAACTGGTGGCTGCGTTAATATACAAAATTGTCGCATTTGAGGTGAGGAAAATCCAGGACTGATACATGAGAAACCTTTACATCCTAAACAAGTCACTGTTAGGTGTACATTGGATCAGGAGGTGTAATTGGGCTGTAACTGTGAATGGTGTTCGATATCATGAGATTATAAATGGATTTTTGTGGGCTGAATTGAATACTATTGATCTGGAGAATATATGATTCCAAAAAGATGGTGCTACACCTCACGCTGCTAATGAAACAATTGATTTATTGAGAAAAAAAACTTCGATCGAAAAATCTCAATCGATTCCTGAACTAAAGGATGAAAGTATTCGAGTCATTGGTGAGATGTCATCCAAAATTTTGACAAAAGAGTGGACGTCTGTGGAGCTGCAAGAGGTAGTCATTTGGCACATATCGTCATTCGTGTTTAAATATCATACACTATTCTTCAATTAGGAATACAAAGTTTTTTGAAGTCAACGCAAATTCTGTATTTTATTCAAGACAAAAAAGCCGCTGAATTTGAAAGACCCTTTACAATATCATTCATTGATAAGCTTTTCAAGCTTTTACAAATGGTGTTTTTCTACTTTTAAGCTGATAATTTTTCAAATCTCTCTGGTAATTACTCGTAGTTAGTCGAATTTTAAATGCTGATATATATTTTGTGGTGGAAATCGATTTATTTCAGACTCCAAAGGTTGACACGTTCGTTTGCCTTGCTTCGAATCAAATCACACGTTAAAAATATACATTTTGCTTATTATTATCAAAGAGAGAAATTGTTTAGTAATTTTTTTGACTTTAATAAATCCATTGCGCAGACGAATCAAAATATCCGAGGGTCAAAACTTGAACGCTGACGCATTGACTGTACAATGGAATACCGAGAATTTAATTAACACTGGGAACATACATTTTCCTTTTTGAATAATTCAGAACGTTTATATTTAATATCAAATTACCGACTGGACTTTAATTTTTTAACCCTTAAGTTTATGATGAATTCAGGAATTACGAATTAGTTATACATTTTTGGCACTAGAGTGTAACAAAAGTATTTGCATTTTTTCCTTTGTTTATAAATAAAGAACTAAATTAGGTTGTTAAGAAAGTTATTGCGGTTTTTAATTTTAATTGTTGTATTTTTAAATAAATATGTGTTAAATTGCTTTGACTTTAAATATTATTTTAAAGCGAATTTTTCGCTCTATGTATAGTCGGGTTCAAGAAATTTCGTTGCCTTTCGGCAAAATATTAATTGCCCCAATAAATTTCAATAAAAATATTCCTAGTTTTTTCAACGGCGACAGAGTCGGAGTGGTTTAACTTATGAATAATTTTGGAAAAAATAAAATATTGTTAAATTATTATTATTATTATGTATGACTAAAACATTGCTTATTAGTTTGTGTATTTTGAATGTATTATATACAATTTGAATTTATTATATACAATGAAAATAATAACTTAAATTTAATTATACATTTAATTCGGTTTCACTCTCACTGTCACTGAGAGTCGGATAAGTGTTTTCTGTTCTAACATTGGATTTTACCTGATCCCACATATGCTCAATTGGATTAAAAATACAGTAATATGGAGGAAGGCGTAAAACCGTATGTCCTATATCGGCAGCAATGGTATCACATCCATATTCCTTTTTAATATTAAATATCTTTAATATTTCTAGAAGATCACATTTTTATATGTATTTTCGAAGTATATATCGTTTTATAATATATAGTTCTGAATTTCCAATTTAGTGTTATTTGCATAAGGAACTTTATTTTTTTGACGGTTATGATAACTAGCATTGCCCATTACAATTACGCTTTCCTAAAGCACATTGGGTAAACGGCTATTTATAAACCAATCTTCAAAAAGTACTCTTGTGGTGTCGTCATAGTAGTCCAAAGAGGAATGTTTAATATTTTTGGAGGACAACCGTAAACAATTTGGAACCCATCCATCTTCGGAACCCTCATGTAAAATTGTAATTATTTTTCCCTTGTTTGCTGAGGCTTTAGTTTAGCATTTTCTTGATGTATCTACCCATCATTTTGCTGGCATCTCATGTGTATCGAACCATGTTTTATCAAGGTAGATAATGGGACGATTTTCTAATCCGTATTTTTTTTATAGAGTTTAAATAGTCAAACCGCAATGGTCGCAATCGTTGTGATTCCATTAATATTTGTCTTTTTTTAATGGTCCGATATGCAAAACCCATTAGAGATAATATTCTCCTGAGGCTAGTTCAGCTGCAAAAAATGTTGGTTTCATTTTTCCTTAGTCGCTGTTGCTATGAATGCAATGCATGCACAGTTTGCTCTTCATACATAGCATACATTTTGCTTCGAATTAAGTCTTTGTAGCTTTCGTCAACACATTTGCTTTTACCAGAATCACTACGAACTTTTTATCCTTAATTGGATTCGTCACAATATCTTTAACTGTAGACAACGCCGTTTTCGTTAATGAAGACGTTTCTGATGAGGTTGCATTTACATTAAGCCCCCTATTCAATAAGGAAACATACACATTTTTATCAATTTGCTTAGCATCGAACGATAAATGTTCTCTTTTAAAATTACTACTAAGCACTATTACTACTTAGTATTATTCCTTACTTAGCACTACCGGAGACACAATGATTATTATCTTGCCAAGAACGCCACATTTTTAGCATACTTTGAATAATAAAAATACGATCAAAATTGTAGAACTGCACTGTTTAAGAAAATGCGAACTAAACTAAAATATTTCGAAACTACTAAACCAGATAAAAAAATCAATTTTATATTTTTACCTGTTATTTTATTAGACCCGGCCCTGTTTACGTTTTTTGCAACTTTACCGGGCTTCGTTACGACAGGGGTGGTTAACAGTTTACTGCAGCCATTCGGTCCACGATATATCTTGAACCCTACTACAACTGTGATATTAGTTTTGTTCTAAAATAATTGTGGCCAATTTTTTCAGAGCATTAAATGCAATACGGACAAACTAAGCCGAAAAGCTGCCGAAACATCTCGCCATATTAACGATGCGTTTGGTCCAGAAACCACTAATAAACGTACTGCGCAAAGGTGGTTTAAAACATTTCGTAGCGGTGATGAGAGCGCAGTGGTCGACCATCTGATGTTGTCAACGACCAATTGAAGGCTTTAGTCGAAGCCAATCCACGTGCAACTTTTCGGGAGTTTGCCTCTGAATTAGGCGTAATGCATGTGACGATTTTTAACCATATGCAGGAGATTGGGCAGTTAAAAAAGGCCGATAAATGGGTGCCTCACGAATTGAATAAAAATAAAAAAATCTTCGTTTTGAAGTTTGTCGTTTGTCCTTCTTTTGCGCAATAAAAACGATCCGTTTCTCGAACGCATTGTAACTTCCGATGAAAAGTGGATTCTTTGCGACGATTGACTCATTGGTTTAACCTCGACTAAGATAATATATAAGAAGGTATTCAATCCTGCAAGAGACGATGGCTTACATACATACGTCCGGCAGCAACGATTAATTATAGTTATTGAGAGCTTTTTCAATTAAAAAAACAAATGTGTATGATGAATGATGTACATTTCTTTATTTTGCTAATTATTTAACACTAGTGATTGAAAAAATAACTTGCAACTTAATAATTATCAGAAATTAATAACAGAATAACTTTAAAATTATTTTTGAAAAAAAAATATAACAATGGTGACGATTTGAACCCCAAACTGTAAGTCGGTACGCCATAAAAAGTTTAAATTGATGCTTCGGGCTCACTTGAGATGGCGCCACCGCTTGACACATTTCCCATCGTCCCTCGCACAACAATCGTCCCTTCCACAACACTTTCCAAAGTCGAAAATGTACCAAAATAAGGTCATGGTACTGTTTCGTGGTCTGTCGTCAATCTGATTCATCACAGCTTTACGATTACAACGGCGAAGTATTGCCTGCAAATCGATGAAATGCGCATTAAAAACCTCGGCGCATGTGCCCGGCATTAGTCAACAGAAAGAAGCCAATTCTCCTCCATGAAAACGCTCGGTCAAACGTCCCAATGATCACGCAGCAAAAGCTGCTCGAGTTGGGCTAGGAAACTCTAGGCCATCCGCCATATACGCCTGACCTCTCGCCTACCGACGATCGCTTTTTCAAGCATCAACTTTTAAAGCAATAGCATTTAAAGCAATTTGGCCCCTTTTGTATATTATATGTTATATTAGTTTCAATAAAGCAACATATAAAATTTCGACTTAAACCTCAAAGAAATTAAAATCTCAAATAACATTTTCTTTAGCTATGAGACTTCAAAAGTTGGCGAGAGATTCTTAAAATGATACGGTTTTGTTATGTATATAGTGGAGGAGTCATTTAACAGTATTTCTTCACTAATAAGGTTACAATAGTTTTTATAAGGTAGGAAACGCGGTTAACATCAAAAGACCACGCCATCGATAAATGGTGAATGAAATGCCGTAATTGGAACATATTAACTTGGACGGAATGTGGCGCGGAGGATGGCGCTACGTCGCACAAAAATGTTGAAACAATTTATTTCTTATATTACTTCCAATCTAAGGAACGTGTTCTCTCTAAATATAGCGAAGAGATTGGCCACCGATATCTAGAAGCTTGACAGCTTTAGATTACCTTCCTTACGGTAATGCTACAGTAAAGAATAACATACCGGACAATAAGTCCCCGGTCTGACATATAGAATATAGATGGCGGCACTTACGAAATATCCCTACTAGTGGTCGATTGTGCGACCCTTTAAATGAGTTGTTGTGCTTTAAGTAACGCTAGTTTTGTTATTTTCAAAACAATGGAAAAAAATAATTTCGTGTGTTGGTTAAGCATTGCTTTTTGATGAAGAAAAATACCGTTGAATCAAAACAGTGGCTTCATAAAAATTATCTGGACTCTGCCCCAGGAAAATCAATCATAATTGATTGGTATGCTGAATTCAAACGTGGCCGTACAAGCACCGATGATGCTGAACAGTCTGGAGGTCCACATGAGGTGGTTACACTCATGAGGTGGTTAAAGCTGCAGTTGATATCATGAAGATATCGAAACGAAGGGAGAGGAAGGGAAGGAGCTCGAGGGAGAAAAAATCCAATTTTTGTATCAAATTAAAATTCCAATTCCACATTGTTGTCTTCAAATTAGTGGCTTGGAAAAACACAGCGCTGCAGACGGTTTGGCCACTGTTCATAGCAGTACTGGAACTCAGATATTGAAATTGCCTTCAGCTGATATGTTAGGGCCTTTTCAGTGTTCTTCACTGTCCCAAAACGGTGTTCTTTCGGAATTTTCAATCTTAGAAAAAGGAAAGGCTCACAGTGACTTAAGTCTGGTGCATAAAAGAGTTACAGTGATATCGTCAGTTACTAAAAACTCGTTAGCTGAAATTGCTGAGAGACAAGAAGAGTTGAATGAATCAAATTCAACTCCGATGATTGTGTCAACCGACGATGACATCGCATAAGATTCTTATTTATGTGGATATATTCATCACTTTTTGCAGCCGAAAGTCTTCCGTTGCTAGGTTCATATTCAATCAAGTCTCGGCCTTCCGAGAATGCTTTAAAATACCTAAAAACCCGGGCCCTTGATAAAATCCTCTTTCCATAGGCCTGTTGCACTCTTGCAGACGATTCCGACGATCTGTGCCCAAGTTTCAACCAAAACCTGATAATTCACCGTTGCTGGAAATTGTTGTTGTCAATTGTGTGCTAGAAAAATCCGGTTTACGAAAAGAATTGCTACAAACCACTAAGTAACTTTAAAGAGTTTAAAATCCTACTAAAGACGCATCAGATGACCTCCAAAAGTGAAGCCAACAGTGTTATCAGATCGAACGCTCTGCCACCAGTTTCAGTATCTTATTTACACTCCTCGTATTCATAAAAAAAATATTAAATATTTTGTGGTTTACCGCTAGTGGGGAGCCCCACTAACAATAACATTAGATCATTACCCGACTTGCCGAAGAGATCAAATATGACATCGTAAACTGGGAGTAAATATTCTATTCAATCATCGCTTGATGATATTAACATCATTACAAAAACAGGGGCCGAAACATATTAATAAACATATAAACATTCATATTAGTAAACTCCAAGAGATTTACCACTAAACACCAAATCACTTTTTTTAACTTATCGGCGCGCGTTAAGATAATTATTGAAGGAATCTTCGAGTTTTCAAAAGGAACAGAACAAAAATAAATTCATGGTAGTACCGTTTAATGCCTAAATAACACGAGGACCAGACAAAATTAAAAAAAAAGTGGACATTAAGATAGTCTACAAACCATGTAATATAGTAAGAGAAGTCCTGGGTAATCAAATAGATAAAGTAAAGGGTGTTACAATAAGAGTGTAATATTTGAATTGCGCGTCATTTTTGGTTCTCATGATTCGATAGTTTATGAATTGCGATAGGTCGATAAGAGAT
This sequence comes from Cosmopolites sordidus, assembly GCA_031761425.1. Taxonomy (NCBI): domain Eukaryota; kingdom Metazoa; phylum Arthropoda; class Insecta; order Coleoptera; family Curculionidae; genus Cosmopolites; species Cosmopolites sordidus. Next base: position 158,465 of record JARFXV010001083.1, on the reverse strand, counting down.
AGGAATTAATAAACATAGAGCGCTACGCGATACAGCAACGCGTCCTTATTGTTAAACATTACGATCAAAATGGTGAAAGTTTGGTTGCTAAGATTCGTAAAGTGCGTCCGATTTTCGGTAGAGATAATGTTCCAAATTTATCAACTGTGAAAAGAACAACTGAAAATTGGAAAGTACTAGTTCACTTATTGATGTGAAACACACGAGCTCGTAGTGGTCGTTCAGAACAAAACAACACGACAGTTCGTGAGTGTGGCTGAGAGTCCAGAGTCCTCGATTCGTCATCGTGTACAAGAATTTGACATTTTAACAGCCACTCTTCACCGTATTCTCACTAAAGATTTACGTCTCCATGGCAATATTGGCACAACAACTTGTGCCAACAGACCATACACAGCGAATAGAGTTCACCTATTCGATCATTGGACAACAAGAAGTGAATGCCGATTTTATGGACAAAATCAACTTCAGCGACGAGGTCCAGTTTCACTTCGGTGGCTTCGTTAATAAGCACAATTGCCATATTTGAGGCTCAGAAGAGCCACGAATGATTCATGAAAATGCATCTCCAATATGTCATTGTTTGGTGTGCAGTGTGATCTGGAGGAATCATTGGACCATTTTTCTTTGAAAACGAGGCAGATAATGCTTTAACGGTAAATGTCAAATGTTATCGTGACATGATAAACCAGTTCTTTGACCTTCAATTGGAAGATATTGCTCTTGAAGGCATGTGGTTTTAGCAGGACAGTGCCACTTGCCATAACCAGTCCAGTAACCAACCATAACCAGTGGCATCTCCCGTTTTGGTGATCACAATTGGCCGCCACGATCTTCCGATTCAACACCTTTTTTTGTAGGGTTTTCTGAAGTATCTGATTTACGCCAACAGGCCACGACCACCCAAGTACTGAAGGGTAAAATTGAACGAAATATCGCCACATTTATGCAAAAGAATTATTGAAAATTTCTCCAGAAGGGTATGCGTGCGCCACCAAAGCCGTGGCGGCCACTTACTGAATGTGTTATTCTATACATAATTTCCAAATATATAATATATTATTAAATATAAATACATAATTAAATATCTATATTATAAATCAATAAATATTTCAATACTTTGCCGCAAAAAAACATAAAAATCGAGGACTTATGGTATCAGTTATCAACATTGTGATCGAAGGTATACTTGGCAAACTAAAGGACCCACATTAACCAAATATAAAGAACACATTGCCCACATTAGACATGGCAGAAATGAAAAATCTTATGTTGCCATAGATATTAGTAATTTAAGACTTGTTAAAAGTGTAAATAATAACCGGGCCTTGGATGTGTATGAAAGCATTCAATTAAAAAAATGTACCCGGATAAAGGATCTATCCCATTCAACTTTTTCAGTTATTAATTGGACGCTTAGTAAACTTCTTTAGGCACGGTTATCAAGTAAATAAAACACATTTTAGTTTAGATTAAATCATCTTCTGATGATGGTAACATGGTTAGCGAAACGCGTGTCGTGAAGTTTTAAGTGATTGAGAAGTGAGACAGTGATTTGGTGTTTAGTGGTAAATAAATCTCTTCGAGTTCAGTGTTTCCAACCGAAGGTTCGAATAGACCAATTGAAATAATTTAGTGTTTACTACAAAAAACGCAATAATATGTTGCAATTATTTAATAACATAGTGTAGGTAAAATTCGTAATTAACAATTAATTTAAATAACATACGTCCAGTTAATTTTTGTCGTAGTAATTGTCAACTATAAAACAAGACTGTTTGCCAAGTTAACTGTTGCATAATATCCATATTTATTACAGAAAAAAACATGATTAAAATAGAAAATTATTGATATTATGATTTTCTGTCAATGTAAAATATACAAGCCGTTTAATGAAATTCTTGACATTTACCACAGTTAATTAACTCATTGAAATATAGCTTTTATTTATTTGTTAATTGATAGGAAGTATATATCATTATATAAATTAATCATACAGTATCAATAGTAAATAGTTAGCTATTTAGTTTGTTGCACCTAGTTGATAAATTATTATTACCAAGTTAAAAGGTTACCTTTATTTAATAATGAAAGGAAATAAAATATTATTAATCATTGTACATTGATGCAAAGGCTTTCAAGTAAATCTTCGCATATTCTTCTTTTTTAATCAGGTGAGACCTTGTGACCTGTTAATTTTGAAGAATTCCCTGAAATATACTATCTATCTATAGCCTGTACAAAACTAAAACAGTTGCATGTCATCGATGGCGATATTGAAGAACAGCAGAAATACCACTACATAAATTAAATAATTAAATAATCAAATGGAATGTATTCAATAAATTTCACATTTAGAGCTGGATTCGGTTCGCAGCATATGCGACGTTGTCGAGTTTCAAATTTTTCTTGTTGATATTTATTGACACCTTTGGAGGTTATCCCATTTGTATCTGAACGTTTACTTTAATTTATTACCTGATGATCGAAAACAGTTCTTTTAAGAACTCCCACAGTGTTATAATTGTCAGAGTAGCGCCAGTAAAAGGCCAAATCATTCAAATAGTTGTTGTCAAGGGTTTGTAGCATCTCTGATACACTATTTTGAACAAGAACGGGAATAATGGTTCAGTTTACCCTTTGCTGCTGTTAGAAAGGTATGTTAAGATAACTGCTAATAATTGGATATGTTTAGTTTAAGTCATATATATTATAGAAACTAGAATAATTTTCTTTTAGCGTGTTGCAGTACCCTTAAGCTTGAGTATGTCCACTTTAGTACTATTTCACAAAAAGTGAAAAACAATTAAGTTTTAAAATCGCTGAGAAAGCGTAGTTTTACTAAAAGGGTTACCAATAATGCAGCTTTGGATACAAGTTCTATTCGTGACTCCTTTTATATCATGTATGAACACAGTAGGTATTCGTAACCTAAGAAGTGTAGAAAAGACAATTCTTAAACCCATATGTAGTTTATACGTAGGCACTTAGTTTAATTTTCATTTTCAGGACAGCCTGTAGCTTTAAATTCCTTACATGAGCAATTAAAAGAGAAACAACTGTTTGACGGATGCCGTATGTCATTGAGCAACAAATTGAAAGAAGTAGGTTTTAAATGGAAGACGAGGGCTTATGAAACCCAATGTTACCCTAAAACGTATAGATTTTTGAGAGATTATATGAAGGAAAGAAAAAAAGCCTTAGACAAATTTGTTTTCTTAGATGAAAAATGGATTTTTCAAAATGGTACTGTAAGTCATTCATGGCAAGATAATAATAAGAAAAGTGTAAAAACCACCAAAGTTGATGGTAAAAGATAAGTTACATAAATATGCAAAAAATAATATAAGTTTTGACTGAAAAATTATTATTTTAGATACATCATACTTCATGCTGGCAGTGAAGATAGATTTATTGAGGTTGCAGAGAGCATATTTTCGTCAACAAATGAGCTTACTGATTACTGACTTACTGAAATGAGACATCCCTAGGCATTAGTATAATAGGCGATTCCGTATAATTTGACAATCGCTAAAAAAAATACTGTGTCGATTGGTGCAAAGAAATGCTCAAAAATACAATGCAAAAGCCGTGTATAATATTAACACAAGTGACGAATCTTGGATCTATGTATACGAGCCTGAAAGTAAAGAGCAGTCGACTGTATGGGTCTTTCAAAATGAACTAAACCCAACAAAAGTTGGTCGGGTAAGCACTTCGAAGCAAATGGTCGCCTGTTTTTTGGGGATAAATTGACATGTCGCTACAGTGCGACTAGAGAATCGTAGAACGGTCAATTCTGAATAATACACAACTATTTGTTTGCCAAAAGTTTTTAAAGAAATAAGAAAAACTAACCAGCGACGCAGGATCATTCTTCACCATGACAACACGATCTGTCACATCTCACATCGGACGGAATAACTCTATATTTGACCGGTCAAAGCATCGAATTGATGGGTCATCCGCCGTGCAGCTCTGATATTGCACCCAATGATTTCTTTTGGTTCCCGTTCGTGAAGAATAAACTACATGGTCAACGATTTTAGATGCCAGAAGATGCGGTTGATGCCTTCAAAATGCAAATTTTAGAGATACCTCAATCGGCATGGAAAAAGTGCTATGAAAATTAGTTTAAACGTATGCAAAAATATATCGATCATCGGGGAGAATATTTTATGAGAGAAGAGAATATAATGATAAAAATTTGTTTTTATTTATTATTCCGAATACATACATAGCAACCCTCGTATTGGTTGTACTCGAGTCGTAATGGAGTAAGTGGAAATTATCAATTCGCTGAAATTTTGTTAATTCATTTTTTGATGCCCAGCTAATTTAATTCTGTTAAAAACTTCTTAATTAGCCATTTTAATGAACTCATTTAAATCAAGAGGGCCGTACGCTTTTTTTTTCTATTAATGGACGCCAATTAAATAAATCGCTAATAATTACGCAGTAACATTTTAAAGAACAAGATTGGCCTGTAATTAGAAGAATACTAATTTTAGACGAGGATGTAACGCACATCTGTTTAAGGTGGAGTATATGTTTAGGATTACGTAAGACATCATTTGCTTTTGTGTCTTATGTGTTTTGAAAGCTTGTTTAGAAAAAATTTAATAATAAATATTCATTTTATTTCTTTTATTTTTAAATATTGGGTCGCTCAAAAAACTGATGAACCATACAGTACTATAAGTTTTTTTTGGTGTTGGTGTATATATATATGTTCTTTTTCGTTATTTCTTTACCATATTATATACAGACTTCAACTTTTTTTTCTATTCTCTATTGAATTATTTGTTCGTCTCATCCATTTTCTTGTATTCTTGCTCTCAAATGTTGATAAGTTATCACATTATGTTATTATCTCATAATTATCAAGTATAAGATCTTCTGTTTCGTTTCCGAACAAAAATATTTAGTTTTTGAAAAGTTCATTACCTAACCTGTCCTTTCGTATTCTCCCATAACACCATCGGTCATATATTGGAGATCATGTTTATCTTGGGCCATTAATACCTGGTGGTCGACGAATTGTATAGTGTATATGTTCTTGTTATCAATATTTATACCTATACCGAATTTTTCAGAAAGTCTTTGACACAAATCCTGAAAAAAATGGGTGAAAGGCAACATCCTTTTTATGGCCCTAGTAAATCATTTCGATACTGTTTGAGATGAGCTTCACAAAAAGCGATTTAACTTCACAAAGACAAATATACTATTCCTTTCTGAAACAAAACGTAATTAATGGAAAGTGAAATTTTAACGAGTAAAATGCTTTAGAACCAAAACAGAATATTGTTCCAAATTGCGATCATAAGAATAATTGTGCTGTATCCCCAAAAATATTTTCACATTGTAAATATCAACCCAATAATTGACACTGAACTGAATTAATGAATAAATTAAATGTCAGCTTGTGCCTTTGAATGAATACTTGTTGATTTTTAATACAGAGAACTTTCTTACACTTAATATATATCGATAATTTGTTAACTTTCACTCTTAATGTAAGAGATAAGCAAATTTCTACTTTTATCTATATTTGGAACTGATGTACTATAGTGGACATTAACATGGTGCCCCACTAATTTACTGGAGTCAATTTACCATTCCGACATATAGAGTGATTTTTTTAGTGCGTCCGAACTTTAAATTCAAATTAAACAACAACCAAATCACATGCTTTAAAAGTATTAATTTTATGAAAAATAACATTCAATGGCATTAATGTTTGAAAACAATTTCGGGCAAGTATCCGCCGCGGTTACTTCTGACAAAGCGCATTCTGTCAATCCAATTTCCAATCAATTGGAGTCTTCTGTCTTATGTCCAAGACGCTAATAGTTGCTGGTTTATAAGCATAGAACCTCAAATAAAATAATCTAAAGACGTAAAATAACATGATTTTGGAGGAAAATTCGAATTGTTCCCTCAATACATCGATTGTTGCATTGGCTGTATGAAACTACATTTCATCCAAATCAATATTATTCTAATTCGGAACTAAATAATCCAGTTGTTAAAAAGTTGGGTTTACATTAATAGAAATTCGCGATATATCTCTTATCTGGTGGAAAAACGCAATTCAAGGCCTCGTCCGACATATCCATATTGTTTGTTATTTGTTTAATATTGTTTTTTTATCTGATATTGACAAAAGAGACCAAAACACCTTTCAGCCATTTTTTAAAATCTATTTTGAAAAAAAGATCATACAATATTTACCTCGTTGGATTCAGAAAAAAAAACTCTTTCCAACAATGCCAAATTGAAGTACTGTTGTCATTTAATAAAAAATCAAGTTAGTCTTGGATTTCAAATATGCGACAAGAAAAAAAAATACCCATAAAATGTACCCAAAAAGTGACAAATATTTCATGATGATTGTGTATAAAAATTCATTAATACATCTCAAACCGCTCTCGAGATATTTGATCGATAGCGACAACGTATAACTAAAATTAAAAAAATAGTTTGAAATAAATACTCGCTTAGGAAAATACACATCAAAATAAAAAAATCAAATAAAAAAAAAGAATGGTATACAATGATCGTTCTTGTAATAAAACATTTTCATTGTGTGTGTGTGTGACGTTATCTGATGGGTTAGCGCGCACGAGCGAAATGAAAGTCTCCATTGTGAAGCCCGGCGATCGCCCACGACATACAAATTGGTAACAGTTTCGTAATAAATTTCACTCTCTTGATTTGATAATACCAATGCCGCTTAATTCTTCACCATTTCTGCGTGGTCTTTTATTGTTCGTTCATTCAAGGTGTTCCAAATAAATTTTTCGCCAAATAAGCTCGGCGACCCGATTTCTTTCGTCGCTGATTTCGCGCGGTTTGTTTTTGCATCATTAATATCGACATCTGGTGTGGGCAAAGTTTATTTTACTTCGCTATTTGGTTTCGTGTTTTAGGTTCGGATTATGTTCAGTTTATTCGGATATTTAAACAGCCAATCAATGAATGATCAACAACAGGGGACAATTTTCAAACATTTTTCGAGAATGTAAATGTTTCAGAAGTGTAATGTATGACATTTATAAAAATTGAGTCGTACACAATACAATAACGCGTTAAAATTGTTGAATTATTTTATGAAAATGGGTTTTCAGTGAAAAATGTTTTTAAAAAATAACCTGATATTTACGGTTTGCACAATCTTCCATCTGAAAGCGCTATCAATTGAATTGTTCACAAATTTCAAGTAACAGTTTCAGTGGAAGATAAAAGAAGAGCAATATATAGTCATAGTGGTCGTTGGCAAGAGCATATTGATTTGGTACGTAAAAGTGTTGCTGAAGCACCAGAAATTTCCATCGACGTTTGGGCTCGGTGAATCCATAACAGGGCGTATTTCACAAAAGGATTTAGCTCTAAAAGCATATAAGATTCAGATAACACAAGAAGTAAAATCAGTGGATCATTCAAATTCGTGCATTTGTCATCTAAAAATCATCAAAATGCAAAATCATCTAAAAACAAATAAAGTAAATTATTTGAAGCTACATTTCAAAGCAATGAAAGAGGAGAGGAAAATATGCAAGCTGAAGAGTAAAGAGGTAGTTGTAAAGGTCATTGCTTCCTGAAGAAAACATATTATTAGAGAGCCGATGTCTGCCTGAACTCGGGCAAGGTTACTGGGTATCAGTGTGTTTAGTCAAAGTGGTGGACTACTGACTCGTTCTACAGAAAAATTATTTCATATTAACTTTAGCTTTATCGTTGCAAAGGGTTGCAAATCAAACTAGTGCTGTATATTTTTCTAAATCGTCAATAAAATTATATAACATTTGTGTTTCGTATTGTTTGGCAAATCATCAAGATCATATATAAGTTGTATAACAAAACTATTTTTATTTGTATTTTTTTCCTTATAATTAAAAAGTTATATGAAACTGAAAATACATTTTAAAATCTAGTACCGATGACGCTCCGACAGTTTCCGAAAAAAATCCGAGCGTGTGTAACCTCACAATATTAGGAGACATTAAAACGAATGGCAATATCGCCAATATCGGGTCGGCTCAGAATAATTCGGAAGGTATAGCTAAATTTACTTTTGCGTCTTTTCCGAAAAGACGTTCGGACAAATCGGAAAGAGTCTCAGGCAAATCAAAAAATGTATCGATCTTAATTATTGTTCTATAGGTTTAACCTATATTTTTGACTGAATTTGTTGGTTTGCAGCGATTTGAAAATATACTTTCTTTTAATTGTTATTTAGGCTTTCGGTGCTGTTTTCGACTTTATACTCATATATCTTTACATAAAGATGTGGTGGCTCAAAGATAAGTGCAGAATGAAATATTGAAATTAGATTTGGGTTCCTTTTGCGTTTTGCATTCGTGTTTATAACTTTTATTTATATCATTTAATTCACGCAGGGAAAACAAATTAAGGTGCCAAATTTGTAAGAAGGAATATTCCTTCGTGTCCGCAAGGAATCTACTAGGAATGTAGCAACACAACCGAGGGTGGTAACAATTAGAAAGTCCTGTAGGATCATCTATTTTGTAGGATACAAATAATAATATTCAAGAAAGCGCGAATAGAGAAGAACACACTTTTATGTACTTTTCTACATAATTTACATTGTTGTTAAAACATTTGTCATACCGCTCAACAAGTTTTTGAATTCCGACGTCAAAAAAGTCTTCCGCTTTTGAAGAAGCCCAATCCTTGACGACAGTTTTAACTTTCTCGTCGTCGTTCAACCATTAAACCAAACCATTGACCATCAAGGAACTCCTTTAAGTACTAAAACAAGTGAAAATAACTGGGTGCAAGATCTGGATTGTAAGGTGGATGGTTCAGTTTTTCCCATCCAAAAGACCTGATTAGACTTTGTGTTTGACCAGAAACATCTGGCCTTGCATTGTTATGAAGCAACATCACACCGGAAGACAGAAGGCCATGCCGTTTGTTTTGTATGGCATGCCGGAGTTTTCTCAAGGTGACACAATACGAATCAAAATTGATTGTTGTGCCTCTCGCCATAAAATACACCAACAAAATCCCTTTCCTGTCCCAAAAGACAGTTGCCGTGCTGAAATTGTCTGTTTGGGCTCGGTGGTTATGTGAGACAACCAGGTCTCATCTCCTGTAATGATGTGGTCTAACAATTCATCTCTTTCCTGACTGAATCGAGTCAAAAACGATAAAGCACAGCCTAATCTCTTTATTTTGTGATCGTCAGAAAGCAGTCTTGGAATCCAAAGAGAACACAATTTTCCATAATTCAGTTTCTCCGAAATTATGGTGTACCTTGAAACCTGCGGAAATTCACTTAATAACTTAATAGTAAATCGTCGATTCTGCCGAATTTTGTTGTCCACATCACGAACCAAATCTTCAGAAATCAGAGAAGGTCGGCCAAGGCGTGGCTCATCATGCACATTAACCTGCCCGTCCTTGAACATTCTCAGCTACTTTCGAACTTCACCTACTGTCACTCATAGCATTATCAGTGTAAACCTCACAAATCTGACGGTGAATTTCGGCTGCTGCCAAGTTTTTTTGCACTCAAGAATCGAATTACAGATCGTATCTCATCGTCGGCGGGCGACTCAATTTTCATAAACACTATAAACTTCTACAGATCAGCACACAAATAGATGATACGGCTGCAAATGGCGACTAAACGTGCGTAAAGCATGCTGGGGAACAAACGGACCTTATTTAAAAAATAACTTTCGTATTATTTTTATACGCGTAATGACGATTTCAAATTACTGGACATGCAGGTGTAATTTTATTCATTTTCGCACAATATATGTGATTTTTTTCGCAAAATTGATTACAAATATCAATTAGCATACAATGAAAGGTCAAAATGGCCATAAGTTTTCCAGACTAGAAAGCTCACCTTTAAGGAAAATATGTTTTTGTTCTTTTATAAAAAAAATATGAATAATTTTGATTTATGTGAAATAAGGCATAATTTATACCAAAATTCCAAGTAATAACACAGAAATTGATTCCATTAAAATAATTTATTGTTTGTGAAAAATATACATATCAAAATAATTTAAGGGATAGGAAATATATCATTAACTGCAAATCAATATTTGTATATATTTTTAAATTGATTTTCATCAGACATACTGTTTTTTTTTATATAAAGACGTTATTCCAAAACTCCACGTACACATTTTATAAAGTTTGCAAAAAACGTGAAAACAGATGAAATTTGTTTGAATTCATCGAGAATATGAATTAAACATTTTTAATGTTTACGATCAATAATTGGTATTCAAAAAACAACGAAATTTCTTCAGTGTTCCACGTAAAAATTTGTCCATTCTTTTAGTCGCCATCAAACGTTAGCAAGCGTCTTCCGAGACCGATTTCCGGCCATAAGCCGTCATCAGTCGGGCTGGAGCTTAATATGCGAAAGCAACTAAATGATCAAGGCTACGACCATATATATGGGCCATGTTGGATGTAGGTTGCAATTAAACACAGCTTACGCAATTTTGTAGTTCGTAAGAGTACTACAGTGTGAAACCGTTCGTGAACCGTCCAGGCTCCATCTGGGTACCAGGTATACATGAAAAGCTGCGTGAATAGTAGGCTTGTGAAGAATATTAAAAACATTTAAAAAACAAGGAAACTTTTTCCAAGCTCCACGCAAAAATTTGCCATATAGCGCAGAACCGGAAACCAGTCGTGTCTACGCCATTTAAGTGAACTTCTGCCCACTGAAATTGAAGTTAGAGACGCGATTTCCTCTGGATAATACTAGCAGGTCTCACACGTCTACGAGCATAAAATCTGGTTTCATGCAGTCTATTCCTGATGGTTTGGTAACTAGTTACCATTTGCATGCAGCCAATTTGCTAAAGGCAATGCGGAAATTGCTGTTCCGCAAAGTCTCTAATCGAATAAAACGGTCTTAGACCGTTAAAACTTGTCTCCCTTTGTTTCTATTGAATCATTCCCTCTGCACATAACGGAGTATTACATTCTAAATGATGTCTCCATAGTATTAACAAATGCAAGACTAAACAAAAATCCATGCACATATCGAAAATAAAGAAAAAAGCATTAATATTATTTTCAACCTTCTAATACAAAATACATGATTTTGTATTAATTTATTTTAATGAGTTTTATTATTACCAGATCATCAAATGGTTAAATTATTCTATAAACAACTATTAGCCGCTACAGGTAGTATTGTTTTGCGCGGGTCTTACTTCAAAGTGCACCTGTATACTCCGGGACGAATGTCGAGGTAGTCGAACATTCCGCTTCGTGCTGAACACATGTCCCCACGCCGACAGGATTGACAGCGATCTAGAAGTTGACGCCGCTGATAATCCTGTTTTAGTAGTCTCTCCATTTGAGATATGTTGATTAGCTGGCCAAGCCCTACACAGGCTTATTCTTTTTATATTTTCGTAGAGGGTTAGAGCAAGATTTTCGAGCCCGGTAGTTTTTGACCCCGTTCATTTTAGGCTATAAAATGGTCAGTCATCTTAGTCTATGAGTATTCCGAACTACAGACTTATTAGACTCCGATCATTGTAGGCTCCAGAATTCTTGAGATCCAAGCGTTTTGAACACTGAACTCAATGAATGAATTCAGTAATCAACCATCTTAAATAACTGGACAATCCAGAGGCTGAATAGTCGAACAGCACCACAAAACGATAAGGCCAGATAATACTTTATTATTATTTTCATTAATATGCATCAGTAATTGTTCAATCACAATTCGTCTACCATCGTTTGATAACACTGCATAATGTGGTTTCATTTAATTTAATTTAGACTGACTTAAGATTATTTATTTTCATTTTCTTTGTACGCTAGACAAAGAAAATGAAAAAGGAAAATGAAAAGTGCCCTAATACTACAAGAATGTTTTTTTAAGATTGAACCTTTCACTTTATATGCCTAGTTAAGTAGGGTAGCTGTGGACACCACAGTTAGATTTTTTACTTACCAACTGTTTATTTTTTTAATTTTTGTTTTTTATATTGATTTCTGAAGTTGTGCTTGTGTTTATTAAATAATTATTATTATTACTGAGTCTTTTTGGCAGAGACAAACTTTTTCCCAGTTTGAGGCTTGTTTTAATTTTTTTGTGATTCCGATGAACTGAGCGACGCCCTTATTGACGTGTTTGTACAATCCATCCATGAACTACGACCCAACTGCCTTCGGCGAATGGCTGCCGTAGCGGTAATTTAAGTAACAAAAAAAGTTTACGTCACAATATGTTTGGTATATGAAGTATTGAAAACGGTAGAGCCTAACCTAACCTAGCTTACGTCTCTACCATTACTACATCCCGTACAGTGTCATCTCGAATAATTGGAGATCTTTACGCCTCATCCTGTATATATAAATGTGCGAGATAAGTTCAGAGATTATTGCTCAAATATGTAATGAAACAACTGGGAAGGTTGAAACAATTTCGTTTCAACATAATTTTCGAAAAGTTTTATGCAATTGGAACATCATGACAATGATGCATTTTTGCCTAAAAAGTTATATATTCACCCTGTAACATTATCATGGTACAAAGAGGTACTTTTTCTATGTTCCCAAGATAAGTAGTATTCTTGTGGTTATATTAGAAATGCTCAAACGATACGAGTTCAGTGTACCATGTAGTTTCAGGTAATTTAAACTGTTGGTTTGAACAAAATAGGTTTAAGGTTTCGTGAAATAATGTGTAATAATTTTGGTAGGTCCGAATTTCCGATAGGGGTCGCTGTCAAATGAAGTGTGAATTTGCGCGCAAATTTAACTGCGTGATGTATTTGCCGAATTATCGACAAATTCCGAATGAATTTTACGTTGCTCAATATAAAAATAAAAACAAGACAAAAAACTGTGCATTCCATAGAAAATATCACCGTTGTTGCTGGCTGTGTTGATGAGGATCCAAATTTATCAATTTGTTGCCGTTCGCAGGAAGTTGGGCTTTGTTATTTGACTACGTAGATTAGTTAATTCCGAATTTGAATGATATTGATCTGGAGAAGATGTGATTCCAACAGGCCGGCTCCACATGTCATAGAGCCAACGCAACACTCGATTTATAGAGGGAACAATTCGGTGAGAAAATTATTTCGAGGAACGGACCACGGACAATTACGGTCATAGAACCCCAATTTCTTGAAAAAGTCGGAAATTCGATTGACGGAATGCGCTTTGTCAGAAGTAGCCGCGGCGGACATTTGTCTAAAATTATTTTCAAACAATAATCGGCTAGTCATTAAGCTACGGATCTGACATATAGATGGCGTCACTTATAAAAAATCGTCGATAAATGTATAATATATTCCAAATATTAAAAAAAAAACATTGTGAAAATGACTGAAACAAATTCATTTAACTGGGGAAACAATTCGTTTGGGGGCAAACGTTTTTAAATGTATAGCGAAAATTTAGACATGTCTCACTTCTAAACTTGAAGAGATTTACCATTAAACACCAAAACGCTTTTTTGAACTGCTCGACGCACGTTTCGCTAACCATGTTAGCATCATCAAGAGATTATTTAATCTGATGATTTAGATTAAATCATCGTTTAGTGGTAAATCTCTTCAAGTTTAGTATTTCACACCAAAGGTTCCAACAGAAGAATTGATGTTTCACTTCGTTTATCGAAAAAAATCATTATTTTTACCGTTCAAGCATAATTCCTTTGGCATTGCTTAATTCGGAAAATGGACCGTTCCCACTGAAACGAGGGGAGTGGAAAATTTTCTTAATTGAATCGATTCAACAGACGGGGACCTTGCAACTAGCTAATGCCGTGCAGCTAATGGATTGCCCATTGCGAAATTTAATTAATCAAAGTTGCCTTTGGTCTCTAGCTATGGCTTGCATTAAAGAACGACACGGAATATTAAAAAAAAGTAATTGCAGTCCTTTTAATAACATTCTAACGTTAAATATTATCTTATAATAGATATACTAAGTTGCTAGATAAACTATATAAACGAAGCAACACTAGGTATACTAAACTTTAATTAATAAACATCAGGGGCTGGTCAGTGAAAAAGGTAAGTTCTTTTATTGGAACCTTCGGCGTGAGACACTAAACTCGAAGAGTTTTACCACCGAATAGCAAATCACTTTTTTTTAAACTTCTCAACGCATATTTGCGTTGAATTCCTTTAATTTAGATTGAAGAATCTCCTAGATTCTTGAAGATTAAATGATCTGATGCTAACATGGTTAGCGAAAAGCGCGTCGAGAGTCTAAAAAAGTGATTTAGTTGCTTTTTTAGTGGTAAATCTATTTGATTTTAATAGAAAAGGTGTTAATTTGCGGTGTTATAATGCGAAAACCAACTTTGCAAAAAAAATAATCAAGATAACATTCTAGAATTTAGTCTAGAATTTACAAATATTAGACAAATTAAAGTTTGAATTTTTGAAAAAGACATTACTTTCAGAGACGTTTAATATTATTAAATAAATTATTAATTTATTAATTAATTAATGAAAAAATTGTAAAATACAATTTTTGAAAATTTAGTCGACCTATACTAAATTGCACCACCCACTATCAAAATGTATAAATTTTATATCCACTAAATTATAAGATTTTGACTTGATACTTTAATCGCATCTTTAATTTGACATACTTGATGTCATGCCAAATTTTAAATATTCCATGATATATCCTACTGTTTACTTCAGAAACTGTTTATTTTAAGAGGCTATCACAATATTATGAACAAGATAAATAAAATAAATATTTTATTTAAGATACAGAACAAATTCTTTAAAAGGCATGATTTAAAAGAGGAATGTAGATCGACATTTGTAGCTAATATGCTTAATAGAAACTGAATTAATCTTTACTAAACACTCACAATATACTTAATTCTCGGTGATGTAGAAAATGGATTGATCCTCTAAAATGTAATTAACTTGCTTAAAAAGCTTTTTCCTTTTGCTGAATCCCGTAAATAAAAAAACGCAATTTACAACCACTATATATATATATATATATATATATATATATATATATATATATATATATATATATATATATATATATATATATATATATATATATGTTAGTTTAAAACCCTTATATTTTATGTTTCACTTCCTTACCTCCAGCCACCTGTACCTAAAAATTTAAAAAGGCAACCCCTAGCTTAAACATCCTAATAAGTAAACTGCGTTTACAACACTGAAATCAATTGATTCGTTCTCGTAATAGAGGGGAAAATGATAGTATATTACTATCGATCATTATATCATATTACGGGCCATTAGTAAACCTTTTTTAACTAAAGCATAAACATAAATGAATGAAATAATTGAAAATTTACAATAAGCATTAATTAATAACTAAAATTAAATTAATAACTTTTAAAAACCCGACTTCAAAATTTACTTTAAATGCTCAAAATATCCACCACTGTTAGCTAAACAATAATATAATCTGTTCATCAATTATTTTTGAACGTTTTGAAAGATGTCCTTATAAATTAACTTATCATGTATGCAAATTCTCTTTCTGAGGTCCTGAATATGCTGCGACGGTGTTTTATATACAACTGTCTTTAGGTAACCCCAAAGAAAGATATCTAGTGGTGTTAAATCTGGAGATCTCGCCGGCCATTCCACAGCGTCTCTTTTGCCTGTCTGTCAGGAAACTTTTGAACCAGCCATTGTCGAAAATGTAATGCGTAGTGTGGTGCTGAATCGTGAAAGTATAAATTTTGTTCATCCAACAGTGGGTTTCCTTCTTCATCGATTTGGTTTTCTAAGGGCTGTGTTATGAATGGATCGATTTCGTTTTTCAATAAGTTTAAGTACAATTCACTGGTCAAATTTTTTTCAGTAAAAATCGGACCTATTATTTCATTCCCTAGAATTCCAATCCAAACGTTAATTGTCTGGGGAAACTACGTTTGACCCCCTCGAAACACATGTGGATTGTTATTATCCCAGTATCTACAATTATGTTTATTTACAAATCCATTAAGGAAAAATGTTGCTTCATCACCGACAAAAATATTATTTATTAAATTCGGATCATTTTGGAATCATCCAAAATTTATTTTTCTCTCCATTATCAGAACGGATCGATCGATTTCAATTTTGTAAACGCAGATTAATTAGGATTTTCAAGGCCTTTGATGAGGCAACCCCTCAATGAGACAAGATAGGGGTTGTCATTCAAAATTTTTCGATAGATGTGACTGGAGGTAAGGAGGTAATTTTTCTTTTGTTAATTTAGAAGCTGACAATTTGGGATTATTAGCAACTTTGCGTAGAATCCAACGCTCATCGTATATTTTTTTCAAAGAAACATTTTGCTCACTCTATTTTTTTATCAGATGATCATTGTTATAAGGTGTTATAATGGTTTGCACTGTGGTGTAGGGCCTTTTAATAATTTTTCCGATTTCCCAATAAAATTTTCCAATTTTGTAATGGTGAATCGCCAACTCTCTCTCTGTTATACTTGTTTGGCCCCTCTGATGCTCCTCCTTTCATTAAAGATGCAAAAACGTAAGACTTACAAGTTTATTAAAACTGCACAATACTATAATAAATTGAATTCGGAACTGGAGAACTAAGGCAAGATTTTTTATTGCAATAAATTAATGGTCTACGAGTTTCCATTTGACTATAAAAAATTATAAAATCAATTTTTTTTCAACAAGTTTGTTATTATAAGAATTTCTGATAAAAAACTTTCATCTATAGTCATCCTTCCATAAATGTACAAAGCAAAATTTAAGAACATTGTTATTTAAAAAAAAAATCACTTATTTGAAAAAATTTCGAGTGTACCAGTTTCAGTTTGATATACTGTAAAATAACAATATAATATATAAGGCATAATTTTAAATACAATTAGTTGCTAATTGAATTTTTTTTTTACGAATAGTATTATCAAAGTCAGTACTTTGAGACTGTCAACATTTCGAAAATTGTATTTACTTCTTCAGGATAATGGAATTTATAAAAATATGTGTTTACATGCAAGACAGTGAAATATATATAATTTACCCAGACAAATATGCTAATACAGTATGTCTTTCTTTTTGTTTGTTTTTTGCTTTTTAATTTATACATAACTATGTATTATAGGAACTTAGGAACTTACTTTACTTAACTAAGTAAAGTAAGTTCCCCTTTAATCACAAATCAAGTTTTGCTAAGAATATACATAATTGTTACAGGTTTCATTAAAACACATAGTACAATATTAAAATAAGTGAAAATGCACTGAAAACGAACCTTTAAAAAAACACTTTAAAAACATACACTTCGACTTACCTGCCGACTATCACACAACGAATGTAAACGTTTTACCGGTATTTAAATGTTTTCGCAGGCATACAAAAAAGATTTTAATATGTATACATCTATACTAAAGATAACTGAAAACTAGCAATATTACTTCTTGATTTTTTCAATTACAGTGGATCCGAAAAATATTCGCACAAGTATATTCCTATAAACGTATGAAAATAAAAATAAAAATGTAATAAAAAATAAGTTATTAGGGAAATTAATATACAATTTTAGTAGAACCATAATTTAAGTATTAAATAATTATAAATCCATATTAATAGTAAATACGTCAATAAAAAAGATCAATTTATAAAATTTAGTCATAAAGATGTTCGGACATTAATTAATATCAATAATAAAATTAACTGCATAAAAAATTTAGCTTATAACTAGTATTTGGTATGACCACCTTTGACCTTAATCACATTTTCTAAACGTTTTGGCGTAGAAACCATCAGTATTTTCGCGTCTATTTTATTCCATTCATCTAATAACTATTCTTTAAAGTTTCTTTATTAGTAATTTCATGTTTCCTTTTATTACTTTCCAAATAATGCCAAAAATTTTCAATGGGATTAAGGTCAGGTGACTGAGACGATATTTTAATCACTTTTGAAGAGTTGTATAATAGCCATTCGCGAACTATTCCCGCACTATGTTTAGGATCATTGAATTAAAATATTTAATAGAATATTGTTGTCCATTTTAACGTCAATAAACACCAAGTTAGCAACCCTCGCTGAGGATATACACCATCAAACCATTAGCGATCCCCCACCGTGTTTAACAGTTGGACAATTTTCTGTGTTGAGCTCTTAACACAGAAAATATCGTCGTTCCAATACATTTCAGACTTCAAAATGTACTTCTTAGCAAAATCCAGTCGAATTTTAATATGTTTTACTTAACCAAGGCTTTTTCCGAGCCACGCGTCCATGATATCCATGTTTTCTTTTACAACGGATTGTTTCGGTACTGACTGCTTTTTAAGAATGGTTTTCTATCAATGTTTTAAGGTTAGGTGCACTAATTTTAGGGGTTTTAAGCACTTCTTTTAAAGTAGAAGGTTGATCTCTTTCATTTAATAATTTCGGATGGTCTGTTTGCTTCTTCGGAAAAAAAATTTCCTAATTTTTGTAGCGTTGCACGATATCTCCAACCGTACCTTTACTTAACTGAAGCATTTGGCCAATTTTTCGGTAAGAATTTCCCCTTTCAAAATGACTAATTGCCTTTCAGAATTAATGTTTTTTTTATTTGCTATACGACCCATTTTAAGATGTTCCTTGGACATCAGTCCACCAATTACTATTTGTAGTAAACAACATTCGAAGATTACCACTTATCTGAATTACCATTTACCAATTCAGATTCATTTTTTGTTTGCGCGTCCGAATAGTTTTGAGGAGTATAAAAGCAATATTTATGTTTTTATTCTTAAAATTTTAGAATTAAACCGATGATTTCGGAATTTTATTATACAAGAAGTTAAAAGAAGGTAAAAACGGTAAAATATACGGGAATTTTTTTTGCATAAATTGGAAATGTTAGAATGTTTTTTTAAATAGGGTGTCTTTGCAATAGAGCTCTTTGCAATATTAAGGTTCGACATAAAAAGATAGGACACCGTTTTTTTTTTAAATTTATATTCCATAATATTCATATCTTCTTGTATTTAGTACCTTGATTTACCTACAGAAAAATGTACCTGAAAAATTAATATCGAGGAGAAGTGTTACATCTGAAATATTTGCAAATAATGATTTTAATTAAGGTGGACCAAAAAGATATGATAGTTCCTCTTTTTTCTAACATTGAAATCATTCGATCGGGAAGAGTTTTGTAAAGGCGATTTATGGAATTTTGAGGAAGTTTGGACCATTCTTCCTCAATTACCTTTTTTAATTAGTCTTGAGTTTGAAATTGCCTCGAACCTTTCGAGGCAACCTCGATTAAAATTGTAGATTGAAAAAAAGATAAACAAGCTTTATATACAAAATAAACAAGTGTTCTATCTTTTTGTTGTACCGTATAATTAAAACATATTTATAAACATTTCAAAGGCATTAATCTATATTGTAAACAAACTGAAAGATGCTGTTTCACAGGAAAATATCAATAACATTGAAGAATAATGTAAAAACACACAAAGACATGAGTAGTCCTATTAGCACCGGACCTTATGTTAGATTTCCTGTCAGTTTTAGTTTCAGTTTTACGTTTCGAAAAAAAAAGTTTTTTTAATTGTATTTTCACTCTTCACTGCTAAAAGGTGTATAACTTTTGTATATATCGGTTTCACGCCGTTTTTTTTTTTAATTCAAGGCTTAATACTTTATGGCTCAAAATATTGTCCATTGTTGGCCACTACTTTCTCTCTTTCTCATCTTTCAGGCAGCATTAGAATCCCGCGTTAAGAAAACCTGGTCATCTATTGAAGCGTTCAACGAATCGATCCAATTTTTGACTTCGTCATAAGGCCGGAAGTGCTGGTCAGCCAGACCGTGTGCCATCGATCGAAACAGGTGATAGTCAGAGGCAGTCACGGCTTGAGAATACGGCGGGTGCGGTAGGACTTCCCATTTCAACGTTTCCAAGTATATTTTGACGACTTTCGCAACATGGGACTGAACATTGTCATGCTGCAAAATCACTTTATCGTGTCTTTCGCTGTATTGCGATAGTATGTCTTTCAATGCTAGGCTCAAACGCATTAATTCGATAACTATCCCCCTGTGATTGCTTCAGATGGTTTTAATAGCTCATAATACACTATACCGAGCTGGTCCCACCAAATAAAGAGCATGACCTTGGAGCCTGAATATTCGGTTTGGCCGTCGGCATGGAAGAGTAGCCGGGATAACCCCATGATTTTCGATGCTTGGGATTATCGTAATAAACATATTTTTCGTCCCCAGTCAGTATGCGATGAAAAAATCCCCTCCGTTTTTGCCTTTCAAGTAACTCTTCACAAGCCTTGAATAGGATCGGACTGAGTACTGATGACTGAAGACTGAAGATGAAAAGAGAGGATATATGAAAGCCAAAAGAACCGATCTAGAAATAAATATAGAAAAAACAAATGTGATGAAAAAAAAACCAATCCAAGAAGAGAACAACACTGGATAATCCGTGATAACAATATTGAAGTTGTGAAGAAATTTACTTATCTGGGAAGCAAACTAGACAAAACCAAAATTCCATAAAATATCACAAATCGTATAATAAAGGGTAACAAAGTTAATTATTCCCTGCATTATGTCCTAAGACCTAAACTTATTCAAAGGAACACGAAAGTTAGGAACTATTAAACATTCATTCGTCCAGTAGTCACCTACTGCTGCAAAACGTGGATCCTCACAAATATAACAGAAGATGCTGGCAGTATTCAATAGAAGAGTACTGAAAAGGACTGGTAGTGCTGTGAATAATAATGGCATGGTAGGACAATGTAAGAAGAGATACTGAAGAACTAATGCACATCATAAACTGGCAAAAGATTTTCTCGAGATCGGTCTGGTTGGAGGCGAAGGTTGAGGGAGGTCAAGGGTTTGTAACCCTTGAAGGGATGTCAACAAGCTGCAGTACCACAGGAGGAAGAAGACAAAGATGTATATAAGTACATAAAAATTAATGTGATAATCAAATTCTGAACAGGAATGCCTAAAATGTCACCAATGCATTCAATTGGGTATTTGAACATTTTTTTTTTCATAAATGGAAAGATCGTATATAAGTTTTATAACAAAACTATTTTTATTTTTATTTTTTCCTTATAATTAAAAAGTTATATAAAATTGCAAATACATTTTTAAACCTAGTACCGATGACGCGCCGATAGTTCTCGAAAAAAATCCGAGCCCGTATGACCTCACAATGTTAGAAGACATTAAAACGAATGCCAGTATTGCCAATATCGGGTCGGCTCGGAATAACTCGAAAGTTACACCGAAATTTACTTTCTCCCTCTTTCCGAAAAGACGTTCGGAAAGAATCGGAGTTCCGGGCAAATAAAACAATTTACCGATCTTAGTCACTGTTCTATAGGTTTAACCTATATTTTTGACTGCATTTGTTGGATTGCTAACGATTTGAAAATATACTTGCTTTTAATTGTTATGTAGGCTTTCGGTGTTGTTTTCGACGTTATACTCTTATATCTTTACATAAAGACATGGAAGCTCAAAGGTAAGTTTAGAATGAAATATTGAAATTAGATTAGGGGTCCTTTTGTTTTTTGTGTAGGGAAAATAAATTTAGGAAAAACAAATTAACGTGTCAGATTTGTAGGAAGGAATATTCCTGTGCGTGTCCATAAATAATCTACATATAGCAATACAATCGAGAGTAGTAATACTGAGAAAGCTCTACAGGATTGTCTATTTTGTAGGACACGAATAATAATATTCAAGAAAGCACAAATAGATAAGAATACAATTCTACTACCAATTTGGAAGGTAATCGTATTTGAAAAGTCTTATACTTACGAAAGTTTACAGAATAATCTAATTTGTAGATGGTTGAAGAGTACAGAAATTTGTGTGATCATTTGGATGAACAACTAATTAAATTAAGAACTATTATAAATGAGATGGCAAAGTAGTTTTCCATGGAATCAAAACAAACGTCTGAAGGAGTATACAAAAAAAAAGAAAAATAGAAAAGCAAACCTACTATCCAAAATGGTATATTTCTATTCTAAATAAAACAAAATAGTTAAAATATTTATTGTTTTTAACGATTTTGGTACATTTCATCTATTGATTGAACATATTCATTTGATAGGGTATGTTGAAACACAGATTAAAAATGTATTATAGGCATTAACGACTGATGGTAGGCTGACAGCGGTTCCAGGATATGTTGTGGTACATAGTGGTTTTCTAGTGGGTAGACCCACACATCGAAAATAAAAGTTTTCCACTCAAAAAAAAACTGGTTTAGGTGCCTTCTCTTACTTCTGACTGGTCATGCATTAGAGTTAGTAAGCAGATGAATTTATTTATATTGTAAATATTATTAAATTAAAAAGGAATAAAACAATTTTTTACTTTGTTATCTATCACCTTTATTTTTAAACAAAATTTGTGTGACTATAGTTTCGTAAAACGACTTTACATTCTCAAACACTACTTTAAAACATTGATTTATAGTATAATGGGTAAAAAATTGCTTTAT
Organism: Cosmopolites sordidus; assembly: GCA_031761425.1. NCBI lineage: Eukaryota > Metazoa > Arthropoda > Insecta > Coleoptera > Curculionidae > Cosmopolites > Cosmopolites sordidus. The sequence continues at coordinate 135,975 of JARFXV010001083.1, read as the reverse complement.
TCCTTTTTAAAAAATGAAATATCACAAAATAACGGACAAATCAATCAATAATTTTTAAATTATATTTATTTATAATGCAAATATTATTTACATTGCAAATATTAATAAATCAAGAGTATAATGTGGTGGTTTGTAAAACAGGTAAGCCGAAAAATCGCCATCGTTTTAAACATACTGAAAACCTTAATTAAAGCAATAATGTAGTATGGGTGGATCTTTTTTTTTGAAAATATTGTTAATAGAGCTTAGTGTGGTGTTTTAAAGAATCGGTAGGGTTTTAAAAGTATTGACAGAAGATATAATTAGTAATTAGTAATTTTGAATTTTTGATATATATAGATAGATAGATAGATAGAAGCCGTTGACAGTACTGACATGAAATCACTTTACCATAATGACGTCACAAGCATGGCAGCCAATCGCGGCGCGTTCATAGGAACGTGATTTTTTTCAATTTTATAAATTTTAATTCGTAAATAGTTAATTGTAATTTTTTTTCGCATCGATTATCAATATTATTTATGATAAAGTTTTAAAACAAAGTAAAAAAACCGATATTTATTTTTTATTCAAAACCCCAATTTTTAAAACTGGAACAATATTCGTCATTATTCATTATATAATTACGAAATAGTGCATTGCATACAAAAACAGAAACTGCTCTTCATATTCATAAAATTTCAAAAATACAACACCGCAATCGATATCAAAATGCGCAGCACATTTTTCAAATAAAACCAATCTCGTAAAACAGTCAGGGAGGATACCGGCAACTTTAGCCGGTGCAACTAATGGATTACCGATTGCAAAACCTAATTAATCAACCGCTTCCTCCTGCTCCTGCATCTATTAGTCGAGAAAAAGACCGACAAGTTTCCTAAAAGAGCTTCAACAACATTGTGTTACACTAACGTTACAGATGGAACAAAAGTATGACGTTTACCTACATATGGCATTAATGACCTTTTCCGCATCAAACATTATTGTTGATTGATTGGAGACTGAAAATGGATTCCAGTTAGCAGCTGCCGCACTTTTCGAAACAGGCATTGTTTGTGAAGTAATACCTATTTTTGTAAATGTCGCTGTGAACGGATGTAATTTTGATCTTGACATATACGAGGTAGTATCTTAAAGTAAGTATCTCAACAATATGTTAAAAACTATATCTTTGTTTGGCTATTACACTTAAATAATCGGTAGCACCAGTACAAAGCCATATATGACATGATAAAGATTGTCTAAATAGTAACAGAACTTTAACAACGCTATGAAGATTTGTATTAATATACACACTTATTTAAGTAAAGTAATATTTTAGGGCCTCAACTTAACCCCCAAGAGAAGTACTATAGCGGGTCCCGATTCAGGAGCACATGGGTATGCTCATATATCTTTGATTATTAATATCTTTTGATTAAAATATCCAATTTAATATATTTTTTTTAATTTAAACCTTAATCAGTATTGAAATAGACTATATCTATAGAAAGTTGCAAAAAATAATAGTATCGAATAATACCATCGAAAAAATCAGCAAAAATTAAAAAAAAAAGTTAAAATGAGGTGTTCTATTCAAACTATCATATCTAGGCCAAATTAATAGATAAAAACTTTCTTCCAAGGGCATTTAAAAGGGGACTTAATATACTTTCAGACATTTATTACATAACTTAGCTTTAATTAAAAAAATATTTTTATTTAGTTAGGTAAAGTTCGTTGGTTTTAAAATAATAATGCTTAGTTAAACATATAAAGTCATTAATTTTTCATTAATACAAACGCTTTAATCACGCTTAATAAATCTTCATACTCGTATAACGCTTTTACTTCAGACGCACAGCGAGTAGTAGAACGCGTGTTCATTTTGAGCTAATGAAAATGAAAGAAACCGATAAATAAATGTTAAAAAAATTCAAAATCAAAGTTGTCAATAAAAATACTATAGAAAATATAATATTTATGATTTACTTACTACAAACTGTGCCAAGATCGAAAAAAAAACACTATTTGTGCAAAAAGGTTATTTAAATAAATTGACTACACTAACAGCACTGGGTGGCGTATAGACTGACTACGGTCGCTTATATTTTTGTTAATATTCACATCTTAAGATGGCTATGGTGGGGAATCTGTAGTGGGGATAGGATTTTTTTCCCCACTCAAAGTCATCCCCTCAACGTGACCATTTATAAAAGAAAAACACTTTTAATTCGCTCCTGGGTATCCCATATCCAGTACTTCTCTTGAGGGTTAAATATGTATTGGAGATACAAAGTAGTGAGAATCATAAATTCGTGAATATCTTTGTTTTACAGAACATAGAAAAGGAACACTAATAAAGATAATGCTAGAAAATAATGTATAATTAAAAAAGAAACACCAAATTTCACCTAAAATCTAGAATTCAGTGGAGGCTCGTGAGGGAGGGTGTTGGGGGCCGTCGCTCCAACATTTATCACAGTAAACAATTTTTCAGAGCGACACACCATATTTTTTAACTTTTTTTAACTTATTTTCCTAGATCACCTCCAGTATAGGAAGGGGAAAGCAAAAAAAATCTTCAGCAGCAATTCTTTCTTCTACGCCCTCCCACTTTAAAAACCCACGAGCCGCCACTACTAGAATTAAATTAATAATATCAAATAATATGAAAAAATTTTAACTTTTGGTAGAGAATATGTCTTGATTTTAACTTTTCCGAAAAAAAAAAAATTAATTCAAATCTTTAGAACTAGGAACATGGAATTTTTGATAATACTTAAATGTTAATTAAAACTTGTAAATATTATTTATTTTTGATAATTATTAATGATAAATATTTTAAACTTTAAGGATGTATCGGATGTATGTCAAAATGGTACAAAATCGTTTTGACAGAATATTCTTTACTTAATCCTTAAGCTACAGTGAAAATTTCAAATCGATTGACTAAGCCGCTGAAAATTATTACAATTTAAAATGATCGTAAGTTTATACGTGATCTTACGGAGATTTATTAACTTAACACGCTAGTCACCCACGAACACGAAACAACGAAAAGAAAATATCCAGGCCTAAATAAAATAATTCATGCAATTGGTAAATATTATGTTATAATTATTGCTTCTTGTTGAATTTTTACTCTATTATCCAAAAATTGGTAAAACTTTAATTTTGAAAATGAAGCCTCGCTTTTGGACTTCGAAGCCAGGTCTGGGTCGGCGCTCCGAAGACCAGATGCCGGGCGTCAAAATTTCGCGCTCTTTCATGTTTAGCGATGAGCAACGGTATGTTTGTATTTATTCCGTAGCGTTAGTCGGTGACTGTACAACAGAGATGGACAACCATCTACATCTAAAGAATCAAATACCCTCTCATGTGAAGATACATTAGACAGCGAAGATGAACAGTCCACATCAAAAAATTTAAACGACATAAATACAGCAACAATTATCTCCCGAAAGTGCAAATGATGAAGAGGAATTCACGGAAATTCCAAAACATTGGAATTACAAATGAAATCTGTGAACAGTATATCGCTAAAGCTCCATTTGATTTTTTCAAAGTATATTTCAACTTATTGGAAACAAATAAGTACGCTCAACAACCAATAAATAATGGCTTGTCATTGAAAGAATTCAGTTTTTTATTTCCTTGGCCTCTTAAGATATTATTTGAAAATAAAATGTAACATTTTTATAGCCATTCATTCCATACGTTTCAGTATAAGTATGGTTTGTTTTGTTACGAAAAAAGAAGCGAAACGTACATATTATTGTTACCAAAGTTAAAATTTCTAGCACTAATTCACATCATAAGACGTTTTAAACGATTCGCGTCACACGTGAAAAAAAACATGATTAATTGTTTTATTAAATTAACTGTACAAAATATCTATCAAATTATTCCTCGTGAACGAAGCTTAGCCGGTTCATAAAATATCGAACAAAAATATTGGATACCTTTAGTTTTAGCCAATAAACTAAACTAAACCCTTTTAAAGAACTTTTTTATTTAAAATGATGTGTAATCGTAAATTTACGAGAGTATTTTCTCTTACATACGGTATAAGTTGATTTTAGCACAGTATTGTGCTTGTTAAAAACCGAGTAAAATTTATAAACATTAGATTAAAAACACAGATATTATATTGTTGAAAGGTTAAAGCATTACCACATCGTAAATTTTATTGGTAGTCGCATCTTTACCGGTAAAATAAAAAGTAAAAATCTAATAAATTCAAACGTGCTTGTAGAGTATTCTTCGACGATATATCATCGACAATGCCAATACACTTGCACGTCGACCAACTCCCAGAAATTTAACGACTACATCTTAACTGTTTGATGTCTCGATATTGTTTATTTCCACTGATCCAGTTCGAAATGACTAATTGTATATTGAACTAAAATGATTTGATTGATAGACTATACTTACCAGATACAAGTCGATCAATAGACAAACATTTTTTTAGTTGTTTATGATGTGTTCAAATAATTTACGACTTCTTGTTGTAGAAAACTTTCTTTGGTTTTCATTTCCTTTAGGCGGCTAAGGTAACACTTGTAGAGATCATATCGTATTAGGGTGTAACAAAATCATTTGCGCATTCTCCGTTGTTTATAATTAAAGGATTATACTTCAATCCTCAGAGGTTTAATCCGATTCAAACTTTTTGCTCCGACAAATAAACATTCCTTCGTCAGTGTTAAAGTGATTGCGAACTGCGAAATATTCAGTCGAAGGTTTTTAACAAAAACTTTAAAATCAGTTGCAAAATTAAGTCCATTTTACGACAATATTTTTAAAAAGGTTTCAAAGCTACCGACGCCGCTCGTGAGATATGCAAAGTAAGGGGGAAGGCGCCGTATCAATCCGCATCGCTCAGTCATTTGAGCTCAGTCATTTGCGAAACAAAGTAATGATGCCAAAGAGCTGTAGAAGCATCCCTCATTGTCGGCGCTATAAAAATGCAAATATTTTTGTTACACCTTAATAAAGGGTTTCCCAATAAGGGCGATAGTCTAAGGGTGTTACATCACAAGATCCTGGTAGCCAATTGCAAGGGCCATTCCACGAAATTACCGATTCTCTAAATTGATTGCTCAATAAGTCTATTGTAATGCGTGCTGTGTGGCAAGTTGCACCGTCTTATTGAATATATAGTTCGTTTACATCAATTTCGTCAATTCTCGGAAAGATAAAATCGTATAATATGGCACAATAGTGTTTGCCATTCTCAGTGACGGTCCGTCCTTCGGCGTTCTTGAAAAAATACGTCCCGATAATGCCACCGTACAATAATCCACGCTAAACAGTGATTCTTTCGGAATATCATAAGGCCTGATGAATCACTTGTAGGTTCGACTCACACTAATAACGACAATTTTGCTTATTGGCGTAATCGTTTAATCAAAAATGAGCCTCATCGGAGAAGATGATTTTGCGATGAAAATCCGGATCGTTTTCTATTACTTCCAACGCTCAATCTGCAAACCCCCGACGTAATCGATGGTCAGTTGGCTTAAGTTTTCGCGCCAATACAATCTTGTATGGGTGTAAACCGAGATCCAAACTCAAAATACGCCATGTAATCATCCTAGATAAGTCCAACTCTTCATAACGGCGTGGAACCGACACATTATCGTTCTCGACAACACTTTCACGAACAACCGTGATATTTTCTTCACTACAACCACCGTGAAGTCATGACGTTGGCTTTTGGTCATGAATACTAAACTCACGTTCAAACTTACCAATTATACGGCAGATGGCTCGATCGGAAGTAGCAGAATGACGACCGTGTTTTGAACGAAATGCTCTTTGAGTAGCAACAACAATTTCTAAGCGTTGTGGCAACGAAAACTGCCTAGAATTGGATATCAAATATGGCCGCCATTAGCTTTTAAAATCCTATCGTCCCTATTGGGACGCGCTTTATAACACATTTTTCCAATCCACCAGATGCAGACCAAAATCTTGTTGGTGTGGCAATTTTGTGCAAGATTGAATTTTTTTGAGTATATTTTTCATACCATTTTTGATACGTAGCATTGCTAACAGCGTTCTGCTACATCAAATTTAGTAGTACAGCCGTATATTTCTTAAGTTTTATTTATTTAACCGCATGTTTCATTACAATTTGGTCCTTAGGTGAAAGAACAATAAGTAATTCGAACGAGAGATTGAATTTATCTTCTAGGACTTCTTTCTGCGAAGTAATGTTTGAAATTAATTCATTATTAAAATTGATTACGGCAACAAGGCATATAAATTGGGAAAATCATTGAGCAAATTGAACCGAGCTAAAACGATATTACGTTGAAAAATAAATCGATTTTCCATCAAAACGACAATATTTCATTTAAACAGTATCTGACTTTTCAGTTCTACTCTCGTATTTCATAATAAAGTTGGTTAAAAACAGATTATATACTTACAAATGATATTTTCCACATAGACTAGTCCGCTCACCTGAAACAAAACAAAAATGATCACCGTCTTTATAATCGTACAATACCAATAAGGAGGATTTTCCTCTTATGAAGAAGTCGGCATCTGAGAGTCAGTCTCAGGTCGCGGTTTTCAAAAAACCAGCTACGCCCAAGCCCAAAGAAGCTAAGGCAAATCCAGTCAAAAAAGGAGTGATGAATCCGTCACTGAAATCAGTCAAAGTCCCGCCGATCATCATTCGAGACAAATCGGTCTACTACCTATACTATCGGTCTACTACCTACTACTCTATAATTAACACGCCTTTTCAAGGAGAAAAATATCAACCTAGGAAAATCAACCACCAAACCCAACGGAGTCATGTTGAGGCCCGTCTCCGCCGAAGATTACAGAGCTGGCACCAAACTACTCGATGAGCGCAGCTACAAATACCATTCGTTTTGTACCCCCGCAACCTTCAGGTTGTTATCAGGGGTCTAGTCGAGTCAATTTCCGCAGCCACGATCACGTAAGAACTCTCCGATATGGGCTACCACCTGGTCCATGTCGAGAGATGGAAATCCCAAAAAAGAAACCCCATAGTCCTAGTGCAAGTGGTCCTTCCCAAGGAAGAGAAGGAGATTCACAATTTGAAAACCCTCTTTGGCCAAGAGGTCAAAGTCTAAACCCAGAGGTCGAATGGTCGCGCTGTGCAGTTCTTCAACTGCCAGCAGTTCGGCCATTCGGCAAAGAAATGCCATGCCGACTCTTTGTGCGTAAAATGCAGAAAACAACATCACCCCCGTTTATGCAAGAAGGACAAAAATTCACCAGCGACCTGCTGCAACTATGGATGACAGCACACTTCCGGGCTTGTCTGGCCAGGCCAGAAAATGCAACAATCAAGACTTCGAGAACTTCACAAATTAATCAAAATAGGGCCTTATCAGGTCCAAAAAGCAATAAAGATATTCCCCCACCAACCTTCGTGTGGGGATCCCAGAGGAACACAGTTCCTCCCAAAACGCCCGCTCCACAAGCCAATAATCCCTTCTCCGAGCTTGTGGGGCAACTAGTGGGTCATTTTGTTAGCCATTTTCAGGCTCAAATGACCGAAGCCCTCCAAACTTCCCTCGGAGGGCTAAAAATCTAAGTCAAATTTTTCGCCATATAATTCCGGATAGCAGACCTATGGGGCCGAATTTCTCGGGTTTTTTTCCGGTCTGCGTAAGATCCAACAACAATGACCGCCTTCACTAACCCATATTTCCAGTTTACAGATGACGGACCGTCGGCTTCCGCGTCGTCGGCCCGGCATCTGAACGCGGACAAGTCGTTTTCCGATGAGACTTCATCGGAATTTTCCAGTTAACCTTTGCGAAATTTTTCTGGACTTCGTTGAAAACCCAATTCAAATAACGTCGAACCGGACCCTCAGGAAAAAGTTCGACGCCCCAGGGGTAAGATTACCCCCAAGAAAGGGTCAGGACCCGTTTCGGGGAAATTAATTCCATAGAGGTAAGGGCCTACGGGTCAGCCTAAAACCAGAATGAAAAAGCGGTAAGCAGGTCGATTACTTCGAGAGAAAAGCATCCGAACTTAACTGATGAGTTCTTAAAGAACGAAACTAGCCTTAAGATCTGGATGAATTGTTTCCTCCTAGTAATTGAACGAGACATAGTTCATCTAGTCGTACTACCTGTATTTAATAATATAGTTAATTATCGTATATTGTTTATTAAACAGTAACAAATTTGAAACCCAACTATCAATTTTTTTGATAGTAGTTGGGTCCAAAAAAACCTAATGATACATATAGAGTGATCATCTAAAATTCATAAGAAACTTCCATGTTCAAATAAAATCTGAATTAAACAATCATTATATTAAGTCCCATAACATGGAGTTCTTGAAAGTTAAACGAATAATTAAATAAGTTAAACAAAAAATCTGAAATTGTGGAATTTATTTTTCCATAAAATAACTTCTTAAAAAATTAAAATATTTGGTGTACGAATGACACAATTCCAGGATACGCTTGCAAAAAAGCCCTTTCTTTTCTTATCCGGTTAGCCTTCCCTTCGCATCAGCCATTATATCTTCCTAGTAAAGAGTTTTCCACTAAGAATATCTGAAGAATATTTGAAATGTAATAGCGGCAATACTGTTTGAAATCTAATGCCACTCATAGACTGCTGTGTTCAGAATATCGCCTCAAATTTACCATGCAAAGATTGGGAGGCGACCTCCACTTTGGGGAAAAAATAATCTTTTCCGACGAAGCGCACTTCTGACTTAAAGGGTTTATGAATAAACATAACTGAGGGATTTGAGTCGATGAAAAACCCTAAAATAATTCAGGAGTTATCTCTTCATTCTGAGTCATCAATTAATCGTATAACTACTTTTTTGAAGACGCTGATGTATTTTGAGCAATGTATTTTTACAACAAGACGTTGTAATTTGTTGATGCATGAAAAGTCTGCTGGGCACGGTATTTTATGAAATGGTAGTGTCAACTAGCCACCAAGGTGCGATCTTACACCCTTAGATTATTTTATGTGGGGTTATATTAAATATCTGGTTTACAGAAATAAACCCCGAACAATTCTTAACCTTCAATAAAAAAAAAGCTTTGGATTCCAAATATGAAGCTGTTCAAAAATCTCGAAACTAGTATTGTGGATGACAACCATTGAAATGGGATTGTCACTGCCATAAATGTTATCTTGGTGAAACAAAGTGCATAAAAACAGTGTAATTTTCTTAGAGGTGCCGAGTTCTTGTGACCTCATTCTATACTTTGTGTTTTTAACTTTTTAAAAACTGCTTCAAATCTGTGATAATGTATCACCAAATTTGCATCACTTGTTTAAGACTGTTTAATTTAAATAATTCGTCGTCACGTGGGTGGCCAATTAACAGGTCAGTTCCTCGAAATAATTTTCTCATCGAATTGTTCCTTCAATAAATCGATTGTTGCGCTGGCTGAATGACATGTGGAGCCGTCCTGCTGGAACCATATCTCCTCCAGATCAAAACCATTCACATTTGGAATTAAATAATCCACGTGGTCGAATAACAACGCCCAACTTCCTATGAACGGCGATGGATTGATAACTTTGGATCTTCAACACTGCCTGCATCAGCGGCGATATTTGCTTCGGAACGCACAGTTTTTTGTCTTGTTTTTGTTTTAATATCGAGCAGTGGAAATGCGTTCGGAATTGGTAGATGATTCGGCGAATACATCACTAAGTTTAAATTCACGAAGTGAACTATAAGTTTGGCGCACAGAACACTAGTTTTGACAATAAATTTCGACAAATTGCAAGCGTTGCTATGATGTTAAACGTTTCATGATGATTTGTCAGACTATCAAGACACATATTTACTGACTTGCGGGCAAACTTACAGTTCGTTTGACGGCGACCCCTATCGGAAGTCCAGACACACTAAAAAAATTGCCTATTATATTTAATTTTTTTGAAATTTCTAAGGTGTGTCTAATATTTTAACATAATTAACACATTGAGTATAAGTGCTAATCTGAAGGTGCCATGTCTGGTCTATGCGGCACGTGTGGAAGATGTTCCTAGCCTTCGCTTTCGTAACATGTGGTCGAACACTGCCATGAACTAGAATTACTTTGTGACATCTTTAACCCGTACATGACTAGTATTCTTTGAACGAATGGATCAATTTGTTCAAGAACTTTTGATAGCAGCTTGTCGTAAATTCTTCGATCAAATGCAGACCAAAACCTTCTTGGCGTGGCAAACCTGCGAAAAACTGGCATCGCCTTGTGGCAATTTTTGTATTCCAGCTTTCATTCGTAGCCTAGCTAACAACGTTCTACTACATCAAATTCAGTAGCTTTACTAGCATTTTTCTTAATATGAAACGCGAAATCAACAAATATTACTACTACTAGTGATGGGAAATACGGATCTTTTTGGAAAGTCGGATCACCGATTCCGAATCAATTCAAAGATCCGGATCCCTGAGCCGGTTCTCGGATCCCACTGAATATTTTCTCGTATAATTGGTTGCTTAACTTGTTACATAGTCAGATAAACAAAGACTTTACGATTGGCAGTAGTATATAGCATAACATTTTAATTTCTGAGAATATCAACATGCCCGTATATGAATTATTTTTCGTATGAATTATTAAAAGGCTTCGGTATATCATTGACATCAAAAAGCAATAATTCACTCTCTCACATGGAAAAATTTTGAAAACAAAGTAATAAATGTAAAAATTTCCAGAAATACTTTGTCAGCAGTTATTAATGAAATAGAAAAATATTTAAATGAGCCCTTAATCGATCGACACGAGGGCCCCTTAATATGGTGGTTTCACAGAAAAAATATTTATCCAAGACTATATGAATTTGTCCAAAAAAGGCTCTGTCTTATGTCTACTTCAGTGCCATGTGAAAGAATTTTCAGTAAAACTGGTCAAATTGTGACAGAAAACGAAACGAAGTCGAATGAAAACTAAAAAGATAATTGAAATCATATTTTTACATGTACATATGTAATTGTTTAAAAATCTAATTTTTAAAAATTCATTTTAAAATTTGATGTACTTATTGTGATGTGTCTTTAATTATTATGTGTATTATTCTATATATTTATATACTTAGGTACATAATACACTAATAGATTGCAAATTTTAAGCCACAGTACAGCAATTTCGAACGGTTTATTTTGCATTACGGACCCACGGATCTTTTGTCCCTCGGATCTTTTCTCTTACGGTTCACAGATCACGGATCTAAAAAAAACCCGTGACCCGAGATCCGTCCAACCCGACTACTACTATATTATTCTATGCGATAGGTGCGGACGGACGCAGGCAACACACACCCCAAGATACAAGCTATATTTTTTCGTTATAGAACATAACCTTTCTGTCCTTGTTCTTATCTAAGATCCAACAGAACCGAGAACCGTCTAGGATCCGAGAACCGACTGAGATCCGAGAGCCGTCTGGGATCCGAGAGCCTTCTGGGATCCGAAAGCCATCTGAGATCCGAGATCCGTGTATCGTAATTTCAAAAACCGGTTCATAGGGCTCTATTAAAAGATCCGAATCTGGGAGTCGGATCAGATCCGATCCGGACATCTCTAACTACTATCAAACATTAAAGCGTATGCTATTTTATATAGTCAAATGAAATGTCAAAGCCCTAAGACATAGGTACCCAACGGGGGCGGTACCGTCCCCAGTGGGCGCTGGACACTTCCATAGAGGGGGTAGTGAATTCAGAGGCAAATTGGGAGCGTTAAGACTGTCGAGGGGGGTGGCTGTGGCGTACCTACCTATTGAAATTAATAGAACAAAATACTTTGAAAATATCTACTGTTTTTATGAATAAAAATTGTATCTAACTCTCTAAAATTTCTATCTTATTATTATCGTGTAAATAAGCATTAAAAAAAAAAGTTTAAATTAACATTAGGTGTACGTATACCTAATTCGGTTTAGTATTGTCGCTGAGAAGTATTTGCAAGTTGGTAAGCAAAGACGCGATTCACGTAATCAAACATGTTTCGTTAAAAATATGGGACCTTGTAATGACTTGTTTACACAGCAAGTGCGCCGACATAGCAAACAAACAAAGGCATACAAGTTGATGCGTGCACGAAATCAAATCTATGAAAGACTGGGATAGCATAAGGAATGTCTTATTATTTTTTTGTGCTTCGCCAATAATCCATATTCGTGAGTGATTAGTGAGTGATAAATCATAATAGCCATTACGTGGCAATTTTTATATTTCAAAATGTCTGAATCTACAGTACTGTACTGCCAGCTGTATATTAATGTAAGGTAACCATTCATTACCTATAAGTTAAATTTGCTAAAAAGTGTTTCAAACAAAGCCATGAAACATTCTAGGCTACAAGAGCATTTGATTAAAATGCATTCTAGTAAAAAGGACAAAAATGTATCATATTTTCAGGGATTGGAAAAGAAATATTTAAAACAGCCAACTATATCAAACCTTTTTGCATCGTCCTCTAAATCAGAAGATGGTGGACTACGAGCTTCATATATTTCATTGTTAATCGCAAAAGCGGGAAAACCACACACAATTGACGAGGAATTCATCTTGCCGGCAGTCAAAGAGGTAATACAAACTGTTCTTCATCATAAAACACCGTTAGATATAATCAGGAAAATTACTCTGAGAATAATAATTATTCAGTGCAAAGAATAGATGAAATGGCTAAAGACGTTGAAATATCAGTTTGCGATTATTTAAAGACATGTAAATTTTTCAATCAACTCGATGACTCAACTATTCCAAATAACAAAGCACTACTCTTATACGTTCGATTCACAAAAGAAGAAAAAATTTGTTAGGAGTTATTATTTGTTAAAAATTGGGAAACAGATACAAAGGAAAAATCGATATTTAGTAACATGAACAAGTTTTTTCAAGAGAAAGAAATTCCTATTCGTAATATTTTGTCAGCAGCTATTGATGGCGTTCCAGCAATGACGGGGCATCGTAAGGTTTTCATAGTGCATTTGAAACAAGCAGTACCAAATGTACTCGCTGCATATTGCAAATCTGAATACTCATCTGCATACGTCGCACTATTACGTTATTAGAACGGCAATAAGATTAGAAGTAATTCATTGAACGACATATTATTGGGCCAACTTTGTAGTAAAAATGATGAAGACTACAATCGCTTGCTGCTACACAAAAGTTCGTTGGCTCTCAAAAGGTATTTGTCTCAAACCTTTTTTCGATTTATTTGACTCAGTACTGGACTTCCTTGAAACGAAACTGAGGTAAACCTGATTATATCCGAAAATACCATCGCTTATTTGACAGACCTGTTAAAAATATTTAATGAAGTCAATTTACAATTGCAATGTTATGAGTTGAATTCAGCCACTTTTGTGGGAAAACTTCTTCTGTTCAAATGAAATCTAGCTAGGTAGATATCGACACTGCCACATTATCAGCAGTCTCTGTAAAACAGGAAGATTTACTTACTGCCAACACTTTCTTCATGTTGATTTTTTGGATCGATTCCAGAATATTTTAAACATGAATGCATCGAGTTGAGTTTTTGATCCTTTTTGAACTCGTAGAAGTCACAACTGACGAAGAACTAAAAGTAAAATTCAGAATTAGATAGCAAGAGTTCTGGCTCTAAAAATCAATACCAGCTCTCTACCTTGGATTGCGGGCAATATTGCAGACATTTTTAATTGTATTTCCTTCATCGCATCGAGCTGAGCGTGGATTCAGTGCAGTAGCTAATTTACTGTCTAAAAAAGGAACATACTACACATCACTGAGCATGGTGATTTGCGACTGGTGTTAACAAAACTGAAAATAACAAATTTTTAAAACTCCACCAGCTTGAACAAAATCATTATTTTTTTATTTCTTATTGATTTTGTGTTTATTTTTAAATTTTTAATGAATATTCCTTTTCTAGATTTGATGGTATTTTTAATTCATTTATACTTTGTGATTCTTAATAGATAGATACAAGGCAATAGTGTAAAATCCGACAACGAATTACCCCTCAGTCACGCCAGTTAAAGGCTGGGTAAGGCCGGATGCCTTCTGAGAAGTGTTCTACGTTGGTCACTCGCCAGTCGGTAGGTTTCCTGATAGACTTGTAGGTAAGCACATAACCAAGGGTTCATAGCCCGAGGGGAGTGCTGGCCTGGGTTTGTCGGAAGCTGATGACCGTGCTTTGGAACCCACGTTAAGCTGTAGGTCCAGTCGCTAAATAGCCTAGTTGCTGATGCGCCTCTAACCCTAACACTTTACCTTTTTAGATAGATACACAAATAAAATCGGTAGAGAATATTTTAATATTTGGTATAATTCACAATTGCATTTTTTTTATAAAGAGGATGGTGGTCCAGAAAAGGTTGGAACCTCTGCTCTAAGACTGCAACTAAGACTACTGGGTGGGAAATTAAATAATGCATCCTAGTAATAAAATATCTATGTAGAATTCAGAAAACTTCCAGATGATATTTGATATAAAAAAATTAAACAATTTTAGTAACAGTAAGACCTTATTTTTCATACATATAGTATATGTGACATCATGACGTGTCGCCTGATATTTGTATTCGAGGTGCGCGTGTTTCTTTACAGAAAAAGCGGTATATTACATACGTTTTACGGATGTCCTACTTTTGCAGTAACGTATACACCTTTGTGCACTGTTGCCGAATCATTCCAGCGACGATGATCTGTTCGCGCCTAAAATTCTGCGTCGAATAGGCTCAGTCGAATTCGATTGCGTGTCATGCACCTGGCAACGTCGCAAAACTACGTTGGACTATCAATGAATGTTCGATATTACGCAGCGAAAAACTTATAGGTAATCGTATTAAAATGGTGCCTTAAAAACATGTTCTTTATATTCAGAATATAATCGTAAACACCTTTTAGCAAAGGTAATGTTTTTAGAAGACATTGAAAAAATTCTAAGAATTTATATATTTTATAATTTTTTATTATATAGTTATTTATTCCATAAGGTTCAGCATAAATTTGGTTTGAATTTTTTACAAAAAAAGGAAAAGGTCCTGGTACATTTCTACTCTGATTGTTGCTTCTACGTAAATTAGAATGTTGGTTTAATTTTGAAAAAATTGTTTTAATAATGTTCATTAGATTATTTGTAGTTTATTCCTAATATAAGTAATGGTTATTATTATAACCAATAATAACTTTGACGTGGTAAAGAGGTTTGAGTAGGACAATGAAGCTTTGAGCTGTGCTGTCTGGAGTTTAAACTCCTGATGGTCACCCCTGGCGGACAGGTCAAGGCATGACCTGTTTGCCAGAGGTGACCCTCAGCCTAACATGATCTAAAATTTACCAACCGGCATTGGACCAGCGTGGCAGATTACGATCCATACTTTTAACATGATATATCAATATTACAGTACAACCTCAAACACGGCCCTCATCCCCAGAGGGCAAGGGGCAACTACCTACGGCAGCAGGAGGATATATCCCAAGGCAGAGGGTGGTAAGAATCACCGGGTTAGATCAGACTGCCATTTGACTTTTGACCTCGCTACGCTTAATATACGGAGTATGAAAACGGAGGCCCGATTGCAAGAACTGTCAATCGAACTTGCCAACATACATTGGGATATTATTGGGCTATGTGAAACACGAAGAAAGGGCGAAGAGTTAGTTATATTGGAACCAACTGGACTCTTACTCTACACCCGAGGTACGGAAAATGGACGATGTGGGGGAATTGGATTCCTCATCAATCGAAAGCTAAAGGACAGTGTAATAAAATTTGAAAGTATATCTGACCGACTAGCCCAATGGGTCATTCAGCTGAATAAAAAGTTTAGGTTTCAAATCGTGCAAGTTTATGCACCAACTATAAGCCATAGGGATGAGAAAAATTGAGGAATTTTATGATGATGTGGCCCAGCTTTTATACCTTAAATATATTTTTTATATCTTAATAAAGTCCTTTTTGCAGAGTCGAGTACGCTGAGCTCTGCAAAACTATAAGAAAACGTATTAGAGAGGACACGCGCCGATTCAACATGCAGCTAGTACAAAAAGCCCTGGAAGAAAACAAAGGAATAAGGCTAAACAGAAGCTGATAAACAAAAGAACGCAAATGTACGCCTTAATGCGTGAGAATGGCACAGTGTGCAGGGCGCGTACGCAAATGTTAGAGGTTGTCAGAAAATGTTATTCCCAGTTATATGAAGGTCAGAACCAATTAAAAACAACAATATCCACGGAAGAACAAATGCCAGATATCCTAGGGGACGTTACATAGAACGCTGGCATAGAAAGGCACAACGAATACACCATGCCACTGTGCTTGGCTTTTATCGACTACGAAAAGGCATTTGACTCCATCTCAAAGCGACAATTCACTTTGATGATCTTGAAGTGGGAATTAATGTAGAATGAGGTATAAGGCAGGGTGACGCAATATCGCCTATTCTTTCCTCGGCTTGCCTTGAAGAAGTATTCCGTAAACTGGATTGGGAACAGAATGGTGTAAAGATCAATGGTTCAAACCATCTTAGATCTGGAGATGAATATAATTCTCCTCTCACCAAACCCAGAGGAACTGCAAAGGCGCATACAAGAGCTACAAAGGGCTGGCCAACCATTTGGCCTAAAAATAAACCTAAAAAAGAGTCAGGTTATGTTCAATAAATTCGCTGAGGACAGCAGAATTTCAGTTTTAGGAAGGGATTTGGAGATTGTGCACCAGGTTATATATATTGGGCAGACGATTTCAATGGAGGAGGATACCGCCCGGGGGGTAGAACAGCGTGTTAAATGTGACTGGTGGGCGTTTGGCAGGCTCAACATAGTGTTTAAGAGCAGACTTCCACTTTGCCTAAAAATAAAAGTCTTCGATCAGTGTGTCCTACTCGTTATGACATATGGAAGTGAAACCTGGACACTCACATCGTAATCAATTCAAAAAGTTCGGCTAGCACAGAGAGGAATGGAAAGATGTATGCTTGACATTACAAGACGAGACAGAAAGTCCTACGTATGGATCAGGGAACAAACGAAGGTGTTGTGGAAGGAAGAGTGGAAGGTGTGAAGGAAGAGTGGATACCGCTTGATCGCAAACGTCCGCGAAGAAGACCGTAAGACCGCTGGGCTGATAACGTCGTTAAGTATATTGGACCCGAATGGCAGAGGAAAGTCCAGAACTGTGAAAGTTAGAAGCATGCTAAAGAGGCCTTCATCCTGCAGCGACCATGGACCACACGGGCAGCCGACACGGGCGATGATATATTATACGTATTTTTGAAGATACCAAATTTCAGGTCCAACGGAATTCATTTTTTTTGAAAATAAAATGTAATATTTCTATAATCATTTATTTCAAATGTTTCAGCATAGATTCATGCGTCTTATGAATCGATACAACTATTTGTTTTTTAAGTTTACATGATTGTTCTTGACATCTGAGTAATGCAACTTTCATTTCATTTCGCTTGTTACATTAAATGTTTGTAATTTATCAAAATTTACCTTCGCGATTTTATAAAATAGTTAAATTTATCGATCAAAGAATTTGTATTAAATGAAAAAAAAAAACAAATTTTTACTTTGTTATTTATCACCTATTTTATTTTTTGACTTTGACTATAGTTTCGTAAATAATGTTATATTATCAAACCGACTTTAAAACTGAGTTTTAAAGTTAAAAATAAAATAAGTGATAAATAACAAAGTAAAAATTTGTTTTATTTAATTTGAAAAATTAACTTATCACAAACTAATGGACCAATCAATCAATTATTGAAAAAATAATAATAACATTTAATTTCATAAAATTTTTATTAAAATTAAATTAAAAAAAATAATTTAATAGCATTTAAAAAACATATCAAAAAGACAAAATTGCTTCAATAAAATTGAAGCTTTGAAAATTTGCTTGCTAAATTCAGATTTAAAACGGACCATGGACGTGGTGGCCCCCGAACATTATTGCTGAAAATGTAGATTAATTTGTAAACAGTACAAACAAAAGCTTTTGGAAATGACACGTTTAATCCTTAAAAATAATACGGGGTAGAAATTTTTCCTTTTTATAAATTAATGATATACTATTTTTGAGGAAAAAAGGTCTACATAAAATGTATCTCTTATAATTTATATTGAGAATGAATATATTGCATCAAAATATTTTTTAAATGTTGATCATCAAATGAAAAATCATTATTTTTAACAAATTCGTTATCTTATATGGCTTAAAAAAACAAAAGTTTCGGCAATAAAACTGTTAGAACTTTTAATGTATCAGACCGTATCAGACCAGAGACAAAAAGGTCGAGAAACTTGTACTAATAGTAGAGGACGACGAAGAAGGACTACACGAAACTATAAGGGACATCAGAATGTCTGCACAGTTTTCCACATTTTTAGCTGCACATTTTTCCCATGTCACTGGTAATTTGTGGATGCCTTTCTAGGAAAACGATATATCTTTTGAGGTGGTCCAGTCATCAAGCCATTTTTCGACATATCGGTAATTGTTGAAGTGCTCCATGGAGAGTACGTGAGACATCGATGAAAACACGTGGTAGTCAGAGGGGGCCAAGTCTGGTGAGTACGGCGGGTGGGGTAGGACATCTCAGCCGAGGGAAGAAGTGGTGTCTCCGACGCTTTCGCTGTATATGATGATGCATTGTCGTGCTGGAAAATCACTTTTCTGTGTCCTTCCCATCCTAGTCGCTTTTCATATATCCATTTTTCGTCTCCAGTTACGATGATTCGATGTCAAACAATCTTTCTTTCATTCCGAGAAAGCAAAACTTCGCACACCCTTTTTTCGCTTTTCTATCTGTCTGTCGTTCAGCTGATGTATTAATTTTCCTACCTTTTGGATCTTTCCCATGGCATACAGACGATCACAAATAGATCGGCGACCAACATTTAACCTCTATGCCATTTGTTGCTGAGTTTGCATATAGTCTTCTTCCAATAATGCTTGTAATTCGGCATCTTCAATTTTTTTTGGTTTACCTGGGCTTTATTTGCCTTTCAAGCCGAAATCATCAGTTTTGAATCGTCTAAACCAACGCCCACAAGCCTCTTGCACTGGGACATTGTCACCGTAAGTTTCCACAAGTATACGAAGGGTTTCACTAATTTTTTTTTGATTGAACAAGAAAAGCAGTACGTACCACAAATGCTCTTTATTTGTCTCACAACTCGACATGTTTACCACATGAAAAAAAATATGACGCCAAGTCGAAATAGTTTAAAGGTACTGTCATAGCAAAAAAATTACATAATATATTAGACTGTGAACCGATCCTTGTTTCCAGCGCCATCTCTTAAAAAATTCAGAATTATAATCCGCCACACTTGGTAAACTTGAAGAGATTTACCACTAAACACTAAATTACTTCTTTTAACTTTCTTGACCCGCAGATCGTTAACCATATTGGTGATAAATCTATTGAAGTTTGTGTTAGAAAAATTAATATAAACCAATTATTTACAGAGCATAAATGGCGAACTAGAATTCGAATTGTATATTGCCAAATAAGTTAAAATATTGGGAAAAAGAAAAATTTGGCTTAACATGAAATATTGGAAACACGTGTTAATTAACCTTGATCAGAATATAAAACAATTATTGGTAATATTTTTTTAGCCATCAAAATGTTAGACACACTCGTTTATATTTAAGATTGCTTTATCCTCTAAAAACTTTATCACAATTTATCAATTTAGGTTACTTATTTATCAGTTTAATCTTATAGGTGTATATAGAAAAAAAAAAGAAAAATTTGCAGCATGGTTGACTTCTCTGGCTTTTCCGATTATTTGTTCAATGACTGCAATATCTGCTCAGGCGTACCTCACCTTCAAACGAATCCAGCCTGCTCTGTGGAAACCTGCCATGCCCGAATGTCCGAAATTACGGATAAACCAATATTTGTAAAAATTAAAAGATAACATGTAACACAATTAATGCCAAATATTATTATTGTGAATTTAAATCCAAAATTTCTTTAGGCAACATTCAAATACTCTAAACCGTAACGTCTCGTAAATACCACTAGCAAATTGATTGACCCAAATCCAAGTTCATAATCCCTTGCCTTTATGCAAAAGGTCTTTTAGCTGCACCGAAACAATGCTTCGCGTGTAATGGAGTCTACGATATAAATTTTATTCCATCCCGGACTGTCTGAGTTTTATATTTCTTTTTTTCGGGACGGTAATAATACTCAGATGGAACGCTCAGCAAGAATTATGACTGGAAATAGAAAAATTCCATTCGTTCTCGTGATTCTACGTAAATTGCGATAAATTACTGCATATACCGAATATAAAAATATATATTAAAGGCAGATGTGAATTTAAAAGTACTTAAATAATTCAATTCTTCTATTGGAACCTTTGGTGTGAAATACTAAAATTACTAACCATGTTAGCATTATCACGAGATGATTTAATCTCATATCCTTAAATCATCTCCTGATGATGCTAACATTTAGCGAAATTTGTGTCGAGCAGTTCAAAAAAAGTGATTTGGTGTTTAGTGGTAAATCTCTTCAAGTTTAGTACTTAAATAGCGTTTAAAATAGAGTGCTCATTATAATGTTTGGATAAAAAAATTAGTTCGAAAGTTAATCACGAGGAAAAGTTCTCGGCTTGACAAAGAGATGGAGCAAATTTGACTGCAATATTTGTGAAGTATAATTCGTTAGATCACCTGCTGCGGAGTTTCAGATGCGTACGTTTAGTTGCATGTTTGTGGGATTGAGTAAAGCAAATCAGATTTTTGATATTTTCTGAAAAATGCATAAAATTGAAATACTTTATTTTTATAGGTTTAATCTCGACGGACATACTTCTTCTTCCTGTGGTGTTACAACCCGTCAGTGATCTTGACCTCCATCCGGATCGATCTCCAACAGTTCCTTGCCAGTTTTTGATGTGCAGTAGTTCTTCATTATTTCTTTTTATGTTGTCCTGCCATCGTGTCTTTGGCCTATCTCTTTTTCTATTCGCCACTCCATAACTTTCCTTGGAATTCGCTTTTCAGGCATTCCTGCCACGAGGGTCCACGTCTCTCAGCCATAAATTACTACTGGTCGAATATAGATCCTAGTTTTCGTGTTCATTTGTATAAGTTTAGATCTTAGGACATAATGCAAGGAGTAAAGTAACTTTGTTACCGTTCATAATACGATTTCTGAGATTTCCTGTTATGTTGTTCTCGTCAAGTTTGTTTCCCAAATATGTAAATTCGTTTACAACTTCAATATATCTAGTTCTGTTGTCTTGGATCAGCTTGGATTTTTTCCATCACCTTTGTTTTGCCTATATTTATTTCGAAACCACCCCTTTTGGCTTTCACCCTTTATTTAATGGGAGATCTGTCTTAACCCTTTCGCTATCAATTCATTTTTTTACGTGTTCACTAATCAACTAAAATTTTACAAAAAAATATGGAGGGAATAAGGAAGGGCCGGTACACATTTGTCCCATCGGTATTTTATAGTGTGACATATGTGTCAATACCCACTGGTATTCAAAATTCACTGGTATTGAAAATCAAATAAACAACAATGCACACATATTACAAAATAATGAAAAAATCATTTATCATATCAAGTTTATAAAAAAATAGTTTCAAATATGAATAAAACCTAGCGTTTAATTAAAAAAAAAAATACAGTAGAAAGATAAAATTAAAAAAAAAGAATAAAATACAATACCTACAAGGTAATAAGAAAATTAATGAAATTTTTTTCGAAAAAAGTTAAGAATGACAAGGCGTAAAACAAAATTGCTCAATGCAATATTACAATATTATCAATTCTTCTATAGGGACATTTGGTGTGAAACACTAAACTTGAAGAGATTTACCACTAAACACCAAATCACTTTTTTTGAACTTCTCGACGCACATCTGAGATTACATCATCTCCTGATGATGCTAACATGGTTAGCGAAACATGCATTGAGAATTTCAAAAAAAAATTATTTGGTGTTTAGTGGTAAATCTCTTCAAGTTTAGTATCACAGTACTAGTAAAGTGTTTTTGTTGTCTCTCTTTGCCATTTTTAGCGCATCTTCTTGTTGGTCACTCCACTGGACTCTACTTTTTCGTGGTACGGCTATTCTTGACTTTCCGTCGCCAATCAAACCTTCAACAAGAGGAACAAGAAAATCTATTAGGGATAGATCCTGATGGCAACATGACTGTATATAGACAATCCAAGCGTTTGCTGCGGCCGTCATTAGCAATTTATAAAACACCCTCTTCCACCATTTTTAAACACCGACATTCTGGTCCCATAAATCAATGCCACCCATGTGTTGATTATAAAATGATATTGCTTTGGAGCATACTGTGGCAACTTTGGACCCATCCTTTTGTTTTCGGGTTATTAGCTCAAATTCAAGTTTATGGCTGTTGATCAGTACAACGAATTCTTTACTGTATATCCATCGATTAACTAATGTTTCTTTATCATTCACCATAAACTCACACTCCCCCTTTCTTAGTTTATTTTGATTTTTCGTTAGGTTTTTCCTGTTTCCAATGACGGTTCCAATAGCAGGAAATTGAAACGTATCCATCAGGTTGTCCGAGGTAAAAATTTATCAAATACAAGCAATGCATTTGGTCTTGCTATGCTGGATGTGAGTTTTTCCACTACCTTTTCCCACAAGATTCCTAACAAAGAACTGTCTTCATTTTTGCCTGAGTAAATGTTCAGATCGTAGGCATATCCTGTCTCTGGGTTACATCGTTATCATATTTCAATGCCCCACTTTATTGGCTTCATTGGTAAGTACTGCTTAAGAGATGAGCGGCCTTTGAACTTCAATATAGATTCATCTATGCTTTGAAAATTTTCTGAAATCTGTATTTTAGGTAACTTAATAAATTGTTCATTTTGTTAGGTATGTGCTGCCACGTGTTATGCAAGGGTCCAACTAAATCAATAAACAACTACTGGGAGAGTTGTCCCACTGTTAGCGAAAGGGTTAATTATCTTTTCGATCGTGTTAATATGTTTAGGTCATCTGCATATCCTACGATCTGCTTTTCTTTATTTATGATAGTTCTATTTACGTTTATGACTGTTTCGCTGATGATATTGTTCAGTACTATGTTAACTAGAACTGGTGCTAATCCATCCCCCTGTCGTAAATATTTTCCGATCTCAAATTTTATCCTGGTGTGTTTCTGGATTTTTACTACTGTCTTGGAACCAAGCATCGCATTCCCATCTCCTTCATGGCTTAGCATGGTTTTCCTCCATACCCTTCACTGCTGTTTGTACACCTGCCTGAAATATATGAACTTCTGGAATAAAGGAGTATCAAATTGTTTTTTTCTCCATTATTTAATAGACTATGAACAATTAATCTATTGTTGAGCGTCCCTTTCTAAACCCTACCTGATATTCGCCCATTCCTTCTTCGATGTATGGTACTATCCTCTACCTTAATATATTTGTTAGAACTCCTGACGAATACAAAATAAGAATTATTATATTCCATTTTAAAGGATTTTTCCGTTTTTGATGGTAAAAAATAGACGTCTAATTTAACGCAATCTTACATTGGGTGAAGATAATAAAAGATCGAGATGACAAAAGCCACTTCAACAAACAAAATCGTCAAAAATGTTTATATTAAATGATCGTCAACTGAAATTACGCGAGCTTGTTGACATTGTAAACATTTCGATTGAGGATGTCCACTACATCCTACATGATATTTTGGATATAAAAACGGTTTTCTGTTGAAGGGCACCACTTTTATAGTCGACCAAAGACGCATTCAAATGAACACATTTCATAAGTGCTTAGACTTACTCAAACCCAATGTTGCTGAGTTTCTTCGACGTGTTATAATAGTAGATGAAACATAGATTCGCCATTCCACGCGACAGATATGACAGAAATGCGGCAAATAAAGCAAAAACTGTTCCATTTGTAGGAAAAGTCTGAGGTTGAGGCACATTGAGTATAATATTGCAAGTGTTTTATAGTTTGACCACCAGATTTTAGTACTTCAACAATTATACTGCCCTTCCCTGGAGTCTTGTCATTTTTCATCGCTTCCATAGCCTTTCTAGTCTTAGACACTTTATCTACTAGGATACCTGGCATAGGCATCGCTGTCTTTGACTGGTGCTGATCTTCATGTAATATTGAATAGCATCTTCTGACAACCTTAGACTTTTCCGTACGCGCCCCGCACCATCCTAACCAGAGAAACAGAGCAGTTACAATAAAAGACAATGATTGCCAAATAAAGTTGCAATAGCATAATTAATCAGCCGGTCGCGTTGGTGCGGCGGTAAGAGCGTCTGCTTTGCCGAATCCGCGCTGGAGCGGTAGCTGGTTCGATTCCAGCGCTCGGATGGTTATTTTTCTTTCTTCTGTCCGTTTATCTTTCCTAAATGTTTGTGATTGTTTCTAGGCAAGAGTGTAAAATCCGACTACGAATTACCCCTCAGTCACGCCAGTTAAAGGCTGGGTAAGGCCGGATGCCTTCTGAGAAGTGTTCTACGTTGGTCACTCGCCAGTCGGTAGGTTTCCTGATAGACTTATGGGTAGGCACATAACCAAGGGTTTATAGCCCGAGGGGGGTGCTGGCCTGGGTTTGTCGGAAGCTGATGACCGTGGTTCGGAACCCACGTTAAGCTGTAGGTCCAGTCGCTAAATAGCCCAGTTGCTGATGCGCCTCTAACCCAAACACTTTACTTTTACTTTTTAATTAATCAGTACAATAACTGATTAATATAAATAAAAAAAAGGTATAACATAATATTAAATAAAAATACAGAAAAAAAGAACATTAAAATGTGATCATAAAAATAGAGCCAACCAAGAAAAAAGCACTATACACACTATTTAATAGTTAATAAAATTATTAAATAACACATACATATTTTATAACATTTAGTTTAAACATTAAACACTTAGTTTAAATAACATTTGTGTTTTATTATTTCGGCGCATCTTTTGGGCATAGAGTTTACAAGTCTTTGACACATATCTATCTTGTTTTTCGTTTTATGTTTACCCATGGTATTCTTGAGGTAAGTCAACAAGTTCTCAATGGGATTGAAGTCCGGCGATTAGGAAAGCCACGGCAGTAAATTCACTTTATTGTCACTAAGAAACTGTTTTGTTTTCATAGCAGTATGTTTCGAACTATTATCGTGTTGATATTGCCATACCAGCGGCATATTCATCTTCTGCAAACGGCAGCATGACTCCCTGAAGAACGTGGAACGTGGTACTCATTTTGGTCCATGTATTTTTTTTAATCCAGTAAATTGGTCCTACACCATACCATGAAAAAGCTACCCACGGCTTCATATTACCGCCTCTATGCTTTACAGTTTTAATACTATGTTTTGGTAATAATTCTTGGGTGGGTGATCTTCTAACATATTGCCTACCATCAGAACTTATTAAATTTATTTTTGTTTTATCGCATCATAAAATATTGCACCATATCTTGATTTCCTGTTTACCATACCAATTTAACTGATCTTGGACAAACTTTAAACGTTGTTTTACATTCTTGGCGGATAACAAAGCGACTTTTCTGGCTGCTCGACCGTGTAAGTTACTTGCATGAAGCCTTCTTCGAATCGTTCTTGAACTTATTTCTAACCCCAGTTCACTTTAAATTTCGGTAGACGATTTAAATGGGTCGTTTTTGGAAATTCGGACAATCTGCCTGTTAGTATGATGTGTCGCTTTTCTTTTAGCTCTACGGTTTCCGGAAACTGGTTGTTTTCTTAGGGCATTTTCCACCATTTTTTTGAACGACGGCCGATTCTTGCAATTTCCTTTAGTGACTTTGCCTCATTTGGCAATGTTAAAATCAACACTATTTCAGGACAATATACGCTACGACCCATTACTAACAGAATTATTATTCGGACAAGTTTGTTTTCATTTATTTTTTTAATTTCAAAACGTGTCGATAAATTAAGAGCAAAACGTAAAGAAACATGTAAAAGACCAAACAAAAGTAAAAATTTTAAGGCTCTATTATAGATATATATATATATATATATATATATATATATATATATATATATATATATATATATATATATTCCAATAAACAATGTCTCTAATACTAAGCTTGAAGAGATTTACTACTAAACACATAAGTTTTTAAATTTATCGACGTGAGTTTCACTAACCATGTTAGCATCATCAGATGATTTGATCTCGATTAAATCCTGTGAAACGCACGTTAAAAGATTTAAAAATGTCATTTGGTGTTTAGTGGTAAATTTCTTTGAATTTAGTGTTTCACACCGAAAAAGAAGTTTCAATAGAGGAATTGATTGACTCTAATACTTAATGGACTTTTACTCAGTACAAGGCCATCATTGATCGACGTGGAAGGTCTTCCTGAACGACGTTGATCTTCAACTGTTTCTCTGCCATTATAAAATAGCTTTCACCTCTTGTAAACATTACCGTAATACTTTCTTAACAATTTTAATTGATCACAACAAAGCATTTTATTTTGCAGACAAAATTTAATGCATATGTAGATTAAAATATCGCCAATCTGTCAGATATCAAAGACAGTCATACGAACTTAAAAAAAACAAGTAATGGTATTGATTTTTTAAATACAAAAGTCATCTTACTTCTTTCATATTATTAGTTACATTTTGATCAAATAAATAAAAATTTCTTGCACGAGAGTGAATCAAATATAAACCCAAATTGTTTTATACCTATTTATTATTTATAAAACAATTCATAACAACTATTTATCATTTTTCAACATAGTCTCCTCCACACTCTACACATTTTTCCAAGCGGTTTGGAAAGTTTAGAATTTCTTGCTCTTAGAAACTTTGACTTTGGGTTATCAGCCAATTGCGCATGAAATCCTTAACATCTTGATCGTTGTTGAATCGTACCCCTCCAAGTGCATCTTTCAAGAGCTTAAACAATAAATAATCACAGAGTGACAAATCTGGGCTGTATGGAGGGTGTTCAAGGGTTTCTTAATGCCCATTCTCCAGTTTTTCCTTCATCAAAACCGAACCCATCGGGAACAGGTTTTATTGAAGCCAAGATGATTTCTGATGATTGTTTGAGCACTTCCAAACCTAATACACATCTTTAAAGCGATTTCATAAATAGTGAGCCGTCGGTCTCCCCCTTCGATAAGGTCACGAACTGCACCAATGTTGTCAGCAGTGATAGTTCACCTGAGACGACGATTATGACTTACATTTACCACACTTTCTCATTCTTTTAAACTTCTTGGCCCGACCAAGCACTTGAGTCTTAGATAAGGTATCGTCCCCATACTGACCCTTGACCGAGTTAATGTTTCGGATAGTTTAACGCCTTCATTGGTTAAACTATCCGAAATATTAACTCGGACTAACTTTATTATACCCCCGGTGCGCAACAAACGATGGAATCTGTTGCTCACTCATGGCTGTACTGACAAAAGAACTGAGTGAAACAGCTCACCCAGCGTTTCCACCACTAATAATATATTGCACTGCAACGACCTACACTGACAGAGCGGTCATGATTGGCTGAAGAAAATAATTGTAAAATTCCGGTTTATATTTGATTCACCCTCGTATGTGAGATAAAACGGCGCACATCAATGTGTAGCTTGCATCTGTCAAGTTTAAAGTTGATTTTTTATACTGTTTTTGATTTCCTATGAACTATGACTTAAGAAAACAACCACCGTTTCATTACCTTTCCCTTTTGCTATCTAAAAATCTTTCAGAATAATAGAGGCAATAATAATTTCAATCGATATTATTAATACATCAGAATGATTGGCAACTATGATTAGTTCCTCGATGAAATACGGTCCAAAGTTAATAAACAATACGATGATTATTGTTATATTGTTAAAAAATAATTGTTATTACTTTCTAATAAGATACGATGATGCATGTAACTATTAACTTACATCTTAAGATCTGAAAGTTGCCACCTCTTATGTTTCAGATTTAATGTGTATAAGGCTATGTTAAAAAGGTTAAAGGTACGACAACTATTCTACTTTCCGAAGAACCATTCCGGGAAGTTCAAATGGTTTAGAGGTAAATAACATTAACAGACCAAATATACGAAATATATTTTTAAATAAGGCCCGTTTTTAACTAAGAAGCAAAAATACTATAAATATTATTAAAATATTTTTTTTTCCATAATTTACAAATTTTTATTTACTTTTCTACACAATTTCTATTTTTATTCAAACATTTGTTAACAACCGCCAAAAAAAATGTTGAATTCCAACGTCAAAGAAATCTGCCGCCTGTGAAGAAGCCCAATCCATGACTGCAGTTTTAACTTCTTCGTCGTCGTTGAACCGTTGACCACAAGGGAACTCCTTTAAGTACCGAAACAAGTGAAATGACGAACAGTTCGAAACAGTTCTTCCCATCTAAAAGACCTGATTAGACCTTGTGTTTGTGGAGAAACATGTGGCCTTGCATTGCTTTGAAGCAACATCATACCAGAAGACATTAGGCCACGCCGCTTGTTTTGTATGGCACGCCGGAATTTTGTCAAGATGACACAATACGCATCAGAATTGATTGTTGTGCCTCTGAGCATAAAACCCACTAAAAAAAACCCTTTCCTGTCCTAAAAGATAGTTGATATGATATTTCGTGCTGAAATTAGTCTTTTTGGCTTTCACTCTGGTTGGCGACGATGTGTGTCGCCATTCCATTGACTGTTGCTTGGACTCAGGAGTAATGTGAAACACCCAAGTCATATCTTCAGTAACGGTGTGGTCTAATGAGTCATCTCCTTCCTGATTATATCGGGCCAAAAACGATGAAGCACAGCCCAATCTCTTTCTTTTGTGATCGTCAGAAAGCAGTCTTGGAAGCCACCGAGAACACAATTTTCGCTAATTCAATTTCTCCGAAACAATGGTGTGCCAAACTGACCTTGAAACCTGTGGAAATTCACTTGATAATATTGAAATCGTGAATCACACCACGAACAAAATCTTCAGAAATCAGAGAAGGTCGACCAGGGCGTGGCTCATCATGCACATTAACTCGTCCGTCCTTCCCAACATTCTCACAAACTTTCGAACATTACTGTCACTCATACCGTTATCACCGTAAACCTCATAAATCTGACGGTGAATTTGCGCTGCTGCCAAAGATCGAATTACACTCAAGCATCGAATTACAGATTGTATTTCACAGTCGGCAGGCGACTCAATTGTTCAACCCCTATACCCATTCAACCCATTACCTAAATACCGAAAAAATACGAGAAGTGAAGAGAGTTAAATTATTACATTTGAATTGAATATATATCCGAACTAGTGGACGTTGCGCACAGTAACGCCATCTCTTGTCGAGTAGTCGAACTATTTTGGATCGTATGGAAACTTTGCGTTGTTTCTCGATTATTCGCCACGCACCTCGGTCGGAATGAGCGGAGCTTTGTGGAAGTTTGTGGTAGTTTCTGGACGGCTACTACTGGGCTGCTATATAAGCGGCGCGTGACCGCGCTTACGGCTGTATTGTTCCATGCGAACTCGAAGCGAATATAAGTGAAAAGTGGTGAACGAATAGTGAAGAGAATTAAGTGTACCGTGTAAGTGAGTAATTATAGTGGAGTGTTATTCGGTGACCTTGTTAAGGATAGATACGTAAATCATTATTACTGTCGAAAAATGGAGGGGAAAAAAAGTAAGGGTGATAAACTTAAAGGTATGGACTACTGGAAAAAGTGGTGTAGTCAAGGGGTTTCTAATAAAGAAACAAATTTGGATTTAGCTATCAAAGCTTCAGCTACCTTGCATGCTGATAAGAAGACTGTGATGGCAAGCGGGCCATCGACCTCGACCTCAATCACAATACCGAATGTCGAAATCGATGCCATGTCGCTGGTGCCCTGTTCGATGCCTTCAACTGCCGAATCTACATCTAGTCTGCAACAGGCCAACTTGCCTGTTACCTCAAATTTTAAAAACGCCATGGAACCCACCCAGAAATTAAAAGTTTCCTATTTCCTATTCCAATAATTTTTTGCGGCAAACAAGGCATCTCCTTGAGAGGTAAATCGATTCGGGGCGCATACAAATTACACCGGAATCACCAGAATGATGGTAATTTTAGAGATCTGTTGTGGTTTGCGGCTGAGTCTGGAGATAAAGATCTGGCTGAGCATTTGAATACTTCACAGAAGAATGCCCTGTACACAAGCCCTCAGATCCAAAACGAAATAATTGACATTTGTGGTGAATTAATTCAACATAAAATAATTGAAGAAGTAAAGAAAGCCAAATTATTTGCGATTCTGGCTGACGAAACCACCGACATCGGACGTGTAGAACAAGTCTCGTTATGTCTTCGATATGTTGATTTTACAGATAATAAACACCATATACTTAAAGAGATGTTCCTTGAGTACATTCCAACGGTCGATGTTTCAGGATCCGGTCTCGCAAATCTTATTATTACAGCTCTGAAAAAGCATGGACTTGAATGTGCTCATGTGGTTGGTCAAGGTTACGATGGGGCTGCAGCTATGAGTGGGTATTTGCACGGTGCCCAAGCTTATGTTCACCAAGAATGTCCTCTTGCTCTTTATGTACATTGTAGTGCACACTCTCTGAACCTTGCTATTGCTGATTCATGTTCATTAGCAAATGTCCGAAATTGCATTGGGATTGTGCAGTCTGTTGGTTCCTACTTTCGATATTCTGCTCAACGCACTGCTTTGTTGAAAGAAAAAAATCAAGAGCTACTACCCGTCGGTAACCAAAAAAGCTTGCTCTCAATGTGTGAAATACGGTGGGTCCACAAACATGAAGCTATTATAAGATTCAGGGAAATTTATTCAGCGATTGTGAATGCTCTCGAAGAAATCCAATTTAATCACAATAAGGAAACATCGCAACAAGCCGCCCAATTGCTAAGTACGCTTCGATCTTCGGATTTTGTGATGTGTTTAGTGATTCTTCAAAAAGTTATGAGCTATACATTGTCGCTATCAAAACAATTACAGACAATTGACATCGATCTTATCACGGCATTCAAACATGTAGATGATGTTATTAATATCTTACAACTCCTGAGAAACAACACTGACGTCGAATATCTTCATCTCTATGAAGACACAAAGGTTTTACTGGAAGAAAATGGTGGTATACAGCGAATGCCACGCGTCGTCGGAAGACAATTAAATAGACCGAACATTCCTGCATTGGATGTATGCACGTATTACAAAATTAATTTGTTCATTCCATTTCTTGATCATACAATTCAACAATTGGTTGAAAGGTTTACCAAACATCGTAAAGTAGTATCAGCATTATCTGGTGTGCTGCCTTCAAATTTTACTGCCAGTTCTGAAATTGAAGAAGCAATTTCCATGTACTCGTCACTGCTTCCCGAAAGCAACATATCAGTGGTTAAAGCAGAACTTGAAGTATGGAAAACAGTGATGACAAGTATCTCGCCTACCCCGAAATCTAGTTTGGAATGCCTAGATATGTGCGATAAAAACCTTTATCCTAATATTTACACATTACTACAAATCTTGGCTACCATTCCTGCATCCACTGCTACCCCAGAAAGGTCTTTCTCGAGCCTAAGGAGACTGAAAAACTATTTACGAAACACTACAAGTGAAAACAGACAGTGCAGATGAAGTAGTGGATATATTTAAAAGGAAAAGCCGAAAATTTATTTTTTAATGGTTTTAGATTTAGCGCAGAGGAACGAAATTAATTTAACCATTTCATTTAAAGTTAAGAACTTTATAAATATGTCGTAATTTTTCCGATGAATATATAGGTATTAAATTTCATGTAAGTATATTTTTGTTGTTTTATTTACTTCAAACTAAACCGCCCCCAAAACTAAATCCTGGCTACGCCCGTGACATCAAGTATAGCATTTCTATATATAGTATAATATGGATTTCTTTCCAACCAGCCATTTTTTCATATTTGCAAATAAAAAAGTATGAGATATTAATCCAACGTAAAAAATTTAGCGTAAACTGACCAATTTCGCCCTTGCAATGGCGGACGAATGGGCAGATGCATTGCTTCGCTAAGGGCATTTTTCTACCCACTCTTCGTGAAATTTTACCAATAATGCACCATAATAGTCTCTTATGATCGTCTTTTCCTTTTCTAAATAGTCGATGAAGATTACGCCTTGCGAACTACCGAAAACAGGAACCTTGACCTTTCCGGTCGTAGAAAGCATCTTCGTGTTCTTCGGGGCACGTTCGCCGGCTAAAATACACTGCCTTGAGAGTTTCCACTTTTGCGTGTAATGATGAATCCAAGTTTCATCAACAATCATGAATCGCCGTAGGAACCCTTTTGGATTCTGTTTATACATGTCCAAATATTATTGTGAACCGGTCACTCGATTATGTTTTTGATCCGCAGTGAGCAAACGTAGCACCCATCCAGCCGAAATGTTCGGCGAAAGCTGAGTCTACATCAATAAAAATTTGCGTTGTGAGTATATGATGTATGTGGTGTACGTGCGCGGCAATGTAGACGCTCTGACACCTAAGGTCACACACAAATATTGTCGTCGCACAGCACGCACACGAACTATCTATTATCAACCAAATAATTCAAACAAATAGTTCCAGTAAATTCAATACACAGGCAAAATTTTATTGGAGTGTACCCAGCTTAAGATGTTCCGTACGCGTCCGACATTAGAACAAGAAGACATTACTAGTGCTGGTTCGACCACATCAAAACTCAGTAAACCACTTATGAATCATGAAATGTGAAGGAACTTAATCCATAAATCTAATAAACGTTATCCATAATAGATCAATTATTCTATTGGAACCTTTGGTGTGAAACACTAAACTTGAAGAGATTTACCACTAAACACGAAATCTCTTTTTTTTTATTTCTCCATAAATTTGAAACCGAGGCAAAAGATGAATTCAGTTACTTTCCGAAGGTATAGTTAAGATATGCGAATGACGTGTTTGCCATTTTCGATTCGAAAAATGAACTTAGATGATTTTATTAAGAACTTAAATAGTAAATCTCAAAATATAATATTCACGCATGAACTCGAAAACAACGATAGTTTACCATTTCTGGATGTTTTAGTCAGTAGAAATAATAAAAATAGGTTAGATTTTGATATTTTTAGGAAAAACACCACCATTTCGAAATGCATTCCTAACGATTCAAATCATAGCTTCCAAAATAAGATAGCTAGTTTAAATTTTATGGTAAATAGGTTAATTAATTTTCCTTTAAATAAAGATAATTATAACAAAGAATTAAAATTAATTAGGGAGGTATCTGAAGTGAATGGTTATAATAAGAACATTGTAGATAAGTTAATTAGAAAACATAAATTCAGAAAATTATTGAAAGAATCTTGGACTTTTCAAAAGGATCCGAACACAAATAAATTCATTATTATACCATTTGACGCCCAATTAACAAGAAAGCTAAAAATTTTGAAAAAAGTGGACATAAAGGTTGTGTACAAACCATATAATAAAGTAAGAGAAGTTCTGGGTAATCCAAAGGATAAAGTAGATCAACATGAAAAGTCGGGGATTTACAAAATTAGTTGTCAAGACTGTGATCGAAGGTATATTGGGCAAACAAAAAGATCCATATTAACAAGATATAAAGAACATATGGCCCACCTTAGATATGGGAGAAATGAAAATCTTGTGTTGCCCAACATGCAATCGAACATGACCACAGTATAGATATTAGTAATTTAAGACTAATTAAAAGTGTTAATAATAATAGGGCTTT
The DNA here is from genome assembly GCA_031761425.1 of Cosmopolites sordidus. Lineage (NCBI taxonomy): Eukaryota > Metazoa > Arthropoda > Insecta > Coleoptera > Curculionidae > Cosmopolites > Cosmopolites sordidus. Next base: position 102,232 of record JARFXV010001083.1, on the reverse strand, counting down.
GGATGCATATGAAAGCATTCAAATAGAAAAATGTAAGAAAATGCTGAACCGAGATAATGGACCTATTCCGTTCAGTCAACTTTTTCAATTATTAATGTAAGGCTTAGTAAACTTTACGGTTCATGATTTTTACACGCTTCGTTAAGTACGATTTCATATAAATAGAACATAGTTTAGTTTAAGAATTAGATTAAATCAGCTCCTGATGATGCCAACATGGTTAGCGAAACGTGCGTCGAGCAGTTTAAAAAAAGTGATTTGGTGTTTAGTGGTAAATCTCTTCAAGTTTAGTTATCCATAACTACATAACATATTTTTTAACGGTTTAACTTTTCTTCAGTTTGCATGATGGTGTTTCCGCACAAAACATACTATTAAACATTTAACAGTCCAATAATATGAACGTTGGTTTCGTACTACTGAATAACTTATAGATTATATAATATAGATATAGATAAAATTCGCTTTTTTCAAAGGAATATGGAGAACCCATTTACGATATAAATCAATTCAAAGACAATTGCGGGAGCATGACTGTGGGAGCATCACGGTATATGGGAGAATACAAAAATCCATTGAGAAGTTAACTTGATAGCATTATGGAAGCTCCTAAAGAAAAAATGCTGAGAATATGTCAGATAGATACAATTCTGTATCTAGTCATCTAGAGCATCTGAGATCTAAAGCATCTGATATACTACCAGATCGGAAAAAAGGATAAGGCAGAAAGAACTCCAAATCTGACGAAAGCAGGACTCTAGTAGAAAAGCTTAATACGAAGAGGATCAAAAGAAGGCATGAGAGAAGACAAAAGTAAAGAAGACAAACACAAAATCGCCAAGAAAAACGCCCAATTAGAATGTAAAGGTTTCTCATGAATCAATCGTGGACTTTCTTCACCCAAATGCGGCAATTTTGTTTATTAACAGGCACCAATTTCAAAATGTACTTCATATGAAAAGATGATTTTTTGATAAAAATCATGTTTGTTCTTTGATTCAATTTACAAATGCACGACGTTTTAAATGGTCCAGTGGCTTTATTTCCTGTGTTATTTGAATCTTATATGCCTTCGGAGCTGAATCCTTTTGTAAAATACGCCATGTTGTGGATTCACCGAGTCCAAATTGTTGTAAACGTCGACTAGTGGAAATTTCTTCCACGTTCCAAATCAATATGCTCTTGTGAACGAGCAATACGTCTATATATTACTCTTCTTTTATCTTCCACCGAACCAGTTTCTTCAAATTTTCGAACAATTCAATTGATAGTGCTTTCAGATGGACGGCTGTGCAAACTGTAAATAAAATAACTCCATTTTTATAAATGTCATACATTACACTTCTGAAATTCACAACACCATCTGTGTTTTATACAAGATACAATACAAGAATTAAAAAACCCTCTCAATTTGAAAGACTCGTTATGAAGAATTGTTGATGCAAACCAATTTTAGCTATTTTTTAAGACAGAATAATTATTCTGTAATTATATATTTCAACAACCATTACCAGGAATATAGTTTTAATTTTCGTATTTTCTTTCGATAAAGCCTTTCTTTGATACCGATATGTAAAGAGACTTTAAGTCATTATATGCAACATTTAGCACATTATTTTCCTAGATATATAAAATTACGCTTTATCAAAATATGTTTTATTTATTTTTTCATTTCTGAATATTTCCATTAACATAATGGCCCAGGAAACGAGTGGTTCGCAACATCAGAAAATGACATAAAGGTCGTTTCAGTCAGTGGTTTTGGATTAAAAAACGATGTTAGTGAAAAGCGATTTTCTTGACGAAAATTAGTGCTAAATGTGTGTTGTTTGGAAAGCTAAATGGAAAGGATTGAAACTTTCATTGACTTCTTTTAATACACTGTTGTGTAATATTATAATTGTTTATTAATGTGCTGTGTAAAACTGACAGTTTCGCCAGTCTATACTGGGAAACAAAAACAGTGCGACACCCAGTATAGATATTTGAATCAAGCCTAACATTTACTAAAATATAGTCACTGTATAGTTTAGAAATAAATGTAGACAAAATAAAGGTGATGGAAAAAAGAACCAATCCAAGAAAAGAACAGAACTAGATAATCAGCGATGACAATGTTGAAGTTGTAGGAATTAAGTATCTGGGATGCAAACTTGACGAAAACAACATTACAGGAGATATCAGAAATAATATTATGAAGGGTAACAAAGTTACTTATTTTCTATATTCTGTCCTAAGATCTAAACTTATTTAAAGGAAAACGAAAATTATTGTGTCTCACAAAGAAAACAAGATATGCTTGCAGTATTTGAAAGAAAAGAATCCAGGAGACGTTTTGGAATTCTGAATTATATGATGGAAGGAACCCGTGGCGAGAATATTAATAAGATGGATAATAAAAGGTGGACGAAAGAAGAGAAGCTCAAGAACTAGTACACATCAAAACCTGGCAAAGGCATGCTGGAGATCTGGTTGGAGGGGATCAATGCTCACTGAGGGGATGTAGCGCCACAAGAAGAAGAAGAAGAAGAACAAAATAGAATATTTTCGTAACAAAACCTGATACACTTTTTGCTTGTTCACCTTTATGGTTTTGCATGGGATAAAAAAAAAGTGGCAGGGAAATTTTACAAAATTAATCCAATAAAATATATTTGTTGTATTAAGGTATTTCACTCGTGACAATCCGAGCTAAAAGTAGAGTACTACACACTAATACAATCACTAATAAAATCACACTTTAAAAAAAATAAATGTGGCAAGCCTGTGAACGTTTATACCAAATGTTCTATAGATGTATCGTATATACAAAAAAGTTTCTATTTTATTGACTCACTGCACAAACGCAACAATCGTGAGGGGCACCGGGAGCATGTCAATCGATAGTCCCGCATTTAGGAATTTAGGCGGTATGGAGACTTTCTCGGAAGCAAATCTTGCATTGTGTGTGCGAGAATTTTACAAAAACAATGATTCCGTAACTGTAGCAGAAAGTTCTGCAGTCATCGCAGGAACCCGAAACACAAGCATCAAAAACCTCTACAGACGCTGGACATAAATCTACCAAATAGACTAAGATAAACATAATTTTTTTAGTTTAGATAATAGCAAAATATTCGTAGTTAGATAGATTCAATTTAGTCAAAATTTGTAATGTCTATATGACAGAATTAAAGAGTTTAGGAATTTAGTCGTTTGGAGCATGGCGGGTTTCTAGAGAGTGGACGGTGCGTTGTGTGTGCGAGAATTTTACAATCAGTTTTCATATCAACGGTCATGTAAATAAGCAAAACTGTCTTTGTTGGAGTGCAGCGAACCCGAAACAAAAGCATCAAATACCAGACATTCGCCTAAACTCACTGTATGAGCTACAATATCAACGCGAGGAATAATCGTGTCGCACTTTTTTGAAGACGGCAGGGGACGCGCAGTTAGCGACAATTCAGAGCGTTATATACTGGTTATAATCAAAGAACATGATTTCAGCAGAACGGAGCAACGTTACCCACTTTCAATACATCTCTGCCACGAGTTCGTGAAATTGTCCCAAACAAATTAATATCCAGGAGTAGTGACATAAACTGGTCTCCACATAGTCCTGATTTGAGCCCTATGGACTTTTTCTTGTGGGGATATCTAAAATCGAAAGATTACGAGTTCTTTGGTGCAAATATCCGACACGAAATGGGAGCCATTCCAGAAATTACGTGCAGAGCCGTCCTAAGAAATTCTGCTGTTCGTTTAAATGAGTGCCGGGAGCGTGACTGTTTACTTTTGGATAATATTATTTTTAAAAATTAATTTCCTAAAATGTGTATTCCAATAATTAATAAATGTTTTTTTGTTGAGCGTTTTTCTTTTTATTTATATGGCTATATCAAAAAGAGACTTTCTTTTGGGATACCTTGTATATTATATTTTGTGTATATATGCCGTCTTGCCCGTGTTACTGGTGTTTGAAAATAATAAAAATTTCAATAGTTTGGATATGCCATTCGATCATGATCAATATCAACATAAAGAAAAATTTTCAAATCAAAATGTAGATGAATTAGGAAAAAATTTAAAGTGTGGTCAATGTAAAAAATTTCTCTTTCTTTCATTAGAAAAAATAACTAATGAGAAAAGTTTAGGTCTAAATTCAATATTGGATATTTCTTCTGATGTGATGGCAACACACAGTGTTGCCAAGATGTGATGTCTATCCCTCCACTACGCGTTTATTGCGTTAAAAAAATTTTTCGTTTTACAACATTTTGGTTTTTCAAAAAATTCGTTTCAAAAACTGTCTATTTTATACATCTCTGATCTATTGCATGTTAATTATGTATGCTTTAATTAACAATATCTCACTTAGCTCTATATCATATTTCAATTTCATCAAATTCGTAAAATAAATTTATGAGTGAACTAAATGAAATATATTTTGCATTTCCTTGTTCTGCAGTATATGTTTATTTATGTGATTTAACATTTCATCTCCATATCTCAATTTAGTCAATTGAAAAATATAAACATGATACTATTTAAATCAAATATAAAAGGACGAATCCAAACTTCCAATCCAAACGAAATCCTTTAAAATAATCTTCAACTACGAGGTGTGGCTATTAAATAAAGATACTGACGCTGCTACAGAAGAAGTACGCATGCACCAAACGCCAGCCACCAAGAGTTGTTTAGCGTGAAGCCTTCTGTTTCAAATGCAGTACATCTCGCTTCTGTAAACAAATCCGTATAACCGCAGCCTTCGTTCGCATTAGAGTTGTTTTTTTTGTCTCACCGGGAAAAATGTTAAGTGTAACAATAGAGCAAAGAATTGTTGTAAAATTTCACTTGAAACTTGGAAAAACCGCTACTGAAACTTATAATTTATTGAAAGAAATGTATGGTAATAAATGTTTATCGCGTGCACGTATTTTTGAGTGGTTTAAGCCTTTTCAAGATGGCTGAAAAGACGTTGAAAATGATCCACGCCCGGGTCACCCTTCGACGTCAAAAACGGATGACAATATCGAAAAAATCGGTAATCTGGTTCGATCTGATTGTCGATTAAGTATTTGTATGATTGCTGAAACTAGGAATTGGCAAAGAATGCGTACGGTAAATTTTACAAAACAATTTTAACATGCAAAAAGTGTGTGCCAAAATGGTGCCTAAAATTCTCACGTTTAAACAACAAGAAGCTCGCAAAAATGTTTGTACTAACACTTTGAATGCCATTGAAAATCGTGGTTTTTTACTTATGATCCTGAAACGAATCGCCAACACATGCACTGGAAGGGCCCAAATTCACCGAGAGCCAAAAAAGCTCTAATGATCAAAATTCGAAGCAATTGTTGTTTTCGATATTCGTGGGAACCCTTCACTGGGTTCTTGAAGGTCAAATTATTATTTAACATTACTACCTTCACGTTCTTGCTGAACTCCGTAAAAGAATAAGGAAAAACGACCTAAATTGTGGAAGGACGAGTCGTGGGTTCTCCACCAAGACAATGCGCCGACTCATACCGCATTGTCTGTCAAGAGGTTTCTAGCCAAGTGTTAACACAGCATCCCAGTGTTAGACCAGCTGCCTTATTCACCGGATCTTATACCGTGCGACTTCTATCTGTTTCCTAAGGTAAAAATCTTCATTAAAAGGAACAAGACTTGAGTCCGTTAAAACTGTGAAAGAGAAAGCGGCACGCGTTCTGCATGAGCTGACAGAAGACTTCCAGCACTGTTTTGAACAATGGAAGATTCGCATGGAGCGTTGTAGGGATAGAAAAGGGGTGTATATTGAAGGTGACAATAAGTAAATATGTATGAAATCAAAATGAAATGTTTTACAGCGTCAGTCTTGTTATTTAATAGTTACACCTCGTGTAAAACGTCTATGTATCCGTCTTCAACAACTTTTCAAAACGGCAAGCAGTATTGATTTGTAGTCGAATTCAGATATAGCCATTAGATTTGTTTATTTCCTCATGTTTGGAAAGAAAAAGAAATCGGAGAAGTCCAAGTCCGGAGAATAGGGTGGATGCGGTATAAATTAGTAGCACAATTGACCAAATCGCTGTTGCAACTTCGAACGAATACGCGAATACATTGTCGTGGTTCAGCATTTCTTATCAACAAATGATACATAATAGCATAATACTCTCTTATAATCGTCTTTCCCATTTTGCAAATACTCCATGAAGGTAATGCCTTGCGAATCACAGAAACCAGGGCCAGCATTCTTCAACGTACGTGTACTACGTAAAACCCACTGTTTTGACTGTTCTCTCGCTTCTTGTATCTAGTGATGAATTCAAGTTCCATCAACAGTCACGAATCGTGGCAGAAACTTCTTCGGGCTGTATTTGTACATGTCTAAATCCTGTAGTGCAATGGTTACTCGATTCCGTTTTGATCCGCAGTAATATCAGCATTTTTTGGATGTTTTGGTCCGTAGCAACTATGATATCATGTATTTTGTGGACTCTTTCCTCAGTTGTAACCTCAACGGGATATCTTCGTGCTGATTCGTCGACAGCAAAACTCAGTTAACGATTTATGAACCATGAAATGCGAAGGAACATAGTTCCAATAATACTTTTTCACTTTTTCTTCGGTATGCACAATGGTTTTTACATGCAAAAAGTAGTACTTAATCAAATTCGCTTTTTCCCATGATAGAAAAAATTTCGTACTTAATAGAAAGAACGAAATTCATGAGTTACAAAAACAGATGCTACTTTTCGCAAATGTAATCGCATTTGCGAGAGCACCGCCGTCTATTGGAAAATATTTCAGTTTTTACACGATTCTCCTGTATACACAGTACGGCTGAAAAATAACGGGAAGTTAATTTTGCCAAAATTATTAATTTTTATTCAAAATACATCTCTTCCGCATCAATACACCGCTGGGCATGTTTAATCAATGCTAGCATAGATTTTTTATTTCATTTTTCGGAATCGCCTCATTGATCCTCGTCCTAAAACGTTCCTTTCATGGACAATTTCAGTTTCGGGAGCAGGAAATAGTTACACGGAGATAAATCAGGCGAATACGGAGGATGTTGAACCACACAGACTTGTTTTTTCGCCAAAAATTCACTCTTAATTTTTTGAAAAATGAAGTTTTTCCTTTCATTTAAATCGTTTAAAAAAATTTCGTGAATCATTACTTTGGTCGTATTAAATTCATCCGATTTTCTTCTTATAGTTAAATTCGCATCGTAGGTGAACATTTCAAGCACTTTTTCCACCAACTCATCACGATTATTGTTTTCTAGCTTTTTTGAAACAAAATTTAATATCAGCTCTTTATTGCATTGTGTTTTTGTGACGAGGTGAAGGAAAAAGTTCTGTTATTTTGCGACATACTGTGTATATTCATTTCTACGAACTGCCAATATTAGAAATGTTAAATTTTATTTAACAATATCACCCAGACCTTAACTCCCTTGAATTTTCAATAAATAAAGGTGTATATAAGCAACAACCGATATTCATTACGACTGTTATTTTACCCGAAAGTTAAATTTGTCGTGTTTTCATTATAACCTGTAACTTGGCAAGCTGCCTTTGCCCATAAATTTTGCCATTTTCTTAATTACGCTTGTCAAGTAGCGAAGCAAACAATCTCGCTAAGGTATATTTGTTGCAGAAATATGTTTTTATAGTAAGCGATTTTACTGCTCATCTCATATTTTTAATTCGCTCGCATTCTGGTTAGTGCTTTTGCCAAATATTTATCAAACCAACGCGCGTACACCGAGCCGAAGATTAATATTTATTGCTAACAAAATATTTGCAATGTTTGAATGGAAAATATAGTTCGCGTTGTCGTAGGTTAAGTCTAACAACAGCGGATGTATATTTTATCTCTGTGGGAATATACTTTTTATTATCTATTTGTTCACCTTAGTTTTGCGTCGTTCAGTAGCGTTCATAGGTATTTTTACATCGTTAAAAATGTAATTAAACTTTATTTAGATGTGGAATTATGAAATATTGCAACATTCCTTTTATATAATAATTAAACATATTACTGCCATAATATATCAAAATGTCTTCGTTCCTTGAAAATATCGAAATTAGAGAGCTATATAAAGACACAAATATAACGATATGATTTGAATCGTTAGGAATGTATCTCGAAGTGGTGGTGTTTTTTTCTAAAAAGATCAAAATCTAATCACACACACAGATATATATATATATATATATATATATATATATATATATATATATATATATATATATATATATATATATATATATATATATATCATCATCATCATCATCATCATCATCATCATCATCAACCCGTATCAATCTACTGCTCTTCAGCATGCTTCCAACTCTCGCAGTCCTGAGCTTTCTTCTGCCATTCGGGTTCAATATACTTAATTATGTCATTAGTGTTTTCGGTCTTCTCCATGGACCTTTACGATCAAGCGGTACACAGTCCAGGACCATCTTGGTCCATCTTTCATCCCATCGCCATGCTACATGGCCTGCCCACTTCCATTTCAATTGCTTTATTCTTCCAATGATGTCAATCACTTTTGTTAGTTCTCTGATCTATGTGCAAGTCTATCTATCCCGTCTAGTAATGTCAAGCATACATCTTTCCGTTCCCCTTTGTACTACCCTATGTTTTTGAACTGACTGTGATGTGAGTGTCCAGGTTTCACTTTAGTATGTCATAACGGTCAGAACACACTGATCAAAGACGTTTCTTTTCAGGCAAAGTGGTAGTTTGTTCTTAAACACTATGTTGAAATTACCAAATGCCTGCCGCCCACATTTAACGGTCCATATATATATATATATATATATATATATATATATATATATATATATATATATATATATATATATATATATATATATATATATATATATATATATATAAAATGTAAGACTTGTTAAACATATAAATAATAACAGAACTTTGGATGCCTATGAAATCATTTAAATAGAAAATTGTAAGAAAACCATGAACCGGGATAAAGGAGCTATTCCATTCAGACAACTTTTTCAATTATTAATGTACCTTCCGCTAGTTAACTGCACGGTTGTGATATAAATGGAATATTGATTGGTTTTAGAATTGGACTGAATAATCTCCTAATTTTAGTTTAAAAAGTTATATGGTGTTTAGTGGTAAATCTCTTTCAGTTTAGAGATTCACATCGAAGGTTCTAATAGAAGAATTAATCTATCTTTAGTTTCTCGAAAATCCTATCGTCTGGTAAGCCAGCAGGATCTTTCAGAAGACTTCCGGCTTGGAACAGCTTGGTTACTAGCGGGTCTGAGGGACGAGTGCTTGTCGAATTTTACACTCTTGTCTAAAGAACATATACAAACAAAGAAGCATGAATAAATGGTTAGACTATAATTAGATGAATTGACTAAAGAATGAATTAGACCTATTCTTTTTGCATATATTTAGAATAGGGCCTTAAAACAAGATTTGCGTTTCTCAGGAACGAAAATTGATATATTGTAATCAATTTCTATGAAATATTTCCATAGTATTTTCATCATAAATAGTTTGTTTAAATCAAAAAACCGATATCTTAAACAGTTTTAAGCATCAAGAACTTTTTCGATGTACTGAAATCACTGACTGATTTATTTAACATTTCAAACTTATATAATGATATTGTTTTTGCTTGCAGATCCATTACTACAAAAACGTTTACAAAAAACTTACAGGCGTAGCTTAATGTTCCATAGGATGAGAACGCTCCAAAAAAAATGTCTAAACGAGGCGTTGATGCCTAATTTTGTATACTAATTACAGCCTACTTTTGACTGCGTGCCGAAAACATTTTCGGTGTTTTCTGTTTACCCAAGGGCAGGATCATTTTAACAATCCATATTTAAAGAAAAAAAATGGTATACCGTGTTTTAAAGAATTTAAAGAAAATAATTATAAAGATACCAGCAAAAAATGGTTAAAGAATATCAGTATATACACATAATACAAAATATATCTGCTATTAATGGTTAGATCCAGGCGATCTAAATAATAAATAATAAGGATTCTTTAACAATAATATAGGGTGATTTTTTACTGCGTTCGACCTTTAAATTCAAATAAAACAACAACCAAATTAGATGTTTTGAAACTATTTGTTTTATGTGAAATAATATTCAATAGTATTTATGTTCGACAACAATTTCTGACAAATGTCCACCGCGGCTACTTGTGACAAAGCACATTCTGTCAATCCAATTTCCGATCGCTTTTTCAAGAAATTGGGATCTTATATCCGCAATTGTCCGAGTTATGTTGGCTTCTAAGGTGTCAATAGTTACTGGTTTATCGGCATAGAGCAACGATTTAACACAACACTAAAGAAAATAATATAAAAACGTTAAATCACATGGCCTTGGTGACCAATTAACAAATCCATTCCCTGTATGACATGTCGAGCTATCCTGTTGGAACCACATCTAGTCTAGATCAATATCATTCAAATTTGGAATTAAACAATCGACGTAGTCGAATAACAAAGCCCAACTTCCTGCGAACGAAGATGAATTGATAAATTTGGATCTTCATCAACACTACTAGCTACAGAGCCGATATTTTGTTGTCATAGTTTTTTGTCTCGTTTTTGTTTTAATATCGAACAACGTGAAATGCATTCGGAATTTATTGATAATTTAGCGAATACATCAGGAAGTTCAAATTCACGAAGTGCTCTATAAGTTTGGCGCACAGATCACTGATTTTGATAATTTCGACAATTTGCAAGCGTTGCTCTGAAGTAAAACGTTCCATGATGATTTGTCAGACTGCCAGGCCATTGTGATACATATTTACAGACTTGCGCGCAAACTCCCACTTCGTTAAACAGTCAACTATCGGAAGTTCCGACACACTAAAAAAATTACCCTTTACACATTTCAAAATGGATAGTTTTGCATATTAAAAAAAAATTCAATTTGATTCACGAAATTTACATGTTCACACTCCAACAAAAGACAATATACCTTTAACTATCTAACGTTAAAGTTGTTGATCGGTTTGATTTGCTTATTTATATCCTTTATATATTTAATGACTAACATTTAAAGGTTATCATATTATTTTCGGAAAAAATATTTGTTATAATAAATGATATTTGTTCAATACCAACTCAAAAAGATTCCTCTTAAAATGATATCTATCAAGTATTTTATTTTTAGCTCCCTCTGTTTTATGTCCTTCTTCTTCTTCTTCCTATAGTATGGCAGCCCATCAGTGAGACTTGACCTCATTATCTTTCATGGAGATATGTCAACAGAAGCCCCTTGCCAGTTTTTAACGTGCAATAGTTATTTAGTGTCTCTTCTTTCATTGTCATTCTACCGTATCTTTGGTCTACTTCTCTTTCTGTTCCCCACTATTCGTCCCTCCATGTTTTTTCTTGGTATTCGTGTTTGTGACATTCTCGTCAAGTGTATCACCCATCTGATTCACAACAACCTCAGTTAGTCTACAATATCCAGACCTTTCTATAATTGCTTGAATTGGAAATTATACCTGAACGTCCAGTTTCTATTATCATTCACAACATCAAATATTTTTTTTTCAAATAATACAAGCACACGTTCTGTTTTCTTTGTGAGAGTCCACGTTTCGGAGCCATAAGTACTACTGATCGAATTATTGTTCTATAAATCCGAACTTTCGTGTTCATTTAAATAAGTTTAGATCTAAGGGCAGAACGCAGGGAATAACTAACTCTGTTACCCTTCATAATTCGATTTCGGGATATCTCCTATTATATTGATTTCGTCTAAGTTACTTCCCAAATAAGTAAATTCCTTCAAAACTTCAATGTTGCCATCGCCGATCATCCAGTTCTGTTCTCTTCTTGCGTCAGTTCTCTTTTTCACCACCATTATTTTATCTATATTTATTTCTGGACCGGCTCTTTTGTATTTCACCTTTATATCATCATATGTCTTTCGTAATGATCTTTTCGATCGTCTTAATATAATTAGGTTATCTGCATATCCTATTATCTGGTTTTCTTTATTACTGTTCCTATATACGTTTATGTCTGTTTCACTGATGGGTTTGCATCCCCCGCCGTAAACCTTCACCAATCCCAAATTCTACCGTAGTGTGTTATTGGATGTTTACTACTGCCTTAGAATTAAGCATGGTCATCCGAGTTAATCTAACAGGCCATATCCTCGTACATTAATGCTTGTGCGCGTCATACATCCACTTGAAATCTATGAATATGTGAAATAACGGAGCATCAAATTCTGTTGTTTTCTCCACTATTTGACGGCATATGAACAACTAATCTATTGTTGAGAATCCCCTTCTAAATCCTGATTGATATTTCTTCACTCTATTTTCGATATATGTTACTATTACATTACTATGTTAGAGGTTAATATATTGTACAAAACAATATATACCATGATGCTGCTATTGTTCAGGCATCTGCTCATTATTCTACATGTTGTATGACAATTGATGTATAGTCAATACTTTTGTAGTTATGTTATTTACCCAAGGAGCTTTATTGCATTTGAGTTTCATTATTTCATTTTTTTCCACCTCCTGCAACGAAGGCATTTCGATCAGTCGATGGACCGCATTTAAAAACTGTAACCTACGGTTTTGATCTACTCTGGTGGTTCCGATCACAATAACTTATTAATCAGAAAAGACGAAATTCTTTGTTTCATAACTTTAAACTAATTTTTATGATTATTTCTGTTAAAAGGTTGATTCTTATAGCATTATGTTTAACACACACTCCAAACTTTTAATAGAACAAAACGAAATAATCATTAATTTATACGCAGTAAAATACGTCAAAGAAAAATCGATACATACGCCGAAGCTTCTCTACAATTAAAGCGCGAATATCGACTAAGTTGAGTTTAAATTAAAACTGCCTGCCTGCGAAATTTTGCGAAACAGTTCAGAATATATCTTAAACGAATTCCTTTGCGGACCTGCCAAACGCACCCAAGGACTTAAAATCCGAAACTAATTATTTCTTGTTATTACGTTATGGAAAAGTTTGTGAAGTTGCCGATAATATTTGTGTCGATTTTATTTTCGTGACACATAATTATTTCGGAAATTACTTCAATTGAGGATAATGAAAAGTTCTCTAAGTTAATCTTAGATAACGGAAAGAAAGCGTAATAATTTTAAATAATCGATCAATAGATCTTTACGTTGGAAGCACAATATCATTAAATGTCGTTATATGTTTTGTTGGTTGCTAGAATTCGAGGGTTTAACTGCTTTCTAAAACATGCGATTTGGACGTAGATTCCCTGCGACCGGGGGTATCGGTAATTAATTTTAAACGCTGATTTGACGGGTACGGAGCGTTTGATATATCTCGCGTCTCGTATTTCGTTCGCCTCGCAAATACTTGTTTTGATTTGGGATTTGCTACGTGTGTACACACCCAGTAGAACTTTTTAAATAAAAATAATTGCAAACATGAAGGTGTCTGATTTAAAACAGTTAATAATGACTAGTTTTTTTTTCGAATTTTCTCTATTGATTTGCAGTTACAATAAATTGTTTTACTCTTCGGGAAACGGTAAGTCCCCACTTATTCATTGCTTTATCTACGCAACAAGCAACAACCCATCCTCCAATGCCCTTGTAAGTAGTATCAATATAAAATTTTAATGTTTTCCTGGTTCTCCTCATGTATAGGGTTTCAACAGCACGAAAAGTAAAAGCGAGAAAGGGGAAAGCAAAAAAAAAATCTTCAACTGCACTATTTTCTTCTACGCCCTCCCACTTTAAAAATCCGCGAGCCGCCACTGCTTTGATCACAATCTTCACAACTAATTTCGTAAATCCCCGACGTATCATGTCGATCTACTTTATCCTTTGGATTAACCAGGACATCTCTTAATTTATTATATGGTTTGTACAAGTCTATAATGTCTACTTTTTCAAAATGTTTTCTAGCCCTCGTGTTAATTGGGCATCAAGCGGTATTACCATGTTTATTTTTATTCTGATCCTCTTGAAAAGTTGGACAATAATTTTCTAAACTTGTGTTTTCTAATTAATTTATCTATAATATTCTTAATATAACCATTCACTTCGGATACTTCCCTAATTAATTTTAATTATTTGTTATAATTATCTTTGTTTAAAGAAAAATTGATTAATCTACTTATCATAAAATTTTAACTAGCGATCTTATTTTGGAAGCTATGATTCGAATCGTTAGAAACGTATCTCGAAGTAGTGATGTTTTGTCTAAAAATATCAAAATCTAACCTATTTTTATTGTTTCTACTAACTACAACATCCAGAAATGGTCCAATCTATAGTTGTTTTCGAGTTCATGCGTGAATGCTATGTTTTGGGATTGACTATTTAAATTCTTAATAAAATCATCTATGTTTTCATTTTTTGAATCAAAAATTATAAAAACGTCATCCATATATCTTAACCACACCCTCGGAAAGTAACTGAATTCATCCTTCGCCAGAGTTTCAAATTTACTCATGAATAAGTTGACTAAGAACGGTAACAGAAGATTACCCATTGTCGTTCCTTTTTGTTGTTCGTAAAACGTGTTATTAAGATCAATTTTACATTTTACGGAGATGTACTCAGAAAAATCTTGTTATTAAAATCGTTTAACTCGAGTAACACCATCAGGCATTTCAAGGTATGTGGAATCGGGACACTCGGAAACAACGATGATACGTCAAAGAAAACCAAGACTTCACCTTCCTGTAGATGTGTGTTTTTGACTTTTTCTACAAATTTTGTTGAGCTTATCGCAGAACAGGAAGGTAGTTGGTTTGGTAGATTTTCAAATTCCTTTGTTAACCATTTTGCCAAGTTGTATATTGAAAAATAAATGACTGATACAATTGGCCTCTTTGATTTTCCTGGTTTATAAAGTTTTGACACTTTTGGATTACAAATATACAGTTTGCTTTTCAGAGAAAGAGAAATAAGGCTGTTACAAGATTTCAATGGATCTCTGACTTCGTTAACCATTTTTGACAATGGATTCCTGGGTAATCGTTTTTATGGACCGTCTTGAATTAATATTTCAACGCGTTCAAAACTACTACAATCTGATTTTCCTTATCTGCTTTTAAATAAAAACAATCCTTCTCTTGCAGATGCTTAGAATCTTAATTTTAGAAAGCTTAGCTCGCAATCTTAGAAATATTTAACAGATCTTGACTTTTATTTAAAATATGTTTTGTAATTTTTCCTCTACATGACTCTGTTCTGACGAAAGTTTTGGAAGACTCCGATGAGTGTTTAATACCAGTTTCAATATGAATAGTGAAGAGTCACAGAATCAACGGATCGACACCCGGAGTGATTAGAAACATTATCTACCATCCGAAAATATGTGATATATATATATATATATATATATATATATATATATATATATATATATATATATATATATATATATATATATATATATATATATATATAGTTATGGTCAAAAAAAAGTATACTATTTAAAAATCATAAGTTTATTTTGTATCAACGAATAAACTAGAACAGAACAATACAGCAAAACAGCTATATATACACCAAATGAGTAATCGACTAACATATCAAATAAATGTAAACAAAAAAAAATAACTTTCAATAAATTAGGGCTTCTCGTTCTCGATCTTTTTATAATTACTTGAGTTCGAAGTTATACCTGTTCTTCCGCTTTCCATTATAATTCACAGCACCAAAAATTCTTCCTACCGTGGTTACTAGTGACTACTGACCGAGTAAGTCTTTTGCAGATGTTAACTTTCGAGTTCCTTTGTATAAGTTTAAATCTTTGGGCAGACTGCAAGGAGTAAAGAGTATTGTTACTCTTTATTATACGATTTCTCATATCTCTCACGACACGATGTTATTTGCGTCTAGTTTGCTCCTGGATAAGTAAGTTCAATCACAATTTCAATATTATCATCGCCGTTTATCTAGTTCTATTCTATTCTTGGTCTTGGTATAGTTGTTTTGTCTATATTTATTTCGAAAACAGTTGTTTTGGTTTTCGCCTTTTTCGCCATAAGTCTCTCTTAATGATCCTTTAGATCATATAATGTTTAGGTCATCTACATCCTACTCTGTTTTTCTATATTTGCTCGAGCTCAGGAAATGTCACTGCTTATTGTGATGTTTAGTTATAGCCGTACACTACCATCCTTATCGTTGTGTTTATTTCATACTGAAAAATGTAATAATTCAGTGTACTTACCAAAAAAAAATAATTTAAATGAATTTATACACATTTTGGCGATATAGATATTTTCATAAATCGAAGTGATGGCGCATGAAACGATTTATTCACCTATTTTTTATTAGAAGTCCGGTATTTGTTTAAGACTGTTGCATATATATATATATATATATATATATATATATATATATATATATATATATATATATATATATATATATATATATATGGTACGTGGAAGCAGCAGTGGTACGTGGAAGTACGGATGAAAAAAATTTCTGTTTTTCAAATATCTCTCTCCACGGTCCCACTACGCTATCCTTTGAACAAACCTTATACCTACATCCAAGGTTGTGGGAAGAATATATCGCGAAGTTTTTGACTGCCGCGAACATTCACCGTAGGATGGCGCGAGTTGCATTGAGATTGCGACCCGGCATCGATATGACCAGTTGACTTGGTCTTCTTCTGTTCGTTTCGATTCAGCTGTTTCCCTGCGTTGGGCTCGAGCCCAGCTGACGACGGCTGTGAGGCCAGAAACCGGTCCTGGGAGGTACTTGTCTCGACGTGGTGGCGGCGACTGATTTGAGACGAGCAGTGGTACGTGGAAGTACGGATGAAAAAAAAAATCTGTTTTTCAAATATCTCTCTCCACGGCCCCACTACGCTATCCTTTGAGCAAACCTTATACCTACATCCAAGGTTGTGGGAAGAATGTAGTACGGATGAAAAAAAAAAATTCTGTTTTTCATATATATATATATATATATATATATATATATATATATATATATATATATATATATATATATATATATATATATATATATATTTATCTATGGCCAAAAAAATAAGAGCACTATATAGAAAATAGTCTTTCAATTAATAATATTTCTTGGATTTCTTAAAATAAAATGCAATTGCACCAAAAATACTTTTCTTATCTTTCAACATAAATATTTGAAACAAAAAATAATCGCAAGATAAAATAAATTCGAGAATGTCATTTAAAAAATAATATGGTAAAAAATAATATGGTTAAAGTATATAGATAACTTTAGTTCACATTTTATCAGAAATTGGTTTTTATTGTTTGATTGGCGTTGTTAGTGTAAGTTGTTTGTGTATACAAACATTTTAAAAACAATGGGTCGTACCAAACATTGTACTGACGGAGAATGCCGGCTAATTTTGCAATTGCGAGAATAGAAAAAAAATTAAAATTTATTGATCAGACTTTGAAAAGATCTCCTTGCATTGTTTCAAAAGTATTAAAAGAAAAAAACATGAAGCAAAAACCAGAGTTCAGAGAGCGGAACAGAAAAACTTCTAGTCGAGAAGCTCGTTTAATTCACGAAGTGTGTAAAAATCCTTTTTTGACATCGACGGTTGCTAAACGGGAATCACAGTTACTAATCTATGAAAAGTATTAGGAGAAATTTGCAATAATTTGGCTATAATGGCAGAATTGCAAGGAAAGTTCCCTATTTGAATAAAAAAACACTTAAAACAACGTAAGAAGTTGGCAGGGAACATTTATATAGAGAACATTAGAAAATGTTTCTTTTTTCGTACGAAAGTAAAATTAATTTATTTGGTAATGATGGAAGAGTACGTGTTCGGCATCGAGTGAATGAACACTTGAATCCAGAAAATAATATTGGTTGTGTCAAACATGGTGGTGGCAATATTAAAATGTAGGGTTCATTTTCATATGCCACAGTTGGTCCAATTCATTGGATAAAACATAACATGATCAAAGAAATGTACTTAAACATCTTACAAAATATTATGTTGCCTTATGCCGAAGAACACGTGCCATTACGGTAGAACTTCCAGCACGACAATGCTCTCAAACACACCGCCAAAAGTGTGGAAACTTGGTTGGATATCCATAATATTGTTTGTATATTTTAATCATCTCAGTCAAAGGACATGAATTCTATAGAAAATTTGTGGAAAATTTTTAAGTGGCGTGGAACTTTAAGGAAAACATTAAGTACCAAAAAATTATGGGGGCCTGTTCAAGAAATCTGGAATTCCATTCCGCTTGACGTTTGCCACAATCTTGACCATGACTAGACGATGTGCCGCAGTTTTAAGTTGATTTTGACTAGTTTGTCCTTGTTAGACTACATTTTTTTTTGTTGTGCGTGCTATTTCTAAACGCTCTTATTTTTGTGACCAAGCTCTAATTTATTGAAAATTATTTTTTGTTTATATTTATTCGATATGTTAGTCGATTATTTGATTTGGTATATAAATATAGCTGTTTTGATGTATTCTTCTGTTCTAGTTTATAGTATATACAGCAGGACAATGTAAGAAGAGATGCTGAAGAACTACTGCACCTGAAAAACTGGCAAGGAGCTGCTGGAGATCGATCGGGATGGAGGCGAAGGTTGAAGAAGATCACTGCCGGACTTGAGCACCACAGGAAGAATAAAAAGAATAAGAGATATTACATTGAGTTGAGTAATGATTTCTTTGCTTTAAATTAAGTAGTATGATGAAGGGAAATTTGCCATTTTCGTAGTACCGATTTTGTTATTTTTACATGGACGTTCAACTTGTATAGTGAACCTTCAACTAGCAATGTCAAAAAATACGCACACAATATTTGATAGGCAAACTATAAAGAATTAATGTTCCTAAAAGAAACTAGTTTGAGACCCCGTAATAAAACTCATTATCATATTTCTTGCATGAACCGAAACAATTTGTTCTTTAACAGGTAACACCCCAAAGTCGATTAATGCAGATTTATCTACGGCAGTCACACAAAAATTATCCAATATTAAATCACTGTTCGATTTAATTCGCGCAACACAATAGATTCGACTTATTAAATTGGAAGGTGTGGTAAAAAGTCTACGGACAAGTTATTCACGTTACCTGAGTAATTTTGCTCCAGCCGTTGCCTTAATAATGTAACTGTATCTCGATTCTTGTTGGTACACTAAGAAGAGATAAACGATTTGTTTGATTGACTAGAGATATTATATTGCCTGTTTTATACGAGCTACATTCTCACGACGCTATTGTAAGTAAGAATAAGCATTAGTTTTTTATAGTACCATGGAAATAATTCCTGTTTTCAATCAAATTATCTTAGTTAATACAAAAGTTAATGTGTTTTATTTTGCGAGTTTAATAAAATTTACACCGCAGAGCTAAATAACTGTGATTAAATTAATATCGGGTAAAATTTTCCATCTTATTTCACAAAAAAGAATTAGTACGAGGGTCGTTCAATAAATTCTTAGAAACTCCAACAGATGGCGCTCGTAGCATTGGAAATGGTTTTCTTAGTAAGCATCATTATTCACTAGATAGCTGTGAAAGTCTTAGTTATATTCAACACATAGTTTAATTTTTATTATCGACTGAAGCAAGAAACTTTTGTTTATTTAGCAAAACGGAAAAAAGTGAGTTTCGAGTGCTGGTTAAACATTCATATTTAAAAGGTTTAAAACCGAAAGAGATCAAAGCCGAGTTGGATCAAATTCATGGCACGTCTGCTTCTGTATTTGCAACTGTTTATAATTGGGTAACTGAGTTTAAACGTGACCGTAAATCCGCAAAAGATGAACATCGTTCGGGACGTCCAGTGGAAGTGATTGACAAAATCCACACATGGTTTTAAGCAACCGACGAATCAAAGTGTGCGAAATAGTTGAGGCCACAGGCTTCAACTATTAAAAGATGGGTGCCGCGTTTGCTCTCAGTGCAGAATAAACGCAATCGTGTGGTCGACTTTGAGGCTGTCTTGACGCTTTTTCGTCGCAATCCTGATGAGTTTTTGCATCGATACTGTGAACGAAACATGGATAAACTGTTATACTCCAGAGATAAAGGACCAGAGATAAAAGAACAATCAAAACAGTGGGATTTTGAAGGCAAAGGGGCTCCGAAGAGGGCGAAGACGGTGAAATCGGCCGGCAAGGTTATGGCCACAGTTTCTTGGGATTCACGCGGAATTATCTACACCGATTACTTTCAAAAAGGAAAAATAATAACTGGAGAGTATTATGCGTCGCTATTGCACCGGTTGAGCGAAGAAATCAAGAAAAATCGTCCTAATTTGAAAAAGAAAAAGATCCTCTTCCATCAAGACAATGCACGGGTGCACACCTGTACAGTTTCAATGATCAAAATCATGGAATTAAAGTTCGAATTATAACACCATCCACCGTATTTACCAGATTTGGCCCCAGTAGTTTTTTTAAAATGGCTGATTTTTTTGAAATGGTGAAAAAATGGCTCAGCGGACAACGGTCGAACACACATGCAACAAGGAGGTCATCGCCCAAACAGATGCCTATTTTGAAAACGTTAAGAAATCTTACCTTTTAAACGGCTTAAAAAAGTTGGACAAACGCTTGGGAAAGTGTATAGAGCTAAAAGGAAATTATGTTGAAAAATAAAAATATCTACTTACAATAATTTGTTTCTATCTTTTTCTAAGAACTTATTGAACGGCCCTCGTATTTCGCATCAACCCAGAACAAATTTCGTCAAATGTACGGTAATGGGATATTGTTGAGCTTTCCAGTTTCCATTAGAACATAACTTTTCTACTAGGGTGTAACAAAATTATTTATATTTTTTGCTTTGTTTATAAATAAAGAACTATACTGACTACTCCTCAGAGGTTAAATCCGACTTTTTGCTCCGACAAATAAACATTCCTTCTTCAACAGTAAGCTGATTCCACAACGAAATATACAGTCGAAGGTTTTTAATAAAAACGTCAAAATGAACGAAATAAGTCGCGAAGTTAAGGCAATTTTAAGACACTAAAGGGTTCCAAAGCCACCGACGCCGCTTGCGAGATTTTCGAAGTAGAGGACGAAGGTGCCGCTCAGTTCTGGTTCAACATATTCCGGGACGGGGACACGAGTCTTGAAGATAGGGAAAAATCAGGTCGCCCACGGTCTCTCGATATTAATGTTTTAAAAGTAGTTGTGGTTGCAGATCGAGAACAAGCACTAAGAAAATTTACGAGGCATAGGAATGGTGCCAAAAACCGGTAGAAGCATCCTAGATGAACTGTCACCGGAGCTTCACGTCGGATAAAAATGTGTAAAACTCCCTTCAAAACTCCTACTGATTTTCGATTCATCAAACGAATTATTGCCTGCAATGAAAAATGGATTTACTTCAACAATCCGTAAAGCAGTGGATTAAGCTTTTCAATTACCAAGGCTAGAAAAATGTATCAAAAAGGTCATGATGTGACTTTGGTGAAATTTTGAACCAATAATTCACTTTCAGTTGGATTCTGATGGTAGGGCGATAAATTCAGAACTCTACTCAGCTCAACCTGAGAGAGTATGTGCTGTTCTGGCCGAAAAATATCCAGGTTTGGTCAACCAGAAAACAGCCGACCTGCAGCAGCACTTTACATCTGACCACTTCAAAAATTAACCAATTGGATTTTGAAATTCTCTCTTATTCAACATACAGCCCCGACCTCGTTCCATTGGATTACCATTTGTTCAAGTCCATGGCTCATTTTTTGCGAGGAAAACAATTCAGGACTGAAGAAGAGATACAAACTGATTGCGTCGAGTTTTTCGCTTCCAAATACTCATAGGTGGTAGTTACTGGTTTAAAGATTGAGGGTATCGACTATATTTCGAGGAACTTTTGTTATATCCTAGTATAACTTCTATATATTTGAAATGAAATGATCTATTGGTATGAACGAAACAGGGTTAAGTTTTTGAAACGAAATTGATACTTCTACTGTTACGGGACATGGATAATATGGTTTGCGGGTTAGAGTAATTCACGAGTATAATATTTGGCCGGCACACGTGACGAGTGCCGAGAGGAACATTTAAACGACATTATTTATTCTTCAAGATTATCACTTGTAATTCTCATTGTGCCTCATTTTCAAGCTCTGGCATTTTTATTGAATAAACCTTTAGTATGACCATTGTTTCGACACACAGGGCCTTCTTAACATACCAAAATACAATGTGATGTCTACAGCTTTCGTCTAGTTCTTTGCTAAAAAGTCGCATATAATATACTTTTTGTACGTCTTTATATTGTCGCATAGATTCCATGGTTCAAGACCATGGCTCTTGATCCTGATTTTCGGATCAAAACTCGAAGAATCCCGAGAAGTCCTCGAGGAGCTGGACAAATACACATCATTTCGAAGAATATAATCACTTTTGGAAATTTTGCTTAGTTAGGAGTGCTCCTTACGACCTACTGCTTTATTACCATTAACAGATTGATCATTTAAAAAGTTTCTGAAGCATTTTCGCCGAACTTTACACATAACTTTAGCCCAAAAAGTGCTGTCACGCGTTGTGTCATTACAAATGATCAAGATACGCTAATGTTTTAAAATTACTGGTGCTGAAAGCATAAATATCGGGTTGCCCGGAAAGTTCGAAAGGATTTGTTAAGAGAAAGGGAAACGCGGAACGGGAAACATATATTAATGTTAATTACATCCATTAATATTTACAACTTTTTGCCAACGTAGTGGTAGGTCCATAATGCCTTTCCAAACATTCGCATCTTTATTGTAAGAAAACTTCAACAGGTTATTTTTTCATCACTTTTTCCATTATAAAAAATTTCCTATTTAAACAATTTTGGCGGTGCGATGTCCGGTGAGTAAGGCGGATGAGGCAAACCATACCAATTCAAGCTCAACTTATTTACTTACTTGCTTTCCGCGTCCGTGCAAACAATGCTCTTCCAGTGAATTGCCGATACAGCTTTGTCATTCGCTAACCTAATGTCATCCATTGTGCAGGGTCGGTCTGGATTCACACAAATCAAAAGGTGTTGGGGGTTGTACAGCTTGGACAGCGCCCCACACACACAGGATATCCGCTCCATACAGTAGTAGTCTCCATTTCTGCCAATTGGTCTTTCATAGTGGTACACCCACTCTCAATCGGTTAAGTTTTCTCCACACTGCGTAAGGTTGTTCGCTGCCTGGTGGCAGCTCCTCCTTGACCTAATGGTTCGGATGGTTTAGCTGGCTTTCCCATCTTACAATACCATTTGCAGCCGGTGTCATTTCCAGGGCTCATATCCTCTCATAAAGCTCTTTCTGAAAGTTAGTACATGCGGTGCTGGTTGATGTCCATGCAGTAGATGCCTGGGATTTGTCTCCTGTTTTATTCTCTCTTCGTCTGCAATGATCCCCTGCATATATTCGGCAGCGCTATGCCATCTAACGGATATACGTTTCCTATTGGGGTCGGTCTCAGACATCCCGTTATGATATGTGTGGTCTTGTTCAGTGCGTTGTCCACCTGTTTTGTATGAAGCTCAACAAGTTTTGTCGGGTTCTGACTGAAACGTATTGTGGTGCATTAACATCTCAGGACGCCGTTTTTGTTTGATAATTCCGTCCGGTTTTCTTCAATTCCTACGTTCAGCCGATCTAACTATAAACAGTGGAAGTCAATGTTGATGGTTTAATTGGTTGGAAGAAACGCGTGTATGGGTCCAATTCAATCCCAAAGCATAATTTTCTTCGGTTGAAGGCCGTCTTTCGGTGCACTAACTCTGGAAACCCCCATGATTTTTTCGTTGCACGTTGCTTTGTACAATCCACTGTTCATCAGTTGCAACCTTCTTCAGAATTTATTTTAAGCAAAAGATAGCAGGAAGAGATTTGGTCCAGCAGATTGGCTACACTAAGTTCGCAAGGGCCCACACGTCGACACATTTATTTTCAAATGGTCAAAACCTGTCGATTTGCCAATAATAAACTTATCTACTATTTCCCGGATGG
The DNA here is from genome assembly GCA_031761425.1 of Cosmopolites sordidus. Taxonomy (NCBI): domain Eukaryota; kingdom Metazoa; phylum Arthropoda; class Insecta; order Coleoptera; family Curculionidae; genus Cosmopolites; species Cosmopolites sordidus. Next base: position 78,248 of record JARFXV010001083.1, on the reverse strand, counting down.
TGGTGAGTGGATTTTCGGCTGTTATGGTGTTTATTATCAGTGCTTGAAGGACGGCCAGAGCAATGCCGTTCTTCCAGGTCAAAATCTCCGCCCCTGACCTGACCAAACCACTTTTATCCCGTGATCTCCCCAACAGAATCCCCTCTATAAATGGCAAAAATCTTGTTTTTTGTTTGAACACCGTTCTTGGCCTTTATAAAATTAAAAAAAAAACATAATGATGTAAATGTAAATTACACAGGTCAACAAATTTAAACTATTTTGAGGTAACATTGATGAAAATAGGTGTATGTGAAGTATTTTGTAGTCCTAAATCCGAAAATGATAAGCTAATTACTGTAACACGTATAGGTTTTTTGTAACGGGGGTCGATGTTGGGGAAAAAAAGGTGACGGCATATTTTTACAATCTAATATGTATTTAATATAAAAATGTAAAGCGTGTTAAATCAATGCATTAATATATAGAGACATTACTGAAGATTATATGAGATAGAAACTTTCAATTTTTCCTCTTGGATTCTATAGCATCATCTCTTTTTAAAAACCAGCGGTAGTCACACAACATAGATGGGCTCCAGCGTCCCGATGTTTTGAGGAGGTTCCGGTGAAACGTCCGTCTTTGTTCGTCACTTACTGCACCCAAACTTCCGGAAAGAATCCAAACGGGACTGTAAAAAATACATTTTTAAGCACATTCGACGCCCTAGTATTGCATAAACTTTCAAGAATTCATCTATGAGGTTTTTATAGTTTTCATCTTTCTTGTTACCCAGAAATCCTACACTATCATTCATTACACTTAGAAAACACTTACAAACACTTACTTATTTTTGGTACTTGAAACCATTACCTTTTTTGTCCATGGTTTTGACAAAGTTTTTCATTAGTCCAAGCTTAACATGGAGAGGCGGAAGAAGCACCTTTTTTGGGTTACCGAATTTGGATACTGAATTTTGTCCCATTGCTTTTTTGAAATCCCTTCTGTTTTAGTGATACAAAAGTACCAATCACTTACATGGTGGGTAGGTTCTCTCCACACCATAGGAACATGATGCGATGCATCAACTGCACTAAATTTATGTGACAACTCACACAGCAAACATAAAAAGCCCAACTTTTATCTTGATATCCAATTTAACACTTAAAATATACAAAAATAGGCTTTTTTGACTTCCCCGGATATAGATCTAGCTTGTGACTTTAAAAAACTTTTCCGCTGGATTTTTACAAAATCAACGACTAGAACTTGCCGTTTTATATAAAATCGACTTAAATACTTGACGTACTGTAAACGAGACAAAAATAAACTAAACTGTAGAAAACAATAATCGTAGAATACTGCGGAAATACCCCCCTCTACGTTCTTGTAGTAATTCCTACATTGTCCAATCCAGAGTCAGGTACAAATAATTTCAATTAACCAATGATATAAAGAAGAAGCAAGAACTTGAAAATGGGACGTGTTAAGCAATTTCTGTGAAAAGATGTTTTAATAACTACCTAAATGAAACGCAAAGAGAGCATTCTCATCAATATTACAAAAACCATGTCGGCCTGTGTTATCGACCGACATTTTCAATTTGAATCAGCTTAACTAATTGAAAGTAAATCAAAGTGAATCTGAATGCAAACTTTATAAATATTGTGATATACAAATTTTATTTTACATGCGTTAAAAGAGCAACTAATGGACACCGTTACGAACTTACAACCCATTATATTTTTACATAACGCGTGCTCTCCTTTAAAGATGGGTCTATTGGTTACGTGAACATTTAACAAACCACCTTTTCCAATATACAAACTGTGTATATTTGCGGGCGATAGTGCATATATGCAGAAAAAAAAAGTTGCATATATATGTTGCAAACATTGTATGTAGATTTATATCAATTCAGAATGCATTCACAACTAGTATTGTATATTATGTAAATGTAACACGATATAATACAATTCTTTTTAAGTGCCTGCGAAATAAAATATAACAGATAATATTATTCTATTTACCTTGCTCTATATATAAAAAAAATATCTCCGCAATATCTTCTAAAATGTAATTCTGATTGCTAAATGTTCTGTGTTTGACGCAAATATTGCAAGACGTTGGTTTCTAATGAGAAAAAGGGACAGACCGTCGAGTTAACGAGTGGTAGAATGGTAAAATGCGGCCACGTTACGTCGTTTTGAATTTTTACATTTGTATAATGTAGCTCTGATTGTAGGATGGTAGATGAAACTACGAATATTTATGCTGCATGGTTTTCCTGCTGTAAAGTAAAACAACCAGTTTGATGAAAATTATTCCGAAATTCAAAAAATGTGCCTTTACGGGGGTTGGTATTTATGTATCCGGAATAATAAATAAAAAACAAATATTTACCATGGAAAATAGTTTTCTGTTTTACAAAATATTCTCCGCGATGATCGATAAACTTTGAAGACGTGTCGTTGAGGACGACGATCAGCTTAAGGAGGGAGGAGTTATATCACCCGCTTCATCAGCATCGCCTGGTACGACCTACATTCCGGTGGTGGAGTTATCCCCTCGACAGATCGCAACACCTGATTTAGCATTTATTGTTATTATTTAAAATTGTATAAATGTCCAAAATATAGAGGAAAAAGACTATACATAATTTTGCTTGTTAGCGGTTTACTGTGTCAATTCGACTTTGTAACATTTTTTCGTAAAGTAAAAAGTTGTATCATAAATAAATAACAACATTTCATTACGTTTTTAACTGTTAAATATATATATATATATATATATATATATATATATATATATATATATATATATATATATATATATATATATATATATATATATATGTATGTATTTTTTTTCTTTATTTGGGTTTTTCGCCACGATCTAAAACTCAAAAAATATCAAAAATATCTGTTCTTATGTAAATAAAGAATCTTGAGTAAAAACAAAAAACCAAGCGGAGACAAATTGTTCAGTGGTTCTTTTGCCTAACGAACAAAGTTTTAAAAATATAAAAAGTTTCTAAAAAAATACAAACTTTTAACGTTAACGTTTCGGGAATTATTCTCCTCCCGTTTTCGAAACAAACTTAAAAATAAATTATATTAATATCTATAAATTCTGAAAAGATAGGAAGTAAATATATTACTTCTGTATGTCAATGATACTTACATTGACAATTAGTCTTTAATGACATTGACATACTACCAAATATATATGACCCGATTTCCATGCGTGTTGACAAATTCTAGATTAATTAAAATCGCCCTTTCTAAAAAGATTTTTATGCTTTTTTTATTCTAGCATCTATAATCCTATATAAAATTTGCCACATTTGCAGGGAATTTTATAAACCACATTTTTGGTATTCTGTTGTGTTTAGTTTCTGTTAATATAGATCTAAGAGTATTTTTTGTTTAAAATGTTGTTCTTATGTTGCATTTATTTCCTACTCTTTTAATTGTGTCAGAAATACCGCGCATGTAAGGAATTGTGAGGTTAATTGTTTAAGAGTTTTTATAATTGTTATTAATAACTTGTCTGTTTTGTCAGGTATCAAAAGTTTTAAACGATTTATCTATAAAATTTTTTGAGTATTTATTTGTTATTAAAATGTCTTTCATGTGATTTGTTTCTTTTTGTAGTGTATCACTGTCGGTACAAACAAGTTTTGCTCTGTCATATAAACTTTTAATTACTCCCATTTTAGCTGATTTTGAGTGATTAGAAAAGAAATTGAGACACTATGTGTTTGTCGATTTTCTGTAAACTGTAGTTTTTAATATGTCTTTTTGTTTTAATATTAAAGTGCTGAGGAAAGGCAATTTATTATATATCGTGGTATGGCATATGTCGCCGCACTGAAGAGTCTGTACATCGAGAGACGAAAATATGCCATCCAGTGGCTCGTTCCCGGTCAAGCACCCAAGGAAAATGTTCATTTAGGCGGAGATGTAGGTGTTGTGTATTCCACATGAGATTGTGGAACCCAACGGTTGGGTGTAAGATGACACTCAGCTACTGTTGTCTCATTGGACGTAGTCCAAGAAACTCTAACATTACATATATACGTTATATATCAGCAGGGCACCTAAATCGAATACATGATAGGTACAAATTCCCTGTTTCAAATAGTTTCCGCCACAAACCTAACTGGATGTGCAAAAGTTTTGCATCACATTCAGGAAAATGGATTGCCAGTGATAATCCGAAAATAATTTAAATCAGATATAACCGTATTAAATAATTGCGATCGCAATATATGATGTAAATATATTAATTTGTATCAAAAATATAAAGACAACTTCCAACAAGTTCCAAATAACGGAATATCTTCCTTACCTATCATATTTATTTGATTTCGTTTTTTATACTTCGTTATGTGAGTACGACTTCATTTTTGTGCAATATGAATAACCATTCTTCTCATCATTGATACCTTACCTGAAAAATCGAAAACAAACGTTAGTAAGCGGTCCTATTGTTTCATGAACTAAAATATAATTTACATAAAATTATTAAGGCTTGAATAATGATAAATTAAACTGAAGATTATTTTGTGGTATATTTGAATTAAAATTTGTATAGCACCCTTTGTGTAGAAGTCTAACTTCTGTTTCTTTAAGATATTAGGGAAATTGATTTCAAGATATCCACATTCGAGTAGATTTTAATATATATAGCATTGAAAAATCATCCTAATTCAAACAAAATTGCGATGTTAAAATACGTCTTTTTTGAATTAGTAGGATCAGGGTATTAAAAAAGTTGCGTCAAACGAAAAATGCAAAAGACATGTTGGAAAAATAGCATTACAATGCAGATTTATAACGTTAATCAGTGTAACAACAATAATATAATAATCTTGGTTCAGACTCAGATTATTATATTATTGTTGTTACACTGTTATAAAGAAAACCACTGTTTCGTTATATAGTTAAAAGGGGAAATATAACAAATATGCAATGATACAATAAATATTATTCGGTATAGTAAAGGTACTTCCAAAACAACCAATTCAAGAAAAATAAATCAAAGTCGCAAAGAAGTTTAGAAATAAATACAAAACAAAAACAAAAATAAACAAATATTACTGGTAATTAAACTTAAACTTTGATAATGACAATTATTAAGTTTTATAATGAAACAATTCTTGTGACTCTATCCATCAGTAGTTTCCAAACCTTATGTTACTCCGCGTCTCTATAAAAAAATAAATATTGCCGTCTCATCAACAACCAACCTCACCAAGAAAACATCGATACTGTGAGCGAACTAATAAAGCAAGATCGTCATGGGGCACACCGTGAGATTGAGACATCCCTGGGCATTAGTATGACAAGCATACACAAGATTTTACATAAACATTTAGCCCTGAAAAAGATGGGCTCAATGGCTCAAAAAAAGATCAAAAAAGGCTCGTGTCGATTCGCCTTTTCGCCAAAAGCCGAGTATAATATTTACACACGTGACGAATATTGGATTTATGCCTATGAGCCCGAACGTAAACAGCAGTCGACAGTATAGGTTATTCAAAATGAGCCAAACCCAACAAATGTTTTCCGCACCAGAAGCACTTCGAAGAAGATAGTCGCCTGTTTTTGGGATATTTATCACATTTATGTTTATCACAACCATTTCTTTGTCAGAAGTCTTTGAAGAAATTAGAAAAAACAACCAGCGACGTAGGATCATTCTTCACTATGACAACATGAGCTCTCACACATCGGACCGAACAACTTGACCGGTCAAAATATCGCACTGATGTATCATCCGCCATATAGTCCTGATTTGGCACCCAATGATTTATTTTTGTTTCCGTCCGAGAAGAATAAACTACGTGATAACCGATTTCTGACGCCAGATGAAGCGGCTGATGCGTTCAAAATGCATGTTCTGGAGATACCTCAATCAGAAAAGAAAAAATGTTATGAAAATTGGTTCAAACGTACGCAAAAGTGTATCGATTATCTCGGAGAATATGTTCAAAAACAATAAAACCATTTTCAATAATAAATATTTCTTTTTATTTATTATTCCGGATACACAAATAGTAATCCTCGTATATAAATGTTCTAAATAAAGTGGAAATTTTGATATAAATATTTAATTGTTTATTTAAAATAAATTCCCAGTAAGTATCGGCTACCTCACACCTTAAATGTATTCGAGAAAATAATATTAATGATATACAAACTACTGTTTATGTGTATCACACGATAGTACAGTCTGAGTTTATCAAATTCACTCAAGTAAGTGAAGATGAGGAATATTTTGTAATAAATTGGTTTTCAAAAAAAAGTTTTACTTCATTTGTATTATATCGGGTTATCCGGAAAGTGTGTTGGGATTTTCGATTACCTGCTCTTTAAACGCTTGTATACAAAAATCTGGATTGCATTAATAATAATAAAAGTTTATTAATAAAAAAAGGTTTGAAGGTTTAGGAGTTAGAGACGTATCAGTTACTAAGGCTATATAGCGATTGGACGTACAACAGTTTCATGTGGGTTCCGAACCACGATCATCAGCCACCGACAACCCAGGTCAGCCCCCCTCAGGCTATCAACCCTTTGTTGTGCTTACCCATAAGTCTATCAGGAAGCCTACCGACTGGATGTTTATTTAAATATTATTAATTCCTGTAGTATTTGCATGTATACGTTCATAGTCGCTTTGATTTGCCTTCAGTCGGTCAAATTGATTCAAATTGACCATGTTAGTCGAAAATTTGCAGTTACGCCACATTATGCTTTTTTATTTCAAGAAGGACAAGAACGCTGTCCAACCTAAAAACAAGATCGAATCTCTTCGTGCAATCATTTGCTGAAAAAAAATTCTGAAGCTCCATTTCTGAAGCGGATGGTAACTGATGATGAAAAGTGGATTGTGGACAATAACGTGCAACGAAAAATATCATGGGGGTTGCTAGGGTCAGTTTGAAGTAAAACGAAAAATGACCTTCATCCGAAGAAAATTATATGTCGCATTTGATAGAATTAAAAGGAACCCATACATTTTGAGCTTCTTCCACGCAACCAAACCATCAACATGGACCTCTGCGGTTCACAGCGAATCAGCAAACAGGAAAGGGGTCGTATTTCATCATGACAATGCACGACCGGCAATCAGACCGACACGTTTCAATCAGAACCCGGCAAACATTGTTGAGCTTCAATAAATGAGATATTTGGCCCCATAAGCATTATTCACCCACATGGCATTCTAGCACCATTACTTTGCAAACATTTGTAACTAATAATGGTAATTCTGTATAAATAAAAATGAAATGTTGTTCGTTAGTAAGCGCATGACTTCAGAATGGCTGGACCGATTTGGCTATTTTTTTTTTAATATTCGTAATAGTCCGAATAAGGTTTTTAGAGAAAGAAAAATTGGAAAACTTGTAAAATTGGAAAATGCGGGAAAAACTCAAAATGCTTTTTTCTATGGGATTTTTGTATGAACTCAAGAACATAACTCACGATTCGAACGATAGATATTCGTAATTATTTTTTTGTTTTGGTCGTTATGGTTTTGGAAAAGTTTTCAGGAAAAACATCTAGACAATTCGGAAAAACTCTGATAAAACTGCAAAAATCATAATTTTTGTATACAATCTCGATCATAACTGACGATAGGAACCACATATTTGGTTGAATCTTTTTTGTTTTGTTCATTATGCTCTCGGAGTGGAAATAATTAAATGTTTTCAATTGAAAAAAAAATCTGGAAGATCTGGAAGATTTGTTTTTACTTTTGTGCTGTTTCGCAACCTGTCCATCGAATGTGGTTATTCTATTTCTATTCCAATTTATTTCGCTACGTGCACAAATGTCATTTGACAATTATCAAATATAGCACTTACATTACATACATATATAGTGACGAAAAATTGATTCAGTTGTTTATTTTCAGTTGAATTGTGATGTCTTTTGCAAGTTCATCGCAATCGTTTCATGAAATGAATTAAGTTTCGTAGTTTTATCTCAAACAATTTTACAGATTTACCTACGAAATACGGTGAGTTGAAGTGACAAACGGTTATACAGTAACAACAATATGAATCAATTGTCAATTTTCAGTTGAATTGTGATTCTTCGCATCGTACATTGTGTCGCAATCGACACAATTGAATTGAATTGACACAATTTAATCACATTGCAATGTCGCCAATAAGATGGAGCAATTTCCGTCACAGAACTCGCAATGCTACAAACCAAAAGAATTTTCGATCTAAACAAACTGCATAGCAATGCGAAGAGCATCATGAAATTGAACGGAATCGATTATAACAAACAAGTTCAGAATGTCCACAAGAAGAAAGAGAAAATGCAAACGAAGATGATATGCATCGAATGAGACATAATCGGTCAGTCGAAACCAATCGAGCGACAATGAATTTGAATAATCGTGCAAGACAAACAAAAAAAATTACTTTGTTTACACATTTCCAATAGCTTTTCACAAATTTACAAAACGATCACAAACAGATTTATTGAAAATTGGACAGGACATCTGTTGGGTCAGCTAGTTATATAATAAATATTTGCATCAACTATTTGCATTTCTCCTTCTCTTAACTCTCTTTAACTTAACGTTCTCTTAAGATTCCTACAAAATTTCCGGATACTCCACTAGATGTATTTTTTTCTTTAGAAACAACAACTGCCACTTTTACAGTGAATTTTTAAAACTTTTTAATCAGCTGGGCAAGTCTTATATATTAAAAATAAAAAAAAATATATGAGCAACAGCAGCAAACATGATATGCTAATGTTTACATATGGCATGACGCTGAGCACTGCCTCGAGCGATAATTCGAATAAACAATGTACATGTTAAAAATAATTTATAAATTTAACTTCTGAATATATAAATAAAGTAGACCTACATAATTAAACAACTTTCACAATTTTTTGTTTGATATCTGGTTTCGTTTTATCATTTTTTTTTGGTTAATTATTTCAAATATACCCTACCCATCAATCAAGATCAGAATATTTAAATTCGCTTGGAATATACCTATTAAAACAAATGACATTTTTTTTTGTTTGTATTTTTTTTGTTTGTACTTTTTTTATTATATATAAAACAAAACTCTTCAATTTTTGTTTCTCTTGTTCGCCATTAATCTTCTTAGTTCATCAGTTAGTTTTACTGGGGCACAGATAACACAGGTCAACAAATATAAAAATTTTCGAGGTAACATTGATGAATAGGTGAATATGAAGTATCCTGTAGTCCTAAATCCGAAAATGATAAGCTAATTACTGTAACACGTTAATTTTTTTGGTTACAGGGGTAGGTGGTGAGGAAAAAAAAAGGAAACGAGATATTTTTAAAATCTAATATTTATTTAATATAAACAGCAAAACCCGTTAAATGTATGCAAAGACATTACTGAGGATTATGTGACTAAAAAATGAGATGTCATACAGCGACAAAAACTTTTTCCTCTTGTGTTCTGTAGCATCATCTCTTTTTAACCCTCAAGAGAAGCCCTAAGCGACTTTCCGATTCAAGAGCACATGGGTATGCCCATGGGTATGTCTTTGATTATTAATATCTTTTGATTAAATTATCCAATTTACTATATATTTTTTTTATTTAAATCTCAATCAGTATAGAAAAAGACTATATCTATAGAATCTTCCAAAAAATAATAGTATTCCTAATTCCATCGAAGAAATCAGCAAATTTTTTTTAAAAATGTTAAAATGAGGTGTTCTATTCAAACTATCATATCTAGGCGAAATTAATAGATAAAACTTTCTTCCAACGGCATTTAAAAGGGGACTTAATGTACTTTCAGATACTTATTACATATTTTAGCTTTATATTAAAAAATATATTTATTTAGTTAGGTAAAGTTCCCTGATATGATGCTCTTCAAAAACTGATTCGGTCTTGCTTTCACTCTCTTTGTCATCGAAAATATCAGCTGCCTCATACAACGCTTCTACTTCAGACGCACAGCGAGTACGAAAACGCGTTTTCATTTTAAGCTAAATAAAAAATGAAAGAAACCGATATATAAATGTTAAAAAAATTAAAAACCAAAGTTTTCAATAAAAATACTACAGAAAATATAATATTTATGATTTTCTTACTACAAACTGTGTCAAGATCGAAAAAACTCACTATCTGTGCAAAAAAATATTTAAACAAATTGAAAAAACACTGACACAACAACAGCACTGGGTGGCGTATACCTATAGACTCACTACGGTCGCTTATAGTTTTGTAAGTATTTACATCTTAAGATGACTATGGTGGCGGATCTGTAGTGGGGATAGTAACATTTTTCCACCACTCAAAGTCATCCCCTCTACGTGGCCATTTATAAGGGAAAAACACTTTTAATTTACTCCTGGCTATCCCACATCCCAGCAGTAGACGCCCGAAATAGATGGTTTCCAGTGTCCCTGGTGTCTTACTTCCATCGTAGTGATGTCCTGGTGAAACCTCTCTTCTTGTTCGTCGCTTACTGCACCCAAATTTTCCGGAAAAGTCCATATGGGAGTATAAAAAATGAATTTTTAAGGACATGCGACACCTTAGTATTTCATAGGCTTTCAAGAGTTCATCCATGAGGTTTCTGTAGTTTTCATCTTTCTTGTTACTCAGAATTTTTTTTACATCACTTAATTAGGGAAATATTTCTTTTAGGTACTTGAAAGCATTACCTTCTTTGTCTATGGCATTGACAAAGTTTTTTATTAGTCCAAACTGGAGAGTCGGAATAAGCACTAATATGGAGAGTCTAATATGGAGAGTCGGAAGAAGCACCTTTTTAACAAAAGAAATTCTATGAGGTTAATCTTTCTTACTATTGTTCTTTTGTTGCTCTACTGTCCCATAGACACAAATAACAGCAAAACTTTGTAAAACTCCGGTGAAGTCATAGCAATACACCTATCACTTTTAAATCCCCACAAATATCCCACTGATACTGTCCATATTTAACGCGATTTAGTTTGGTTGCTAAGTTGTGATACATTTCTTTTGTTGTCACTGAGTGGGCTAAATGAATAGATGGATTTTTGTTTCCATTATCAAGCAAGACTGCTTTTAGGCTGTTTTTCGACGAATCTATGAAAATACGCCATTCGGAAGGTACCTGTTCCATATTAAGCACATTAATTAAACCATCAATATCACAACAGATAACAACGATCCTTCCACTTCATAAAAATTTGAAAATGTTACATTCCGTTCTCGGTAAAGTGAAACACTTGCATTTTTATCTAATAGATTCCACTGTTGAAGTCTGGAACCAAGAAGTTCCGCTTTTCGTTTTGACAAACCCAGATCACGGACCAAATCATTTAACTCATTTTGAGTTATTAAGGGAGGTTCACTGGTAGTTATTAAAAATGTTGGGTCACAAATGGTGTGGATCAGATCCTGATGAAGAATTAAGTAAACGAGACAGAAACAAACTAAACTATAGAAAACAATAAAACTGCCCTTAAAGGTTCGTAGAATGCTGTGGAAATACCCTCTCTACGGTCTTGTGCTAATTCCTACATTGTCCAGTCCAGGTATAAATAATTTCAATGAACCCATGATATAAAGGAGAAGCAGGTCATTGAACATAGGACGTGCTAGGCCATTTCTCAAAAGGCGTTTTAATAAGTACCTAGATGAAACGCAAAAGGATGATTCTCATGAATGTTGCAAAAACCATGTCGACCTGTGTAATTTACAGTGGATTCATGAAAAACCCTAAGGGTAGGATACAGTATCCGAACAAATAATTATTGGACCTTTCTTTTTTGAAAATGAAGAAGGACGAGCAGAAAGCGTAAAAGCCGAACGCAATAGGCAGATGCTTGCAAACTTTTACTTGCCTAAATTATAAGGTTCTCCGGTGTATCGGTTTCAGCAGAATAGTGCTACAGTCCGTACTGCAATAACTACAATAGCGCTTTTGAAGTAAAATTTCCATAAACCGTTAATCTCCAAAAATAGATTTCTGAGATGGCTCCCAATATCTCCAGAGTTCACCGCCCCTGACTTCTTTCTTTGGGATTACCATAAAGATAGTGTTTACATTAATAAGTTCTCGAGCACTAGATCAGTTTAATGATAATGTTTGGCGAGAAATAAAAGGAATATACACAGCATGTCGGAAAAATACAGCAACTTTTTAAATTAAAATATAACTACTAGCGACATCTATTAAAACAACATATATTCTGAAAGATTTATATATCCTCTATAAAACGAGACCGCCATCATTAGAGTCGATCAACGAATGGTCAAGTTGTAGCGTTTAAAGTGACAGTACCTTTTGTTATCTCATCATAAAAATACGATGGAACAAAAAGCTAATATTAAATTTTGTTTCAAGCTCGGTAAAACATTTACAGAAATATTTGAATTGATGAAAAAAGTTTATGGTGATGATTGCTTATCCGGTACACGTCTGTTCGAATGGTATAAGCCATCCAAAGCAAGGCCGGCCAAAAAACAAAAATCGCGATGAGTAGGTGGAAAAAGTGTGTAAAATGATCGCCTACGATGCAAATTCGACTGTGAGATGGATAGTGGAGGAATTAAATACGACCAGACATGATTCACAAAGTTTTGAAAAAGGATTTCAACAAACGGGAAGTCTGTGCTTGATTTATTCCTCGTGCCTTAAATAAGGACCAAAACATCGCTCGCGTTGAATATTGCAAATACCTTAATAAAACAGCCAGACGGAACTCCACATTCCAAGCTCTCCAAAATCGAAAACATTGCGCTTCCAGAAGTCATGAGAAGTCATGAGATATGTACAGGCAATACTTCGGAAATTCGTTCCACAGGGTCAAAATATCACTGGTGAATATTATCTGGATGTTATGGAGAGTTTGTAGAAAAGAATAGTTCGAATGAGGACTGAATATGCAACGCGGGGAAGTTGGTTTTTGTTACACGATAATGCACCATGTCACAGAATCGTCGCTATTCATGAAGTTTGTGTGCTTTAACATCTCCCGTATTCGCCTGGTTTATATCCGTGCGACTATTTCCTGTCTGCGCAACTCAATTGGCAATGAAAGGAACGTTTAATGAGAGTGTTAGACAAGTCCAACAAGCTGTGATGTAGCTAATTGAAGCAATTCCGTAACACGACATACAAAATCTATACTTGATTGCTAAGATGTCCAGAGGCAACACAACAACACGCCCAGATGAATTGATTCGGAACAATCCGACGGTTGTTGAAAACATCCGCATCAAGGCCAACGAAACTAAATCCATCCAGGTAACATTTACACTGCGTGTGGAAACATGTCCTCCTGTAAGCATCAACAACTGCTAAACGTCCATAAACAGAATATACCAAATATTTCGATATACTACGGAGCGACGATTGACGTGAACAAATCATATATTTACCACAAGGAATCAAATATGTCTTAAACTGAGTTAAAAGTCAACTGACCTAAGACCAGACTACAGTTTTAAATAGATGGAAAAAAATATATCGGTACTCGTTCGGTGTTTGCTCTCGGTGTTTTTTGAAAAGAATTTTTCCAATTTTATTTTTGAAATTATGCGGAAAAACTACACGAAGTATCATTATACACAGTATATCGGAAAAATAACGGAACTTTTAAAATAAAAAAAATGTTATTTTGTCAAAATTGTTTATTTTTATTTAAAATACATCCATTTCGCATCAGTACTCCGCTGGGCACGTTCAACCAATATTGAACGAGATGATATTTTTTAGTGTCGTTTACCTTTAGAGTCATGAAAACAAATCAACATCACGTGACTTGTGGAAGCGCAAATTTTTCGATTTCCGAGAGCCAGGGAACTTCCATGTAGCACGTTGGCACTTTGTTTGAGGATCGTACTTGAAACACCAAGCCTCATCACTAGTTACAATAGATTCCATAAATATGTAGTTCCGTCTGGCTGTTGCTTGCTATGTTCAATGCGATCAATTTCTTTCGTCTTCATTTAAAGCGCTACGAACAAATCGAGCATAGACTTTCTGTTTGTTTAAATCATTTGTCAAAATTTCGTGAATCATGTCTTCGGTCGTATTTAATTCCTCCGCTATCCATCTCACAGTCCAATTTCCATCGTAGGCGATCATTTCAAGCACTTTTTCTGGCTTCCAGAGCATCACGACAGTCCTGGACTCGCTTATACCACTCTAACACAAGTGTACGGGATAAACGATGATCGCCATAAACTTTTTTCAATAATTCAAATGTTTCTGTAAAAGTTTTACCGAACTTAACGAAACAAAAGTTAATATTAGTTCTTTGTTCCATCGTGTTTTTATGTCGAAGTGACAAAATTTATTATCACTTTAAGAATTATAACTTGACAATCCGTTAATCGATTCTAATGATGGGGTCTCGTTTTCTAGAAGAGATATACATCTTTCAGATTATATATAGATTCAATAGATGGCGCTAGTAGTTTTCTTTGAATTTGAATAGTTCCGTTATTTTTTCAGCATACTGTGTAAATGCATTTCTTCGAAAAAAGCTCCTTCTGCAGTACACAACGTTCAAAGCGAAAAATGAATATTTCCTAAGCATCTATTTTGGAATTTCGTTCAGCACTAAGTTAAAAAATGGCGGTGCGTTGGTTGTTGACTGATTGAAAATGTGAACATATTATGTAGATTCGATATGTTGTTCGTGTTCGATGTGTTTATTTGACGTGTTTTGAAAAATGAAACAATAAAAATAAGCAATTTCAACATATACTAATTTTTTATTTTTACAAATATAAAAGACCTCTAATACGTGAACTTTGTAAGAGTATAAATGCATCGAAAAACTTGGGAGGAAGAGGTCTGCTGAATATAAAGAATATCTGTCTGAACCAGGAGAGTAAGATGAGAGAGCGTTTAATTAATTCAAGTAGAGAGCTAATGAAATTGGTTGCTAAAAAGGACCGAGGTTTCGCCCTGCTGAACCTAGATAAAATGAATCGTGTTAATGATAAAACAACACTTATGGATTGTGTCCGAGAATGGAAACAACAGACACTATACGGGCGGTATCCAAAATCACTCGATTATAATTGATGAAGCATACCATTGATGAAGCATTGTATCTGAAATAGCTACCCGATAGCATGTTGTACCCGGAAACGGATTCAACAACATCTATTCAAGATAAGGTCGTAAGAACGTTCTCGACCGATGCAGGAACAACGGTACAGTGGGGGGAAACTATTGAACACCTTATTGAGGAGTGTCCATCTTTCATCTAATGCTTATTTAGGACGGCATAATCAGCGGCGAAAATTATAGATCAGCAAATTGCATTAAAGTACTCGCAACTAGATAACGCACCTGCTCCATTTTATAAGTACTCACCTTCTCCCGTACTGAAAACATCTGAATCAATTCTTTAATGAGATAGACCAATCACAACAGATCGAACGGTTGATTGTACAGACATTGTGCAGTGCAGACATTGTTCTAATTAGTAAGAAGGATTTCTCCTCTTTACTAATTAGAACGTCAGATAAAGCGTTTATAATTAACATGGCATCGCCACTCTCTCATAACATCAGAAAAACCGAGAAGGAGAAAACCACTAAGTATGAAAACCGGGCATACCATTTGAAAAAGAAGGGGAAACTACATAAGGTAGAAATAGTGCCTTCTGTTATATCCGCTAAAGGTCTAATAAGTAAGACATTTTCAAAGAACTTGGAGAACCTTGGTATCTCAAAATCGATTGCCATAGTAGGACAACGTGCAGTACTTTTACAGACATGCCACATTGTTCGTAAAATCTTATGCTAAGTGAGATGAGCTAAATTGCTTTCTCATTTTGCCATTGTCAATAAAGCAATGTTTGCAAGTGTGCGGTTTGAATTTAGAAAACAAATGCTCTCATTGGCGATTATACGACCCATGCTCCAGAATCTCTAAACCATCTGATCTTTATGTTTATGCAGAAAACGGACAAACAAAACATGTAGTCCATCCACTAACTTTACAATAAAAAACGATTTTCTGTGCAAAACATCTTTTTTCTTATCTTCCTTTCATTCCGCAGCATAGACACAGCAACGCAAAGCAAGGTATTAAATTGAATGATGTGTTTTCTTGGTGAATCTATGTTCGCTAGAATATCTTATTGACTTCCCTATTCATTCCATATCAGACTGAGCCACAGTGAAGCGTGGCCAGGTTTAGCTAGTAACATTTATAAAACACAACTAAACAATTTTTTCACAACTATTTCCTGATATTCGTTCTGTCAAACAACATCCAATCTTTACACGTGTAAGGTAGATAACACATCGGTTTTGCTATGCAATATCGATGAGAATTGTAGAAAATAATTTTTATCTTGGCGGAACATATTTTCGAACAAATTGTTTCCATTGTAATAAAACATGCCTAATACTTTTGCACTAAAATATTCCTCACTCTCGTCCTTTAGTATGAAAATTCAGGTTTTACATTAAGTATTTAGAACTGTAAAACAAAAACAGAACGAGGAAGGTGTCCAGCGTAATAAAAATATCACAAACTAAAAAATATAAATAAACTTCCGTTGCCATCATTGCTGCTCCACATTAAGTCTGGCACAAATTCTATGACTATATTTAATGGGTATGTGAGCAAGCCGAGGCATGAATGGATGCCAATTTTTTTCCAAGACGATTTTTTTTTCTAAAACATACGCGTGACCCAATTCCGACCGAAAAAATCGACGGGCGATGCCTCAAAATATGAATGCGTATGTAGCAAGATCAAATTGAGATGTTAAAGTATGTGATTCCATCTGTGAGCCCTTAAAATATCATACAATAAAGATGCTGTTCAAAATAAATGTAGTTCATTGATATATGGAACACTATAATTTAAAGCAATGCTTGAATTCATTATATTAATTAATCTGTTTGCTATTTAGCATTTTGTAGCTCTTATTAGACAAATGTAAATTTGTGTTTTTATAATGATTCTAGAATAATTATAGAAAATTTTGTAATTCCAATTTGAGTCATTAGTGGAAGAGGTGGCTGGAAATAGAGTAAGCGGGAGAGAAAATATACAAAATGGAATATGAAGGGTAGTCTCATTCATTTAATAGTTCTAAAAGTAATTTGTTGAAAGCTGCTTCAAATTCTGCAAGGTATTAAAACAACTGTACACCTTGAGTACTTGAACACTTATTTTTTAAGACTTTTCAAAATACCATATTAATATGAAAACTGCCGTAAAATTATGTTTTACTCATCCTAAGTTAAACTGAAGACGTTTTTTAAAATATTTCTCAATGAAAGAACATTTAATATTTTAAATTTAGTATAAGTATATAGTACAAGGTGCCTCAATAGAAAGTTCTTTTTTTTGATATAGCAATATAAATAAAGACGTCCATCCAAAAAAAATCTTTTTAAATCTAATCTCTAATTTTTGGAAATTACTTTTAAAAAAATAATGTCATCCAAATAGTAACCTTCACGCTTACGGCACTTATCTAAACCAGGGGTCTCCATACTTTGCAGCCTGAGGGCCATAGTGATTGCTCCAGTAAGTTCCAGGGACCAAAACCGTTTAAATTTTCGTGGCATTATCTATAATTTCTAAACTAGTCGCCGAGTACACCCCCTAAACGAGCATACGCTTACTAAATTCGCTAGTCGCGGGCCGGATTTGACTTATTTTTCCTGTTAACTGTACCCTGTTTATTGACGTTAACTTTCGACTTTAGATAGCTCCATAAGAAAAAGTCCATAGGGCTTAAATCAGGACTACGCGGAGGCCAATTTCACAAACTTATGGCAGAGACGTGTTGGAAGTGTGTAAGTAAGTGCTCCGTCCTGCTAAACATGTTGTTAGATTATAACCAGCAAAGTTTTGCAGTTCAGGTATCAAAAAATTGTCCAACATTTCCACATATCGCTTTAAATTATTAGTTACTGCGGGTCCCCTGCCGTCTTCAAAAAAGTACGACCCGATTATTCCCCGCGCTAATATTGCAGCCTATACAGTGACTTTAGGCGAATATAGGGGTTTTTGATGCTTGTGCCTCGAGTTCCTTGTACTCCATGGTTTTTGTAAAATTCTCGCACACACAGCGCACGGTCTGCTCCCGAGAAACGCTTCATACCGACTAAATTTCTAAACTCTCTAATTCTGTCATATAGACTTAACAAATTGTGACTAGATTAAATCTAAGTAATGTCTGAATGATTGTGGCGTGTTCATATATTTTTTTCTTTTATTTGGGTTTTTCGCCACTATCTAAAACTCAAAAAATATAAAAAATACCTGTTCTTATCTAAAGAAAGAATCACTGGGTAAAAACAAAAAACCAAACGGAGACAAATTTCTCAGTGATTCTTTTTTGTAATAAATTTGTAAACAATTATTGTCAATGTATGTTGTCAATGTAAGTATCGTTGACATATACAAAAAAATATATTTACTTTCATTCGTTAATTTTACATTACAAATTAATATAATTTATTTTTTAGTTTAGTTTTGAAAACGGGGGGAGAGTACCCTCCGAAACGTTAACGTTAAAAGTTTGTAAAATTTTTTATAACATTTTTATATCTTTAAAATTTTGTTCGTTAGGCAAATTTATTACAAAAAAGAATCACTGAGAAATTTGTCACCGTTCGGTTTTTTGTTTTTACCCAGTGATTCTTTCTTTAAATATATACAGGTATTTTTGATATTTTTTGAGTTTTAGATAGTGGCGAAAAACCCAAATAAAAGAAAAAAATAGATTAAATCTATCTAAAATTATTTTTCTATTATCTAAACTAAAAAAAAACTAAAAAACTTATCTTTATGTTAGTCTGGTAGATACAAATAAAAAAAAAATGAAAAAATTAAGTTTATCTTAGTCTGTTTGGTAGATGCATGTCCAGCGACGTGCCCCACACAATACACTAATCACTCTTTACATGTGATTGACATACGCACAGAATAAATTCTAGGCACACTTCATTGTCATTACACTAATTTGAATGGTTTCAGACTCTTTAGTCGCCAAATAAGTCCGTTATTGTCGGTGTAAAAACTCTTCTGGTATTTTCTTGCAAACCCCTTGATCTCATAGTCGACCATAGGCACTTTTAGAGCTCGATGGATGTTTTAATTTCGGATATACAACAAGGCATTGACACTACTGTGAACTACTTTATTCTGGAAAGTCTGGATGACTTGATTTCTTGGTGCATTCCCAAATTTTAATGCCATGAGTCCATATAGGCTTCAGGATTTACATGTAAAGAAGCAGTTTATTGAGTATTGACAACACAGAATGCGCCCTAGTAGCCAATACATTTTTCTGAATTTGAGACCCAGTTGCTCATGTTTCTTCTTCACATGCGTTTTTCATCTTAGCTTGGCATCCAAAGTCATGCCCAGATACTTTGCTTCGTTGGCATGTGGGATTCTTTTTCTGGTTGATTGTTACTGGTATATAGTTATATTTCTTATTAGTGAAATTGACATGCGTCGACTTTGCTTCATTTAATTTGAGGCGCAATTTCTTTTTTCCAATTGGTGATACTCTTGACAGCTGTTTGGAGTTTGTTTGTAGCTGATTGCATTTCTTTTCCAGTAGCAAGTAAAGCAGTATCATCGGCGAATGGTGCCGTTACTACTCCACTCCAGCAAGTAAAGGACAGGTCCGAAAACGATGCCTTGCAGCACATATCTATAAATAGACTATAAATTCTTGAAAGCATTCCCCAGACATTTTCAATGGTATTCAAATCAGGAGAGACAGCAGGTCAGTTCAATTTTGAAATAATATTTAGTTGGAATCAATTCTTTGCCGAATTGTTGTAGAATGGATTTCCATCCGCGTTATATATTTCCAACACTGGTGAAGCTTCACTCATATCGTCAAAAAATACCTTTTGTTGTTCTAATAATGTTTGTGTAGTTTTGGGAGTTAACTCGGTGAGAAGGAAACACTAACTTACTTAGACTCGAAGAGATTTACCACTAAACACCAAATCACTTTTTTAAAGTTCTCGACTCACGTTTCGCTAACCATGTTAGCATCATCAAGAGATGATCTACTCTGATTAAATCATCCTGAATCTCCTGATGATGTTAACATGGTTAGTGAAACGTGTGTCGAGAACGTAAAAAAGTGTTTTGGTTTTTAATGGTAAATCTGTTCGAGTTTAGTGTTTCAAACTGAAGGTTCTAATCGCAGAATTGACTAACTTACTTGTTTTTTTTGTTTTCTTCCCTCCGGAAATCATAAAAATAAAAGGAAAAACCATCAGATTTTTTTCGTCCGATATTTCGTTCGATTGGATACAGGATAATATATTAAACTATACAGGATGAGGAAACAAAAACTATACAGGATAATTTGAGGTGAGTATTTTCTTTTAAATTTTCCTCTTACAATATTTTCAGACTTTTTTAGTAACCTTTGGACATTCTTTACTATTGTTTGCCCTTTAGTATCGTCTCCAATTGCACTTGCAGTCTTACAGGAATTCGATGCAATTCTCAGACAGAGCAGGTGCCCTCCCAGTTGAACCATGAATTCCGTATGTCTCGGCCGAACCGAATCAACTTGATAACCGATTAAAAACTTCGTATTTAATCATCGTCCTATAGCACAACTGCTTCTAATAAACAAATTAACCGTATTTCTTCTGAAAAACACTTACTTTTTCCCCCATAATGTTTCACACATTCTAATTTTTTTCAATACAAATCCACAACATTAAACTGATTAATGTCCGAACTAAACAGATTAATTATTATAAAATCTGAGGAGTACAAAGAAATTTTAAATCTAAACAAGTGTAGTCATTTTTTTATGTAATATTTACTAATAATTGTTATATATTCTGATAAAGGTCAATTATACTGTTACCCTTTTTCAATGTTTTAACTTGAATTAAAACAAATACAAAACACTAAAATAAAATAATAAAACAATTATAATAACATTTTTTGAGATTTCTAGAGTGTGTCTAATATTGTGGCACTGAGTGTAGAACATCCATCTTACTTTATCCGTGCCTAGCAAAGTTACACAGTGTTATAGTAACAGTGGTAGAATCATTACATAGGTTTACAGTGGACTTGGTACCGGAAAGACTAAAACTGTTTTTGTACATATTTTTTTTTTTAAATATACGTGTAGTTTTCGAGATGTGATACGTATCGAAAAAATACCATTATTTCATATTTTTTACCTTTTGTTACATCATTGAACATGGAGAAAGCTTCGTTTTCGTTATTTCTTCGAGTCAGTTTCTTTCAGGCACTAACGCATAATACTTTAGCAGTAATCAGCCATCATATGTTCATCCCATCGACCCTGGTACCTTTCTTCCATATTTTTAGGTCTTGATAAAATTGCTCTCCTTGTTCCTCACTGTAAGAGCCAATGTTGTTATGTGTGATTGTGAAGGTAGTGAACTTTGATGCTCATGTTACATCATAAATAAGCTTTCTGAAATTTTCCAGCATGTTTTGCAGCAATTTGAGATAATTTTCGGACTTATAATTATGTTAATTAATAACATAAGGCTGATGATTCTACATTATTCATTAAATGAACGAAATTGTTATATATCATCAAAAGCCTAATTTGCGATTCATCCAAAATGCCAACCTTAAGTTTATCTTTGCTCAAACCAGAAAATTTCCTCGATATATAATTAAAACAAAAACTATTTGTATCCAATGCTTTGACATACTGTTTCATTAGTCCAAATTTTATGCGCAATGGAGGCTATTATTTTCCTTCTAGTGGCTAATGCTGTATTTATGATATTTTCTTTCCCAATTGCTAGGTCTTTTCTTTCAGGCCAGTTTGTTTTAACCCAATGCTCGCTTTTAGCTCTTGATCGCTTTTAACTCTGCTAGCCCACAAACAGAGAAAACATGAACATTTCGTGTAGCCGCTTTGTTGACCCAATAAAAAGTTTATCTTCTTTAAATCAATGCATATAACTCACTTATGATCATGGTATTTCATTTTTGCCAATACAAGAGATATGGTTTCATACTTCTCTTTTAATTTAGTAGAACGAGCAATGGCAACCGCACCATGTTTATTGCCATTGTGTAGCAAAACACATTTCAAACCCCTCTTGGAACAGTCTATAAAAAGTCTCCATTCATTTGGCTGGTAGTTCAAGAAACCCATTTTTGATAAAAGACCACCGACATCATTACAAAAACCACATTATTTTCTGAGTAAAAAACGGAAGCAGTTCTTTTTCTCGAGTACGATACCATGTAATTTTAGTAGCACCTGGAGAAAGTAAATTCCTCTATTTCAATCTGGATGGAAGCAGTTCTGATCTTTCTTTTGAAAGGTCAAGGTCTTTGATAAGGCCATTTAAAGCCTTGAGTAAAAAGTAAACTTAGCGACGTAGATTTAAGATTATCACTTTCTTCGCGCTACTACAAGCTTGCCTATCTTCGGATGTACCACATTCTGTATTTGCAACATCAAATAGGCCACGAAAAGTTGGAACAGAAACGTCTTTTGAATGAGAAACAGGTCTTTTAGCAGATATCTGATAGAGATAAGTATTTTTTTTCGGTTAATACCATGCACCTTGACTAAGTGAAAATAATAATCATTGTAGTGATTTCATTGGTTCCCTCAAATCATAGGCACACTGAAGTTCAATTGTCTTATTTTACCATTCGTCCATTACCTTAAATGTGCACTATACAATTTGCAAACATTGTTTGGAATCCATGGTTTATCAACGTCTTTGATTTTCAAGTTAAAGTAAGCGAAATATGCATTTTTCATAAATTTAGATATAGGTTTACGAAACTTTTTCACCGTATACTCACCACAAACGTAACAAAAAGTATTCGGGTCGTTTAAACACGATAGTTTTAAAGATGACATCTTCCAGGTTTTATTTACTAACTTTACTAACTTTAATTGAACAAACAACAAAAATAAACAAGTTAAATGGCTACTGAGAAGAAAATATTATCAATCTGAGTAGATTAAAAATGATTAGTAGATTAATGTTGCTGAGAGTGTTGCTAGATACTATACTTTAAAATTAAATTTAAGTCTGGGCGGCGCCATTTTTTTTTATTTTGTAAACCTGTCTTATCATTATTATTTTTGTATGTAGTGACTGATATAACATTAAAAGCATAAAAACATATAAAGCATTGATTAACAGTACATTATTAGAACGATGATTTATTTTAAATTAAACACATCATATTAGACCGAACTCAAAATACTATTTTTAAAATAAGCACATTGTAGGTCAACTATCAGCGGCAAGTAAACAAATATTATATTCTATCTTGTGATGATAAAATGTGTTTTATAATACATTTGAGAAGATAATACATGAAGCCTTGTTATGCGAAAATAACTGTATTGCATCAGTGCATATAAAATAATAAATTTAAATATTAAATTAATTTAGAAGAAATTATACCAGGTGTGGTGGTTAATAATTGTTAATTTTTTTAAGACACGAACCCTTTCACAGTCTAATCTCTTATGTCATTTCGTTACTACGACATCACCTTTCAAAACGCCACTAATCCTTAGGCAATTTCGAGTTAGCTTCATATGTTTTCATGTGGTAAACATGTCGAGTTTCGAGCCAAATAAAGAGCATTAAAATGGGTTGACCCAAAACAACCATCAACATCGACTGCAAGACCGAATCGTTTTGGAAAAAAAACAATGTTGTGCATTTGGTGGGATCAGAGGGTGTCGTGTACTATGAGCTTCTGAACATGGGTGAAATAGTTAATACCATGATCAAATGATCAATTTGAACAAACATTGATCGAAAAGCGACCAGAATGGGCTACGCGAAACGGAAAATGATTTTGCAGCATGACAACGCCTCATCACACACAACGAAAGCGGTTAGAGACACCATTTTTGTGCTTGGCTGGGGACTTTGGTCACACCCGCCGCATTCACCAGACTTGTCCCCTTCTAAATACCAGTTGTTTTTATCGATATTTCACGCGCTTTCCATGAAACACTTCAACAATTACGGAAAAGTCGAAAAATGGACCACTTCAAAACACGTACGGTTTTTCTGGGACGCATCCACAAATTTCCAGAGAGACGGGAAACTGCTCCTTTGAAACAGTTCACCGATAAACAATATTATTGCAAACAGAGTTTCAAGCATAGTTCGTCTTTCGTGCAATATTTATTAATTGTAATCTGTAATTACTTTTGTATTTATTCAAAAATATATAAAATTGAAATAAAAGTTGTCACACCTTATGAAAATGATTTATCCTCACAAGATATTCATAATAACGTGACCGATGAATTAAATGATTCTGCCCCTTTGAAACCGTTCACCGATAAACAAAATGTTTGCAAACAATGTCTCAAACATAGATCGTTTTTCGTTCAACATTTATTAATTGTAATCGATAAATAATGTTTGTATTTATTCAAAAATTTATATAATTGAGATAAAAGTTGTCGCATTTGATAAAAATAATTTACCGTCACAAGATATTCATAATGACAGGACCACTGAATTAAATGATTGTGCCCCTTTAAAACATTTCACCGATAAACAATATTATTGCAAACAAAGTTTGAAGCATAGTTCGTCTTTCGTTCAAGATTTACTAATTGTAATGTGTAATGATTTTTGAATTTATTCAAAAATATATGATGATGAATTAAATGATTCTGCCCCTTTGAAACTCACTGATAAACAATATTATTGCAAAGTTTCAAGCATCGGTCGTCTTTCGTTCAACTTTTATTCTGTAATGACTTTTGCATTTATTCAAAAATATGTAAAATTGAAATAAAACTTGGCTGATAAAAATGATTTATCACCACAAGATACTCATAGTGACGTGACCGATGAATTAAATGATTCTGCCCCTTTATGTCCAGTATCTAAGAAATAATATCGGCATTTTAAATTTTGAAATTTTTTTTTTGAATAATAGGTGCGGAGGTATGGAAAAACGTCCTGAATAAAGTTAGTATTGATGCAATGTTGTAGTAAAGTTTTTAGCAAAAATTAGAACTCGTTCCTCCGATACGGTGTGATTCGGTTTTATAATCGTTTCGATGTCAACCGAAATCTGTGTTGAAGCAATTCAGTTTTCGATCGCAACGTGTAAACGTACAATACAAAATACATAGTTTACTGAAAACGAAACGACTATAAAACCGAAACCGTATCATGTGTACAAGGCCTTACACAAAAGTTTTTAGCAAAAACATGTAGCTTTTCAATAGATAATATTTAAAAAAATGCAACATGAATTGGGATTAAATAAGTATGTGTTCGTGGAGAACTTGGAATATTAAGCACGTGGATACACGATTACAAACCAAGATTAAGCAAAACTTAAATCGAAAGTCTGTGAAGAATAAAATAGAGGATAAACTGAGCTGTTATAAAAGAGTTTTCCAATAAGATTGCTAGAACTTTGAAACGTAATAGTGGTAATATGGTTTGAAATGAAAATAGCACTATCTGACTGCTGTGTTTAGTGCACCGTGTCAACTCGCCATGGAAAGATACACGATACACAAATTGGACTTTAAGGCATTTTGAACGCGACCTCCGAAATATTTTTTTCCCACGAGCGCAGTTCTGTCTTAATGGGCTCCGTTCAAATCCAACACAACTGCAGGATTTGAACGGATGAAAAGCATCATGTGATTCAAGAGAAAGTCACTGTTTGGTGCGGTTTTTGGGCTGAAGGAGTGATAGTTTATTTAAGATGATGATGAACATTATTTTACTGTTAATGATGAACTCTGTAGAAATAGAACTCTGTAGATATAAATACATACATGTCATAGCTCGCCAGATAATCGATGTATGGAAAGAGAAGTTTCCTAGTTCATGAAATGGTAATATCAGCTAGCCACCAAGATCATGCGATCTCAGGTCCTTGGATTATTTTTTGTGATTATTTATTATAACCACGGAACAATTCTTGGCCTTAAACCAACCATTCAGGCCACCATTAGAAATATACCAACCGATATATGTGAAAGAGTAATAACGAAGCCGAGAGGGACATTTGCACGCCATTATTTTCAAAACATAATGTAATTATTTGTTCTTCAAAATAAAATAAAAATTACAGGATTTTCACTTGGTATCACTGTGCCGCATATTTAAGTTCTGGCACTCTTCCTGGACAATGTTGTGTTTCAGTGGTTGCCTTTCCGAATGCTAGTTTTTGAAATGTCTGAACTCTCTTTCTCTCTGTATTTTCCTGGAGGATTTACCTTCCTCCTAAGGATATGGGAAAACTCATTTCTATATATAGGGAAAATCATTATTCTCTAACTGCTGTTGTCAAAAAAATGGCTGACAGAACAACAGAACCACGAAATGTATTAACCTTCTAGGAGATTATAGTTTCAAATATCCCAAATGGTTCCCTCTATGTTGGCGACAAGTTAATTCGTTAAATATCCTTGTAGTTGAGTATTTTTTAAATATCTGGAACTGAGTAAAAAATCAACATTATGAAAAATATATTTAGTTGGATTAATTTTGTAATTTTTATGTACGCCATGAGAAAATCTGCTGAAAACTTGGGCCCGTAACAAAACACTATTTCCATAAGCCTTTTTTCCAAGTTTTACAAAAAGTTTCCGTCGCGCTGTCCTCATATCTGAAACAAAACTTCATAGTGCACCGTTGCTCCAAATTGTTGTCACTCATTTTCAGAACGCACTAAAAAATTCCGGTTCATGGAAAGAATTGCTACGGACCACCAACTGACTCTGGTGAGTTCAAACTTGTACTGCAGACTTTACTTACACACCTCGTACAGATCAAATAACAAAACCGAACAACCCTCGATATACGAGGGTTGCTTGGTTTTTTGGGGAGGGTTTTTTGGGGAGGGTTTTTTGGGGAGGGTTTTTTGGGGAGGGTTTTTTGGGAGGGTTGCTATTTATGTATCCGGAATTGGCAACAATGATGTTGCTAGGAGCCATCTGACATATACATCGTAAATTTTGATATTATTGATTACATACGTACACAGAACGTTTTGTCAGACGGACCTATTTGTGCTGTTTGGTGATTTGAAAATTGTATCTCAGTCAAAAAATGGAAACATATGAGGAACTGTTGATAATTTTATACTACGACTTTCGACGTGGATTATCCGCTCACGGACGAATTAAATCTGTTAAGTGGTCCAAAGCAATAATCATAAGGTCTTTCTAGATGGCCCGTATTTTTACCGCTTGCGGACATATTCGTCTTCGCCATTGATCTTACAAGATAAACGTATTTATTCGTTGAGACCATTAAGAAACTGCAACTTATATAAATAGCGAAACTACAACTTGTATAAATGGCGTATATTATCTTCCAAATAACCCAATATAATAAACTGTGAACAAAAAAAAGAGAAACTTAAGTATTTCAAAACATTATTGTTTATTCCATGCATTAGACTTGCTTCAATAGTGTTATCTTATTGTCTTTTGTATTCTGGCTTCGGGCATAAACCTTGCAGTATCAATAGCCCAATAAATGTCCTAATTTCTTTACTATCTGTTTGCTTCAATTTCCGAACTCCAGAATGTTGTTTTTTATATCTTGGTTATTATTTATTATATACTGTGTGGCAAACCGATTGGTCTCGTTAACGATAAGATCTATTATGGTATCAACAAAAAAATGTTAAAACATTTCCAACGGTTCGAACAGATTAAGTACCTGCACGCCACTATTTGATGTAAAAGGAAAAGCAAGTCTAGGAATACCATTTGGGGTCCAGGACATTTCAAGCTCAGATTCAGGCTCGGTATTATCATCGCTCACCTCTTCGCTGCCTTCGCTATATTCCGAATCGCTATCAGTCACTATATCACCACATCGTCACTAATATCTTCACAGTCCATATTATTGTCTGAACTAGATATCTTATAACAATATAACCACTAAAACTTAGTTTCAGGATCGAAATTCAGGGATATTCTGAGCGTTGTACGTTTGCATATCGCCACGTTGAAAGCGGTAAAATTCACCCTCCATAAAATATGGTATACTTTTATTTGCCACGTAAATCACCGCAGGCGAACATATACGGCTTTAGACACAAAAAATCTTCGACGCGAGAATGTCCGTCATAAGCATTGAAATAAGTTTGCGGATATATACGTCATATGCACTTAACAGGTTAAAGGTCGTCCAAAATCGGCTATTGTATTCAGAAAAAATTGATACTGTGCACGAACTGATAAAGCAAAATCGTCATGTAACATACCGTAAGATTGAGGCATCTCTGGGCATTAGTACGACAAACATACACGAGATATTACATGAACATTTAACCGCGAAGAAGATTTGTGCGCGTTGGATTCCGCATAATTTGACAAAAAGCTCGTTTCGATTGGTGCAAAGAATTGTTCAAAAAATACTATCGTGGTGCGTCAAAAGCCGTTTATAACATCTGGGGTATATAACACATGGGTTTTTTAAAACAAGTCAAACCCAACAAAAGTTGTTCGCGCAAGAAGCATTTCGAAGCAAATGGTCGCCTGTTTTTCTGGGATAAATTGACATGTGGCTACGGTACCACTAGAGAATCGTAGGAAGGTTCAATTCTGAATGATACACAACCATTTGTTTGCCAGAAGTATTTGAAGAAATAAGAAAAACCAACCAGCAACACAGTATCATTCTTCACCGTGCGAGCGAGCTCTCACACATCGGAGCGAAAAACTCAATATTTGACCGGGCAAAACATCGAGTTGAAGTGTCATCCCAACGGTCGTTCCCGTCCGTGAAGAATAAACTACGTGGTCAACGATGCTCGACGCCAGAAGAAGTGGTTGATGCGTTCAAATACATGTTTTGGAGATACCTCAATCGGAATCAAAAAGTGTTATGAAAAAGTTTATAGATCATCGCGGGGGATATTTTGAAAAACAATAAAACCATTTTCAATGATATATATATTTGTTTTTATTTATTATTCCGGATACATAAATACCAACCCTCGTATTCACAGTATAATTTTGTGGGTTTTGTTTACGACCGTGGGTCAAGTAAATAATTTGTGTACGGAATAGATATGTTTATATTATTTAACCATAGTGGGACATGAGCAGACTAATGCTCATCTCATGTAATGTGAGCTATGTCCAAACACCTCACTGTCGAGGAGTTTGTGAAGCCTAACCCAAACGCGCTAGACGTGGCCAGCTTCTGGTCTAAAACTTATTAATACGCATGTTCTGTGCTGCTTTGTATGTTATGTCTTACAATTTGTCTACAATTTTATCTTTACAAATTTTAACAACGGAACTTTTGACGCGATTGTCTGTATGTATAATTTAAGCTTTTTGACCATATTTTTTTTTAATCTTGATCTGTTTTTCCTTCTGTGTAAGCTAAGATATTTCTTTTTGGCTTACACCTAGACGGTATTTGGCCAGTACAAGTATTACTCCATTGTACGGAGTTAGCCTTATTCATTTCATAACACACATAGACATCCAACATTGAAAACACACAAAACAACCACGCCCACACCAGGATTTGAACCCGGAGCCCTTCGGTTGCCAAGCGAGTAGCTAAAACACCAGACCACCGCGGTCGGTCTAAAATAAATTAAAATGTACTATATTGAAAAATTAAAATAGTTTTGAGGCCGATTCGATGTTTTGTTATAAAGGCAAGAATCCCTTCTTGCTTATTATATACACATGATTCAAAAAGAATTCCAAAACTTTCAGAGTAGAAAACGTTATTTTATGTTGTTCCGTTAGATGAACGTTAACTTTTAGTATAGTATATAATTGGAAATGTTTTTTACAAACTGTTCAGTAATTACGAACAGTTCATTACACCGAACTAGATAATGTTTAACTTGCATTTAAAAAACTCCAAAGGAATTCAAATTATATTATTAATATATATATGTGAAAAAAAAATCAATAAAGGCGCAGATGCAAATGTGCTAATGTAATTCACTATGTAATGTACCGTAGAAAAATTAAGCGTTATGTTTTTGTCATTTTTTTGCAATTTTATGCCATAACTTATCAAATTCTCAATTTCCGTGTCTCCATAGACAGCTCCCGACTTGAATAAGATGGATTTTTTTTTGTTCTTGTGCATTGACATTATTTAGTTTATCTAAAGTGTATTAAACCAATAAAACTCAATACATAGACAAAAAATTATATGCCTCGTTTCTGCGTGCGGTACGTAATAGTATTTGTTTTAGTCGCAGCATAAACGTTGAATAGCGTACGCGCATGAATTGAATAAACGCAGCATAAACGCGTTGAATAGCGTACGCTTCGTGATAGTATTTTTTGCAATATCGTCTCAAAAAGTTTATGCGTTCTATTTTTTATTATTAAAAATGACTCGTAGGCCAAGACCAAATAATGAAATTGACAAAAAAGCAAAAATGTATTCGACGTCGAAAAAAAATAACAGATGGCCTTTGACACCCTTTTTTCGTTTTCTAAATATTGCAAAAATATGCGTTATGGTAATCTTGTAGGTAAATAAAGTAATTACAGAAAAAAGGCCAAAATATTTACCTGAATTGGAAATGCAGCTGATAAAAGAGTATCTAAAGAGAAGAGCTACGATGGTCACGGCAGCTAAGTGACGGAAACTTATTCAACGAACCAGGCACAAGTTCCAGTGCAGGCAGAGGAAGCTGCAAAATGTGTTGTGCTAAAAAGAGGAGACAATCCAAGACACAATGTGCAGCTTGTCTGAGGAATATTTGCCGGGACCACACTACATTTATTTTGCAATCAATGTTATCGTGATAAAAAAAACTAAACCTAAGATAACGAAATATATACAAACAGATAATAAAAATATTTGTTACAGTTTCATTGATCTCATTATCAAACTTGTAAATTATATAAATTTGATTTTATTTGAAGTTTAAGTAAGAGTATGGCTGCAAAAATGTTTTTTTATCCAAAGAGAACGTGCATATGTATAATTAAACTTAAAATTAAGAGATAAATACATATAAATAATAAAAACTGCTAAAATCATTGCATAACACCAAAATGGTTGGAGAAGCTGCATCTGACACGTCAGCAGCAGCAACAAATCCGGAAGAATTTTCAAAATTAATTGCTGATGGTGAATACAAACTTAAACAAGGGTTTAATGTGGGCGAAATTGCCGTGTTTAGGAACAGAATGCCGAATAAAATGTTTATATCCAAAAGTGAAAAGTCCGCCTCGGGTTTTAAGGCTGCAAAAGATAGCTCTGTGGTTCTGCTCTGCTCTGTTCTAAGACATCAGGAGATTGTTTAATTAAGCCACTAAATCCTTGTGCTTTAAAAAATCAAAACAAGGATAACCAAACAGTGTTTTGACGTTCAAATAAGAAAACGTGGGTTTCAAGTGTCATTTTCTGTGACTGGTTCCGGGATTGTTTTGTTCCTGAAGTTGAAATTTATTACAAAAATATAGATTTCAAGGCAATTCTAGTTTAGGATAATGCTGCGGCCACCCTCTGAGTTTGAAAAAATCTAAAAATTTTGCTATGTCAAAAAATGTTCACATAGCAAAATGTATTGTTAACATAAAATAATCATTAGAAGAGCTGAAGCCGTACACATTGAAATCATGCTGGAATAAATCTCAACCAGCACTAAAAAGGTGACATTAAACTTAAAGGAGCAACTTAAACTTAAGGAGGAAACTTAAACACGTTAGCTGTGGTGTCTAAGACGTCAGCCTTACGTTACAGCAGTTAATGTGGACCGGGTTCGAATCCCGTACTAAGCAAAAAAGTTTTTCTAAAATTCTTGTGAATGTTTCTAGGTAAGAGTGTAAAATCTGACAAGGAATCACCCCTCAGTCACGCCAGTTCGAGGCTGGGTAAGGCCGAATGCCTTCTGGGAGGTTTTCTACGTTGGTCACTCGCCAGTCGGTAGGCTTCTCGAGATAATTTCGGTTAAGCACAAAACCAATGGTTGATAGCCCGAGGGGGGTACTGACCGGAGTTTTCGGTAGCTGATGACCGTGGTTCGGAACCCACGTTAAGCTGTAGGTCCAGTCGCTAAATAGCCTTCTCAGTTGCTGATGCGCCTCTAACCCCAAAACTTTACTTTACTTTACATTAAACTTAAAAAACCTCAGTGAATATTTACGGGGGGTACTGACCGGAGTTTTCGGTAGCTGATGACCGTGGTTCGGAACCCACGTTAAGCTGTAGGTCCAGTCGCTAAATAGCCTTCTCAGTTGCTGATGCGCCTCTAACCCCAAAACTTTACTTTACTTTACATTAAACTTAAAAAACCTCAGTGAATATTTACGAATAGCAAATGAGCTTTCTCATAAAATTTCATCCGTCTGTGAAAAGAAGTTGTTTGCTGTTTAAAAAAGGAAAATTGTAAATGTCACAGACGAATTTCAATCGGAATTGAAAGACCTTTTAAATGCAGAAAAATAAGAAAAAATACTAAATTCTTTAAAACATTGCCTGAGCCATCAGGCTTATTTTAACAATAATTATTATCAATAATTATTGTTAAAAAAGCTCTCATTAAATAGCTTTTATTTTATATTTTTTCTTTTTATTTTGTAACCATGAAACATATCCCCTATAATCCCGTACAAATTACCATTCTGTATTCGCGGCATATTTACGGAACGAATCCCTCGCGAGGAGAGAGTTTTGACTGTAGTTTGTGTTGTGCTAATATAACAAAACTAAATGCAGATAAAATTAAAAAAGGTGAGAAAAGTCAGTTTGTTGATATACTTTCTCCCCTATCGAATGCAAATTTCTCATCACATAAACTCGTCCAATATTGGCTTTCAATCGATCAAAAATGAAAAACAAACAAATTCAACAGATTGAAAAAGGAATGCCGATTTCCGTCTATTTCTTTCGATGTGTACCTCTGGATTTCCATCGAAAATAATCAATAACGCATCTGTAGGTTCGAGACTACGGCCTACGCTACGGTATCCGGACGAACAAGGTAATAAAACAAGTTCTGAAAAAGTATATGTACACGCGTGTATTAAAATAAGATCCGTTAGGCTGATGCGTACCTACCTAACAAGCTGTCTTATTCTAACACATTGATTCGTATGGGAAACGTCGACGGGATGGAGCGTGCTGCTCATTCACTGGTAGTAACATTAACATACTGAGTGTGTGAAATGTCGAGACCGTTAGAAACCGTACGATGGCCGATCTCGAGGACTTATCGGTAAATAGGTCAATATTATAGAACCAATACTAGATTGGAAGTTAAGCTGATAACTCTTGTATTACAGTAGAGTCAAGCCTATTTTGTACGGTAAGGAATAAAATCCGTATCCGTAAGATTTATGGGATTATTGGCGAGTATATATGGGATTAAAACGGAGCAAACAGAAAAACTGTATTCTACGATTATTACTGTAAAATTTTCAAAAGGAAAATTGATATTTTTATATCATGTCGCTTGAAAGAAATAAAAAGCAGAATGTCATAAATTACTGGAAGCTTATAGACTTTCCGTCGAGGAAAAACAAAAAGGAAGGAAGTAATATATATATATATATATATATATATATATATATATATATATATATATATATATATATATATATATATATATATATATATATATATATATTAACACAGGCAGCAAGAAAAAAATGGACATAATGAAAAAAGGACAATTGCATGGCGAAACACAGAAATATAAACAACCACGTGCAAGGTCAACCCACCTTCCACCCGGGATTAATTTTTTAAATATCCCCGAAACTGCATATCAACTAGATGGGGCAATGATTTTCCGTGACACTGGGCCACTGAAAAACCATTGTCTTCTTTTTCTAATAAAAAGAAGTAAAGGTATAACAGAATAAAGTACAATAGTAAAACATATGTGATAATAGTGGAAAAAGTTTGAGAAACCAACAGGTATACAAGATAGTACCGAGGCAAATAAGTGATAAACCTGAAATGACAAGTAAATAAATTCATCTGAGTTTTATTGACACGGAAAAAACCTTTAATAAAATTAGATTTATAAAAGTTCATATAATCACACTAAGAGTTGTGCACAGATGAACCAACAGCCCGAAATGTTTTTTAACAATGGTGGTCTGCCATAAGAATGTATACTGAGCCTTCTGTTATTTACTCTCATGCTGGATGAAACAATTAAAGAATAGACTCATTAAAATAGCAAATTCGTGTTATGCAAGAGATGTAATCTTGGTTGTAGAAACAGAAAAAGGCCTTTAAAGAAACACAAAAAATTAGACTGGAAACATATACCATATACGAAAAAAGAGCAGACGAAGAGAGGTCGAAACGAACATAGAAGGCTGAAATGAGAGGAGCCAAATGCAAGGCAGAAGTAGGAAGTAATATGCCCAATAAAGTGAAATTCGAAAATTATCGTGGCATATCACTGATTTGTACAACTAATAAAGTTCTAATAAACATAGTAAGGTAGAGAAAAATACCATATATCCAAGAAGGAACGAGCAGATATAAGGTAGGGTTTAAAAGAAGACTCTTAAAACTAGAACAGTTATTCACAGTCCGCCAAATAATCGAGAAAACAACAGAATTTGATACTTTTTTATTCCAGATGTTCATAGACCCTCTACTAGAGTGGTAAAGTGTGTACGCCGGTATAAATAGCAGTAATATAAGAGCCCATGGATACCAGTTAGGGTTACTAGATTAACCCGTATGTCTATGCTTAAATCTAAGGCACTAGTAAAAATTCAACAACACACCAGTGAATGAATGGTTATAATAAGATCATTGTAGATAAATTATTTAGAAAACATAAGTTCAGAAAATTATTAAAATAATCTTCGACTTTTCAAAAGGATCAGAACACAAATAAATTCATGGTAATACCATCTGATGCCCAGTTAACAAGAGGGCTAGATAAAATTTTGAAAAAAGTTGACATTAAGGTTGTGTACAAACCATATAATAAATTAAGAGGAGTTCTGGCTAATCCAAGGGATAAAGTAGATCAACATGAATAGTCGGGGATTTACGAAATTAGTTGTCAAGACTGTGAACGAAGGTATATTGGGCAAACAAAAAGATCCACATTGACAAGATATAAAGAAGATCCAAGGGAGAAATAAAAAATCTTCTGTTGCCCAACATACAATCGAACATGATCACAGCATAGATGTTAGTAATATAAGACTAATTAAAAGTGTTAATAATAATAGGGCTTTGGATGCATATGAAAGCATTCAAATAGAAAACGTAAGAAAATCATGAACCGAGATAAAGGACCTATCCCGTCGGTCAACTTTTTCAGTTATTAATGTAAGGCTTAGTAAACTTCACGGTTCATGATTTTTACATGCTTCGTTAGGTAGAGTTTTCATATAAATAGAACATAGTGGTAAATATCTTCAAGTTTAGTGTTTCACATCAAAGGTTCCAATAGAAGAAATGAGCATACCAGGGTAAGATTTGAGATCGAAGGTTTGCGTCATGGCTATGGATTGGCAACAGTTCTGTTTAACATAGTATAAACAACGTTATCAGCGAAACAGATATACCCGTAAATGCAACAGTGATAAATAAAGAAAAAATGAAGTAAGCACCGGTGCACAGTGGATTTGGTGTCGGAAAGACTAGAACTGTTTTTCAATATACTCGTGATGTGTTGAAAAAATGCGATTATTTCTTATTTTGTATCTTTTGTTGCATCATTGAACATAGCGAAAGCTTCTTTTTCATGATTTCTTCGAGTGAGTTCCTTCCAGGTACTCTCGCATGATATTCCAGCAGAAATCAGCCATCATGTGTTCATCCCATTTACCCTGGTACCTTTCTTCCATATTTTTTAGGTTCTGATGAAATCGCTCTCCTTGATCCTCACTGTAAGAGCCAAGGTTGTCCGGAAATGTGTTCAAATAATTGTGGAAGTAGTGAACTTTGATGCTCATGTTTTATCGAAGCTTTCTGAAATTTTCTAGCATGTACGGTTAATCGAAATTGCCAGTCTCAAAATTCTCCTTGCACAAATCAGGAAATTTCCTCGATATATAATTAAAACAGGAACCATTTTTATGCAATGCTTTGACATACCATTCATGTGTATCATTAATCCCAATTTTATGTACAATGGAGGCAAAATTATTTTCTCTCTAGTAACTAATGCTGTATTTATGATATTTTGTTTCCTGGTCAAGTGTTTTCTTTCTGGCCAGTTTGTTTTAATCCAATGCTGGTTTTAGAGCATAACTTTTAGCAATGTTATAAGACAAACAGAGAAAACATGAAAAATTCGTGTAGCCGCTTTGTTGACTCAATAAAAAGTTTACAGTTTTTAAATCAACTTATATAACGCACTTATGATCATGGTACTTGAGTTTTGCAAATACAATAGATTTTTTCATACTCTTCCTTTAATTTAGTGGAATGGGCAATGGAAACTGTATCATACTAATTGCCATTATGTAGAAAAAACGCATTTCAAAATTCGCTTGGAACTGTCTATAAAAAGTCTCCATTCATTTGGCTGGCAGTTCAAGAAATCCATTTTTCATAAAAGACCATCGACATCATTACAAAAACCACATTATTTTCTGAGTAAAAAACGGAAGCAGTTCTTTTTCTCGAGTACGATAACATGTAATTTTAGTACCTGGAGAAAGTAAATTCTTCTCTTTGAGTCTGGATGCCAACAGTTCTAATTTTTCTTTTGAAAAGTCGAGATCTTGCGTAAAAACTAGGGGTTTTGACGACGTAGCTTCAAAATTATTACTTTCTAATCGAGTTAATCTAATCTAATTATCACTTTCACTAATACAAGCTTGCCTATCTTCGGATGTACTACATTCTGTATCTGAAAGATCAGACAGGCCACAAAAAGTTGGAACAGGGACGTCTTCTGAATGAGAAAGACGTATTTTAACAGTTACTAGTTCGGGATAGGTATTTTTTTTTATTAATACCAATGACCTTGACTAAGCAAATCATAAGTACACCAAACTTCAATTAACTTCTTTTAACATTCGCCCATTGCCTTAAATGTTCACTACCCATTTTGCAAACATTGTTTGGAATCGATGGTTAATCAACGTATTTAATTATTAAGTTAAAGTAAGCCAAATACGCATTATATACAAATTCAAATATAGGTTTTCGAAACTTTTTCACCGTATACTCGTCACAAATTTAACAAAAACAGTTCGGGTCATTTAAACACGATCGTTTTGACGATGACATCTTCCAGATTTTATTTACAAATATTTTGACCGAACAAACAACAAAAATAAACAAATTAAATGGTTACTGAAGAGAAAATATTATCAATGTGAGTAGATTACAAACTGTACGCACTTTTGATAATTTAATGTTGTTGATAGTGTTGCTAGACACTATAATTTAAAATTACGTGTAAGTCTATGGGCATCAAACTTTTTTTATTTTGTAGATCTGTGTAGTAGAATATGCAGATATACTAAATATATTAACACGAAAGAAATGATTATTAAGAGAGGAAGATCTATGAACAAATAAAGGTCAAAGCCAAAAGAGCAGATCTAGAAATAAATATAGACAAAACAAATGTGATCGAAAAGATAATTAATCCAAGAAGATCTCAGAGCTGGCGATGATGACATTGCAGTTGTGAAGGAATTTACTTATCTAGGTACCAAACTAGACGAAAACAGGAGATATCTGACATCGTATTATGAAGTAATCAATAATTATAAAAAGTAAACTACTCAAGTAATTAGACAGATCTGGATATTGAGGGTTTGGAACTGAGATGGGTGGGATACGTGGCGAGAATATGAGAAATATCAAGGAAAGTCATAGAGGGACAATAGGGCGTGACAGTAAAAGAGATAGACCAAATACATGATGGCAGGACAATATAAGAAGGGATGCTGAAGTATTAATTCACATTAAACTGGTAAGAGGTCAAGGAAACCTTTGGGGGGAGGTTGTGTGTGGAGTCAAGTGAACCTTGAAGCAAGTGAACGGATTGTGGCATCAAAACAAGAAGAAGACATAATTGTCGTTATTTATTCAATTGTAAAACATAATAGCAACATGTTTCTTTATACTTTGGACCTCAAAATGCCGCCGTATTTCCCACAGATGACTGAAATTAGTAGTGACGTAGTTTAGATAAAAGAAACCTCATAATAGAAATTCAAATTGACCCACATATTCTGATATACATAGATAACGTCACCTTGCTGGCAGTCAATAATAGTTCTGTAAGAATTACCAACGTTATACTTACCCATATACGGCAAATTTGCTTTCCATTAATAATAACAGACTTTTAAAGGAATATATAATAACAAAGTAATGCCTAATAATTATCATTAATTATATATTCTGTTTTTGTTTCTGGGAACTTTCGCTTTGGTGTCAATAATGGCAGGTTTTAAAAACGGTCTCAAAAATATACTAACTGACATAGAAATTTCAACACCCAGAAAGGGGGCGTTTGATTTTAATAATTCCTGGTTGCAACATTGGTATTATTGACAACGAGTAAACGAATAAAACTTGATAACACTGTTGTACAACTCAAAATCCTTTAAACTTAAGTTCATCAGCCCGTGTCTATCCACTGCAGGATGAAGGATTCTTCCACTTGCTTCCAACTTTCACGATCCTGGGCTTTCCTTTGCCTTTTACTCTTTTTTACGGATGTTTGCGATCCAATCGGTATCAAATCCAGGATTGCCTTCGAAATATATATATAGAAAAGTTTATAGTAATGATTGCTCATCCCTTCCACGTGTGATATAAGAAATTCCAGGACGGTAGTAATGCTTTGCAAAACAACCCTAAAGCCAGGTCGGCCAAAATAAAAAACAAATCGAAGAGTTGGTGGGAAAAGTACGTAAAATGATCGCCTACGATGCCAATTCTGATTCGCTGCGTTGGCTGTTCGCAAAATTTTGGCGAGAAAACAATGTGTGCTTCATCATCCTCCTGATTTATCATCGCCTGATTTATCTCTGTGGGACTATCTTCTTCTCTCGAAACCCAACTAGTGTAGTGGGCTAGTGGAGAATAATATTAAAAATTAAAGAAAGTTCACTCGTGCTCCACGTGTTTTTTGTCATTCCTTCACGGGTGAATTTCCTTTGCTTTTTGATACTTTTCTCCATGAACCCACTACTGTTTAGACATGTTGTTGTTACATGCCCTGCCGGTCTTGGTCTTATTAATATGATATTAATATTATCTACTATTTGCATATCTCTACATATCGCTTTAATTTCGTAATTCTACCTACTTTTCCATCCGTTTTATAGATTCTTAGTTTAGATGCTCTTGTTATAGATCTTGATTTTATTAAGTTCTTAATCTTAAATTAAATCTAGAACGATCACCGACGAAGAGCCTTGTCGCATAGACTGTTATCCCATATATTGAAACATAATTTCCATATACATCCCAACAGCTTTTGGGACAATATATTAGAACCAATTCAGACTTTACCCCCACCTGCGCCTGAAAAACCACTAAACACAATTTTTTGCAACTGTAAAAAGGGATGCAGTGCTAAATGTGGTTGCAAAAAAGTTGGACAGTTTTGTTCTCTGGCATGTACGAATGGTCAAGGCCAGTCGTGTTCTAATGTTGAATCACCAACAGTAGAAGATTCGTTTGCTACCAATGAAAAGACATGCGATACATCGCTACTGACGCAATTCACTTACACCCAGAAGAAGAAGAAGAAGAAGAAGAAGAAGAAGAAGAAGAAGAAAAGGAAGACCCAGCAGCAGCAGCAGCAGCAGCAGAAGAAGAAGAAGAAGAAGAAGAAGAAGAAGAAGAAGAAGAACATGAAGAAGAACAACAAGAAGAAGTAATTGAAGATTATGAATCGGATCGGACGAATAAATTTTTCTACCGTTTTTTAAATTCCATAGCTTTTATCAATTCCAACCCTTGCCAATTCTGTTATTATGCAATAGTTTCCAATTAAACAGAATCACAACAGACCTGTGGAATAGGCCTACTGGGGAAACCACGTTAAAAAAAACGCGCTAAGTACACTACCTCAGAGGTGGCGTGAAGACGTGTGCATATTATGACGCTAACAACTTTTTTAATCGTTATATCTCAGGAACGGTGGCTCTTAGAAAAAAATGTATGATCTACAATTTTTGTCTGAAGTAATTTTACAATAGAACTTTTGTTGAAAACCGTTTTGATGAAAATCACGACAAAAACATTTTTTTGACCTTTGACCTCGAGTCAATTTTTTTTCCACGTACCGCAACGATGGAGAATTTTGAAATGTTATTTTTAATCATGTTCTTCCAGCTTGATGTAAATTTATGTACCTTTGAATATCTAGATTGACCGGACTATTTTATTTAGAGCTACTTTATCTGTCTCAGTCCTAATGCATGTCTCTCCTATCGAGTCCTCCTATAGAGTCTATCCACAAGAAGCAATATTGAAATGTATTTGGGAGTGTATAGATAACAGGAAATAACAAATTAAATTAAAAAAATTGGAAGTTATAAGTATATTTCCTTCCCCTTTTAATTATGTATTGCTATAATTTAATTATTTATTGCTATAATACATATGTTTTAACAAAAATATGTTATAATCAAATACTTCTTTCTAGATGTTGAAATTTCTATGTCATTTAGTATAATAGAAAGCGGCAAATGGTTGATGGTCTGAAAAGTACGTGCTAATGAAAGTGTAAAGCTAGTTATGTGTACCTTAGTAAAACAATACTTTAATGAAGATTTGAATAATAAATTAATAGCATTTCAGTTGATATTTTGGGATTTCGAATTTTAAGATGTATATATTATAGAAGACAACGTATGAGATATGGTGTAAGACATAAGACCATTTATATTGAACTGTCAGGACAGTACCTTCAGTTGTCACCAATAGATGACTTTACTGTTATTTGGTGGTTGGCACTTGAAGTAAAAACAAAAAATACTGTTGAAGCTCAAGCCATATTCTTTC
The DNA here is from genome assembly GCA_031761425.1 of Cosmopolites sordidus. Taxonomy (NCBI): domain Eukaryota; kingdom Metazoa; phylum Arthropoda; class Insecta; order Coleoptera; family Curculionidae; genus Cosmopolites; species Cosmopolites sordidus. The sequence continues at coordinate 37,328 of JARFXV010001083.1, read as the reverse complement.
TCTAGCTGGGGAAAATTCAAAAGGAGAGTTGACGAATCTCCTAATGAACTGATAGCTGAGAATCACTGTCTCTAAAATTGTTCATTTTGACCTGTTTAAAGAACTGAACTGAGAAGATATGGGAATGAATATAAATGGTAACCATTTAAACCATTTGAGATTTGCGGACCGTATCATAATAATATCAAACAATCATGAAAATATTCAACAAATGTTTGATGAGCTCCACCACATGTCAGCCGACAAAGGTCTCAGAATGAACCTAACGTAAACAAAATTAAGGAACACCGCAGACGAGGACAGAAAAAAATTCGAATAGCTCGGGCATCATTCAGAAAACTCTCTTTCATCCTAATAGGACAAGAAGGTTTCAGTTGAACATCTGTAAAACCCAAATATTTAACTCATGCATACTCTCTGTGCTGACATATGGAGATCATACTTGGACCTTCACTAAGTCCAACCTTGACAAACTGACGAAGACACATAGAGCTATGGAGCGAAGAATGATGAATATAACTCTATGAGAACACAAAAAAATACGTGGATACGTCAAACGACCAAAGTTATCGACATAATAGAATATACTACCAGGCTTAAATGGATAATCGCAGGATACAACCAAAGACTCTCAGATAATATGTGGAACCATGTCATCAACTGGCGTTCATATGAAGGTCGAAGAAACAGAGGATGACCACAAATGAGATGAGTGGATGACATAAAGAGACACGAGGAATTGGCATGGCAAAAAACAACACAGGACAAATGAAATCAAATTTAATTAACAATATAAATATTTGCTCGTAAAATATAGCATAATTCTAAATAATTACCAGTAAATGAACTCGCTATCTAATTTTAGAATCAGTTATGTAAATATTCAAATGTATTGTGTTTGCAGCCAAACCAAATAAACATTTTCGAAAATCTGAACCAGAAAGCAGTAACTCCGAAATATCATAACAGAATAATATTAAGAAACTACTGGTATCTAAGATTAGATGCTTTTACAAATATTCTTTTTTATACAGATTAGAAATTTCCCAATATTTTATATCCTATTGCTGGAAGAGTTGAAACAGTTTAAAAAATGAACATTTTAAATGAGTTCCTAAGACAACTCTTTAGGGGCAACAATCCTAGAAACATCGTTTGGTATTCGATTAATATTTTCCGAATATCTGCGTGAACTTAATGCTGCCATATTTCTTCAAGATGGTTTTAGTTGTTGGTGGTAGTTTAGTAAATGGTTTAGCAACTCTTACTTAATTTTATTTACTTTTTAATACAACTGTATACAAAAGATTTTGAAGAATCGATTCAATTTCTATTGTATCCAATCGATCATTTAAAAATGTGGTGACAACATTGAATTATGTCCGGAAGAACTGGCTAAAACTAAAGCTAATTTAAAAATAAAGTTCAATTTCCATTTAGATTAAAAGAATACAAGAGTTGATAGATAAATTCTCGGTCTGAGAATTGCAGTCGAATCGAATTTCGGTAAGACTCCAAGAGTAATTGCTGAGGAACCTAAAGTGCAAACAAGTGTTAGGAATTGTTGTTATAATTAAAAAACTCTGAAAATATTTTCAGGAGAAAAAGTAAAAGGAAATCAGCATTAAATATTCGCCACAAATTAGTCTGAATTGTTTTTGGTGAAAAGGTCATGTAATGGATTGAACAGTGGAAGGAAATAATTTTTTCAGACAAAAAAAATCAATTTGGATGGGCCTGATAGTTTTTTCTTTTATTATTATGACCTCAGAAAGAGATAAGGCTCAAAGAAAAAAGGTAACATAGTATTTCTGTATCATAAAGTTAACTCTGGAGTATATAAAAATGTATTAAAACAACAAAAGTTATATTTTAATAATATGACTGAAGCTATGCCATTGCTTCAACAAGATAGCACATCTATCTGCAAAAAAAATTACTGGTGAAAAAATAGATTGGTTCAAGCAAAATAATATTTAAAAATTGGATAGGTCTGGTTTCTCCAGATTTGAATATCATTGAAAATGTCTGGGGGCTGTTTTCAAGCTCAAGAGGGCTAAAAATATGGAAGTGTAACTTAAGCTTCATGGGAAGAAATATCACAACAAATAATAAAACAGTTGTATGATTCATTACTAAAAATAATTTTTGAATTAATAAAAGGTAGTGTAAAGGCCATAAAATATTAAAATACTGTTTTTTTTTAAGTTTTCCTCTTGTTAATATGCCTCTTTCCTATAAAACTGAGGGTGTGTCTAACATTTAGACGCATCTAAAATCCATTATTTTTTTCTTACTTGGAAAACATTTTGAGAAACGTCTTCAGCTCAGCTAAACATGAGGAAAAATTCATTTTAATATCGTTTCCATTTTAATACGTTATTTTGAAAAGTTTTAAAAATAATACTTTAGTGTGTTTAACATTTTGGCTGAGTATATGAACAAATACGTACTTTCGGTTGAGATCGTTTTTATCAGTTGATTATTTCATTTACCTGTAACAGAAAAAAACAGAAATAAATATGAATATAAAAAATAATAAGAAAACAAACATAGAGGGCGATTTTTTTATGTGTCCGAACGTCCGATAGGGGTGTCAAAATAGTTCAAAATGTGTCAAAATTATTCAATATAACATGACAAATCATCATGAAACGTTTAACGTCAGAGCAACGCCTGCAAATTGTTGATATTTGTTATCAAAATCAGTGTTCTGTGCGTCAACCTTATGTACTTATGTAAACTTATAGAACATTTCGATAATTTTATAGTTCACATAATCACCCACTCAGTTGGGTACTTATGTTGATTATGTTTATGTGAGTTTTCTGTGCACCAAACTTATAGAGCACTTCATGATGTATTCGCCGAATTATCGACAAATTCCAAACGCATTTCACGCTGCTCGGCATTAAAATAAAAACAGGTCAAAAAACTGTGCGTTCCGAAGAAAATATCGCCGCTGTTGCTAGCAGTATTAATGAAGATCCAAATTTAACAATTGGCCGCTGTTTGCAGAAAGTTGGGCTTTGTTATTCGACTACGTGGAAAATTTCAGTAAATGGACTCAAAATCAATTGCAACTTGATCCAGAATTTAACCGCAATTTTTTTTCACCAGCGAAGCTCATTTTTAATAAAATGGTTACGTTAATAAATAAAATTGCTGTATTAGGAGTAAAAATAATAAGCGCAAAGGATCCAACAAACAAAACTGTGTCCAGAAAAATGCACCGTATGGTGCAGATTGTACGCTGGTGGAATCATTGGGCAGTATTTCTTTAAAAATTAAGCTGGAAAGCACGTCAGCGTTAATAAAGATTGTTAGATGATCAATGATTATTTAATTCCAAATTTAAATGGTATTGATCTGAGAGAAATGTGATTCCAACAGGATGCTCCACATGTCTTACAGCTAACGCAACAATCGATTTATTGATGGAATAATTGTTATCACGGACTTGTTAATTGGCCACCAAGGTCATGTGATTTAACGCCAATAAATTATTTTCATTGGCGTTATGTTAAATCTTTGGTCTATGCCGATAAACCAGCAACTATTGACGCCTTGGATGCCAACATAACTCGGACAATTGCACACATAAGACCCCAATTGCTTGAAAAAGTGGTCAGAAATTGGATTTACAGAATGCGCTTTGTCAGAAGTAGCCGCAACGGACATTTGTCCGAACATTAATGCCATTGAATGTTATTTCACATAAAGTTTGTGTCAGATGAATTTTTCGTTCGGACGCACTAAAAAAATTACCCTATATAGTAGTGAAATAAATATTAAGTTGGCAAATAATTTGGTCCGTTTATATTTCGATGCAGGTTCGTTCCGATTCACGTTTGTTTTTCGGAAATTGCTTGTGTATCTACGAGGGTCGGTCGAAAATTTTGCGTTCTGACAAAGTAAACACACACAGACTTTTGCGATTTATTTAATTCACAACATGGGCACCTTGCAATTCAATACATTTCAACGACGTACTAACTGTTTAATACCCTCAGTGTAATACGATCTGTCCAACGTGGCAAAATGAGCATTTATCTCAGTTTTCAGCTATTTATTGGAAGTTAATCTTTATCCAGCGAGGCATTTCCTCAAGTTGGGAAGAGAAAGTAATCGCTGGGAGCCAAATCCGGCGAATATAGTACAAATGGAAACACTTCGAAAGGTAGATTATGGAATTTTACAGCAACAACCCAAAACGTGTGTGCACATACATTATCGTGGTCATATATGGACGGTTAACCTAAATAGTATACTGCCAGTAGTCTAGTAGCTATGCCGCAATACTTCCCAGTAACCCAAAACCCGAACCAGTGAACCAAATATTTAGGAGCACTCATCGATTCGTTGATTCTGTGAAGAATCACGACGTTTCGCCAAAATCTCTATTGGCATTTTTAAGTGTTGTTCGCTTCGACTGAAGAGTCCAACTCGGGATCGACAGCCGGAATAATTTAGAAACATTATCTACCATCCGTGAATATATATTCCGAAACGTCGTGACTCTTCACAGAATCAACGGATCGACACCCGGAATGATTTAGAAACAAATACATATATATATATATATATATATATATATATATATATATATATATATATATATATATAAAGAGTGACTTTGTTAGTGTGCCCGAACTTCCTTAACATCAGAGCAGTTCTTGCAAGTTGTTGAAATGTATTATCAAAATCAGTTTTCTGTGCTCCAAACTTATAGAGCAAACTTATATATGGTCGTGATGTATTCGCCCAATTATCGACTAATTCCGTCGTTGAATTATAATACAGATTTAATATTCACGGTTTAATTCAGAATCCCAACTTGAAGAAATGCCTCGCTGGATAAAGATTAACTTCCAATAAATAGGTGAAAACTGAGATAAATGCTCATTTTGCCGCGTTGGACAGATCGCATTACACTGAGGGTATTAAACAGTTAGTACGTCGTTGAAATGTATTGAATTGCAAGGTGCCCATGCTGTGAAATAAATAAATCGCAAAAGTGTGTTTACTTTGTCAGGTCGCAAACTTTTCGACCGACCCTCGTAGACACACAAGCAATTTCCGCAATAACGCTGAGAAAAACAAAGGTGAATCGGAACGAACCTGCACCGAAATATAAACGGACAAAATTATTTGCCAACCTAATATTTATTTCACTACTATATAGGGTAATTTTTTTAGTGCCTCCGAACGAAAAATTCATCTAAAACTTTATGTGAAATAACATTCAATGGCATTAATGTTCGGACAAATGTCCGTTGCGGCTACTCCTGACAAAGCGTATTCTGTTAATCCAATTTCTGACCACTTTTTCAAGCAATTGGGGTCTTGTGTGCAATTGTGTGCAATGTGTGCAATTGTCCGAGTTATGTTGACATCCAAGGCGTCAATAGTTGCTGGTTTATCGGCATAGACCAAAGATTTAACATAACGCCAAAGAAAATAATTTATTGGCGTTAAATCACATGACCTTGGTGGCCAATTAACAAGTCCGTGATAACAAGTATTCCATCAATAAATCGATTGTTGCGTTAGCTGTATGACATGTGGAGCATCCTGTTGGAATCACATTTCTCTCAGATCAATACCATTTAAATTTGGAATTAAATAATCATTGATCATCTAACGATCTTTATTAACGCTGACGTGCTTTCCAGCTTAATTTTTAAAGAAATACTGCCCAATGATTCCACCAGCGTACAATCTGCATCATACGGTGCATTTTTCTGGACACAGTTTTGTTTGTTGGGTCGTTTGCGGATTATTTTCACTCCTAATACAGCAATTTTATTTATTAACGTAACCATTTTATCAAAAATAAGCTTCGCGGGTGAAAAAAAAATTGCGGTTAAATTCTGGATCAAGTTGCAATTGATTTTGAGTCCATTTACTGAAATTTTCCACGTAGTCGAATAACAAAGCCCAACTTTCTGCAAACAGCGGCCAATTATCAAATTTGGATCTTCATTAATACTGCTAGCAACAGCGGTGATATTTTCTTCGGAACGCACAGTTTTTTGCCGTGTTTTTATTTTAATGCCGAGCAGCGTGAAATGCGTTTGGAATTTATCGATAATTCGGCGAATACATCATGAAGTGCTCTATAAGTTTGGTGCACAGAAAACTCACATAAACATAATCAACATAAGTACCCAACTGAGTGGGTGATTATGTGAACTATAAAATTATTGAAATGTTCTATAAGCTTACATAAGTATATAAGGTTGACGCACAGAACACTGATTTTGATAACAAATATCAACAATTTGCAGGCGTTGCTCTGACGTTAAACGTTTCATGATGATTTGTTATGTTATATTGAATAATTTTGACACATTTTGAACTATTTTGACACCCCTACCATCCGTGAATATATATATATATATATATATATATATATATATATATATATATATATATATATATATATATATATATATATATATATATATCTTAAACGTTTCTGGCATTTACTTTTATGTTGGAAGTAATATTCTAATAAATCTTTACTCGCTACTTTGTTAATAAAATACTAATATTGTAGTATAAAAACAAACTTGTGAAACGAAGAAACGACCCTGATATTTCCTTTATTGTTCATTTTATTTGCCAGTTACGTTTTTTCAAAGTCGCTTCTAACGCATTCCTTATGTGTAATAGTAAAGAGATACCTTTATATAGTTGATTCACGTTTTTGAATATTACCTAACCGATACGCGATAGTGTATGAAAACCTTCTGCAACACATGGTTTAATTTATGACCTTTCATGGAATGATTGCATATCCTTGACTTCCATTTCGTGCTGTATAAGGTTGGGTAAATAATAAATGCTTTTTGCTACGTGAAACTACATGTTTTAAAATATAAATATATTTCTATTTTCTGTATGTTCAGTATATGGATTATTTTCATGGATTGTAGGACCACAAGAAGAAGAAGAATATACTTTTGTGAAATGCAATATAAATGTGTAAACAATATTTTTTGTTCAAAAATAACTTTTGTAAACAAAATACCATTATACAAGATGTTCAATATTGTTGTTCATTTTCGAAGGCATGCTTAATAGAAGTCGATTTAAGATATAATAATTGTATTATTACGCGCGCGGAGACAGAAAGCACGTTGTTATCAGATGAAACGCTCCATGGCAACTAATTTTCCCTGAACCAAGCTTCGATGTAAAGATAACACGACCAGCGCATTCTGCGCCACCTAGGAGCAAACAAGTAATTAAATATTAACGACATTTCTGGACACCTGACACATATGTGGTGAGGAAAAATCACACACAATAGATATTATTGGGTTACTATGAGTTCTTGGTCCCAAATTTTTCAAAGATGAGATTGGTAACGATTTACAATTAAAAAACTACAATATAAGAAAAACGACAAACAATTTTTGGTGATCAAAATTAGATCATCGTAATCATCAGCCCGTGTCCATCCACTGCAGGATAAAGACCTCTTCGCTTTCAACTTTCGCGGTTTTGAGTTTTCCTCTGCCATTCGGGTCCAGTATATTTAACGATATGATTAATCCACCGTTATTTCGGTCTTTTTCGTGGACGCTTGCAACCAAGCCAGGATTGCCTTGATCCATGTGTCGTCCCGTCGCCTCGCTAGACGGCCTTCCCCTCTCCATTTCAATTCCTTTGCTCTTTCATTGATATCATATAGTTTCGTTTATTCCCTGATCCTTGTGCAGCGCTATTTGTCCCGATTTGTAATGCCAAGCATACATCTTTCTATTCCCATCTGAAATATTCGAAGTTTTTGAAATGATTGCGATGTGAGTGTCCTGGTTTTGCGCGTACGCAAATGGTAGAGGTTGTCAGAAAATTTTATTTCCAGTTATATGAAGATCAGAACCAATCAAAGACAACAATATGTACGGAAGAACAAATGCCAGATATCCTAGTTGAGGAAGTAACAAATGCTATAGAATCGATGAAAAAGGGCAAGGATCATCGATGAAAAACGGCAAAAGACAGTGTAACTGTCGGAATGCTAAAAGCTGGTAGTCGGTTACATAAAACACTGGCAAAATTATATTCGAAATGCCTCAAAGAACAAAAAGTACTTGACATATAGAAAAATGCAAAAGTGATTGTTTTACATAAGAAAGAAGTACAGGAAGAGTTAAAGAACTACTGTCCAATAAGCCTCCTATCAGTGATGTACAAAGTTTTTACTAAGATAATATCTAAAAGAATATTAAGAAAACTAAATGACGCACAACCAAGAGAACAAGCAGGATGCAGAAGTGGATTCACTACAATGGATCATATCCAGGTTGTATAGGCCATAGAGAGACACAACGAATACACCATGCCACTGTGCTTGGCTTTCATCGACTACGAAAAGGCATTTGACTCCATCTCAAAGCATGCCCTAATGGATGCACTTAGCCAGGGGGCTGCTTAGCCACTGCTTAGCCAGGGGCTTGACAAAGCATATATAAACCTACTAGGATCTACATCGACATGGAGCTACATCGACAATTAACCTTGATGATCTTGAAGTGGAAATTAATGTAGAACGAGGTGTAAGGCAGAGTGACGCAATATCGCCTATTCTTTTCTCGGCTTGCCTTGAGGAGGTATTCCGTAAATTGGATTGGGGACAGGAAAGTGTAAAGATCAATGGTTCAAACTTAAACCATCTTAGATTTGCAAATAATATCGTTCTTTCACAAGACACAAAGGAACTGCAAGGACGCATACAATACTGCATAAGCATACTGCAAAGTGCTGGTAAACAATTTGGTTTAAAAATAAACCTGAGAAAGAGTCAGGTTATGTTCAATAAATTCGCTGTGGACAGGAGAATTTCTGTTTTGGGAAGTAATTTGGAAATTGTGGACCACTTTATATATCTTGGGCAGAGGATTTCAATGGGTGAGGATACCGCCCGGGAGGTGGAACGACGTGTTAAGTGTGGCTGGCAGACATTTGGCAGGCCCAACATGGTGTTTAAGAGCAGACTCCCACTTTGCCTGAAAAGAAAAGTCTTCGATCAGTTCGTCCGACCAGTTATGACATACGGAAGTGAAACCTGGACACTCACATCGCAATCAATTCAAAAACTTCGGGTAGCATAGAGGAGAATGGAAAGATCTAAGCTTGGCACTACAAGTCGAGACAGAAAGCCCTGCGAATGGATCAGGGAACAAACGAAAGTGTGTGACATCATTAGAAGAGTGAAGCAATTGAAATGGAGATGAGTAGGTCATGTAGCGAGGTGATGGGACGACAGAGAGACCAGGGCAATCCTGGAGTGGATACCGTTTGATCGCAAACGTCCGCAAAGAAGACCGAAAGCTTGATGGACTGATGACATCGTTAAGGATATAGGACCCGAATGGCAGAGAAAAGCCCAGGACCGTGAAAGTTGGAAGCATGCTGAAGAGGCCTTCATCCTGCAGTGAATCGACCCGGGCTGATGATGATGATGATAATGATGATATATATATATATATATATATATATATATATATATATATATATATATATATATATATATATATATATATATATATACATATATATATATATATATACATATATATATATATATATATATATATATATATATACATATATATATATATATATATATATATATATATATATATACATATATATATATATATATATATATATATATATATATATATATATATATATATATATATATATATATATATATATATATATATATATATATGTACATATATATATATATATATATACATATATATATATATACATATATATATATATATATATATATATATATATATATATATATATATATATATATATATATATATATATATATATATATATATATATAAGCACCAACGTGGAGCGCGGGTGTATTTTCTTTGTTTTTAATACCTTTCTCTACGAGCGCACTTAATTATTTTTTGAACAGACCTGGTACTTACCCGAGGTTAGACGGGCCACGAACGGTCTCGCACTGTTTATCTGTCGCTGCCGTTTACCACAGGATGGCAGTACTGCATGTGATTGCAGCCACCATTCGACATGGCCGATTTATGTGGTCATGACTTTAGTCGTTTCCTTTATCCGCTCTCCGGGCGTTCAGCCTAAGCCCAGCTGAAGACGGCTTAAGGCTACAAACCGTTTCTGGGAGAAGCTTGCTGGCTCTTTGGATGAGGGAACGACAAAGCACCAATGTGGAGCGCGGGTGAATTTTCTTTGTTTTTAATATATATATATATATATATATATATATATATATATATATATATATATATATATATATATATATATATATATTTATTTCAACATATTGAAATACCATGTGAACATAGTGTTTAAGAGCAGACTCCCACTGTGCCTGAAAAGAAAACTCTTCAATCAGTGCGTTCTACCCGTTATGACATACGGAAGTGAAACCTGGACACTCACATTGCAATCAATTCAAAAACTTCGGGTGGCACAGAGGGGAATGGAAAGATGTATGCTCGGCATTACAAGACGAGACAGAAAGTCTTGCGCATGGTTCAGGGAACAAATAAAAGTCTGTGACATCATTGGAAGAGTAAAGCAATTGAAATGGAGATGGGCAGGCCATATAGCGAGGCTATGGGATGACAGATGGACCAAGGCAATTCTGGAGTGGATACCGCTTGATCGCAAACGTCCGCGAAAAAGACCGAAAGCACGATGGATTGATGACATCGTTAAGTATATTGGACCCGAGTGGCAGAGGAAAGCCCATGACCGTGAAAGTTGGAAGCATGCTGAAGAGGCCTTCATCCTGCAGTGGATCGATACAGGCTGATGATGGCACAATTGAATTACTTTCTTTGGGGCCATACTGAATGAAAGGTTTATAAGAATCCAAATGATTCGAGGGCTAAAAGACAACATCCGATCAACAGAACAGAATTTCACATTTTCAAATTATAAATGGCAACTATTCAGTTTTCAGTTTAAATTAACAAAACTAAAATTATTTTTTTTGTAATATTTTGTAGTTTATTCTTTGTAATTTTCTTCTTTAAGTAATTTCTCTTTTTGGAAAAAGTCTTAGAATTTGTGTAGCTTCAACAATACTGCAAATATTCTGTTCTGCAGGTGGTGTAAAACATTACAACATAATTATATGTCATTGGTTCTTTGCGAAATAGTTTGCACTTTAAATACCAAATAAACAACCTGTTCAGAATGATATTAAATATAAAGGCGTGTACAGATCGTTGAAACATATTGCATATAAAAATACTTATACCCATCTGTATCTATTCGCGAATGTAGCAGCTGTTGTCGGCTTACAAGAAAACGAACCTAATTATTAAGTAATATTACAGCAGACCTTGAAATAACGAATAATACACGTTCGACGTGTAATAACAGGTTCTTTTCCAAATGTTAATCTACATAGGCCCGTTATTATAAATTATATCGGCAACAATATCTAATACGAACCATATAACCATTATATTTATTATCAGCAACATAATAACGTATTAATTAAAATACATTGACTAATAAATTAAAATATACGGCATTTTAAAGTATGGTTTCATATTTTATATAATCTAATAAAAAATACCGCATTCAAAAGTAAAAAATTTAATATATGAAGAAAAAAAGCAAAAAAAAAAATATACCAATACTATTAGGGACGTTACGTACGTTATTCCTATAAATTCGGTGGAGAAAACTATGATCACTACTTATAGACAGAATCCTAAATTTAACTGTTTTCATCAGCGAAACCTTTTTTTTATATAGATATGCCAGAGAATATCAATGCGTTCCATAAAAATGTTTGTTTAATAAAAGTGTCAGATGTTTAAAACAAGGCATAATAATAACTAAAAGTATCATTCCGGCAATTTTTATTTCATTTTGAAGAACAAATAATGGAATTATGTTTTGAAAATAATGTCCCTTTCAATGACCACTGATCAGAGATTATATTTTCAGTCATTGACATTGCCAGCCGAGCCATTGCTGAACTTTCTCTGTAGGGTTGTGAAAGTTCTACTTCACCTCTTTATCACCAGTTGCTCTATGGTGGATAAGTTATGGGACACCCTGTATTGGGTTGCTATTTATGTATCTGGAATAATAAATAAAAACAAATATTTATCACTGAAAATGGTTTAATTGTTTTTCAAAATATTCTCCGCGATGATCGATACTTTTACATATGTTTGAACCAATTTTCAAAGCACTTTTTCCATTCAAGTAACAGTAAATATCAAACTAGCCACATTTGTTGATGATACTGCAGACTTGGCAGATGTAAACACCATAGAAGAAACAACTGTCAATCTTCAAGACGCAATAAACGCCATAAACGCTTGGAGCAGGCATTGACGTATAAAACTAAACGAAAATAAATCTGTTCATATTAATTTCACGAACAGAAAAATAAATTTGTTAAAATTGATCAACTTGTTTTTTTTTATTTCATTTCAAACAGTTACCAGCTTTTTGGACGGCTCTGTACTATCTCAGGGAAGTATTATGCTTCATTATTGGTCAAATTTCACGAGAATGGATTCATTTGGAGAAGAAAAAAGTGGTGTTTCACCACGACAATGTACCGACCCATTGGTCCAACGTTGCAATAATGAAATTGGTAAAAATGCACTACGACTTGTTGTTCTAGACATGAAGAAATGGTTACACTACATGAAAGTCGTACGTCGTATGAAGTTCGATAAGTCGTACTTTTTTAAGTTAAGAAATCGATAAACGAAGTATATCTAGCTAAAATGAGAACTAAAATAAGTGGATATTCGATCAAAAAAATAAAATAACCCTCAAGGTAAAAACGTTGTACTATAGCCTTAAATGGTAAAACCAAATTAAATGAAAATAAACATTTAAATCATTGCAAAATATAAAACCCATTCATTAAAATTTTTCGCCTAATAATTTTCTCATTTCGTTCTTCAACTAACACTTCGGAATAAATTTAAGCAGATAAACGTCAATGTGCATTTTTCGAAGAGGCAAATGACTAAGAGTCTGCAGATGCAAATGAGTTATGGGCCGAATGGCCCAAAGGAAATATTCGCAAAACCAACGTTATTCATCTTAGTATAATCGTTATTGATACAAACAGTTATGTCACGGTTTGGTGTAGAATTAACAATTATAAAAACAATACTCATTAATTAAACAGGGAAAAGAATTTAAATAATTATCAAATTATACTTTTTTATCCATTAGTGATACCAATTTTTTGTGTAGTGCGTATAAATATTTAAATATACTAGAGGGTGAAGCAAGAGTAATTTTCCTTTGTTTATAAATAAAGAATTATATTTCACTCCTCAGCGGTTTCATCCGATTTTAGCTTTTTGCTCCGACAAACAAATATTCCTTCTTCAGTGTCAAAGTGATTTCACTGAGAAATATTCAGTCGACTGTTTTAACAAAAACGTTTAAATGAGTGAAATAAGTCACTAAATTAAGGCAACTTTAAGTTATTAGTTTAAAAAAGGCTTCAACGCGACTGACACGGTCGTGAGATTTACCCAATATAGCTCTGGCTCAAAAAGTTCCAGGAGAGAGACGTTAGTCTTGAAGATAGAGAAAGATAAGATCGTCCACGATCTCTTGATGTCTCACGTCTCTTGATGTCACCGTTTTAAGAGCAGCTTTGGCTGCAAGTCTTAAAACAGGCACTAGGAAACTTACGAGTATCATAGATAACTATTATATTATATTATATTACATTGTGTTATATTATATTATATTATATTATGTTATATTATATTATATTGTAACATTATATTATAACATTAAATAAAATTTATAATTTTAAAAGTATGAACCCTTCAACCCCAAAATTCTATAGATTACCTAAGATTCATAAAGAACATTATGCAATAAGACCGGTAGTCTCGTATGTTAATGCACCTAGTTATAAGCTGTGTAAATAATGAAGTCATACGCTACCTAAATTAATCAATTTTCAGCCACGATATGCAATTAAAAATTAATTACAATTTATATAAAAAACTAAAGACATTACATTAACGAATAATGCAAAAATAATCTATTTTGATCTAAAAAGCCTCTTTACTTCTATACCAGTAAATGATTCCTAATTTGCCTAGAACAAAATTATTTTCAATATAATAATGAGATTTATTAACAAAAACACGGTCTTCTAATGGGCTCACCTATCTCACCTTTGTTATCTGAAACGTTTATGGCTGATTTCGAAAATATTCGAATAATTCGAATTCGATTTAAAATATAAAATAATATATCACACTGGCACAGATACGTGGACGAAATTTTTTGCATTTGAAATGGCAGGGAAAGACTTTTTAGTCCATTTGAATTCCATAAACAAAAATATTTAATTCACTACGGAGATTGGACTTGAATGATGAAATTAACTTCTTAGACGTAAAGATAAAGAAAATATCTAATAACTTACAATTTGATATTTACAGAAAACTGACTACAACAGACACAGTTATACACTTCAGTTCTAAACAATCTTGACTAGTCAAACTATCTCCTTTTCATAGTCTATCTAATACATAGGTTAGTTAGTTTTCAATTAAACAAAGATAATTTTAATAAATAGCTCTATACAATTAAACAGATAGCAAAAAACAAAGGCTACAAAGAAGGATTAATTAACAAATAATTAAAAAATAAACAAAGAAAGTTGAACTTACAAGAATTCTATAACATTAAAAAGCAAAGAGACAAATCGTTTAAATTTATTAATTACACTTCTAAACTGAGTAATACAGTGTGTAAAAGATTAGATAAACTAAGTTGTAAGACTTTTGGGTAAATAAACTTAATGTAGGTAGGATGTTAATTAATAATAAGAATAAAACGGATACTTTAGATAAATCGGGTGTATATAAAATTAACTGTAAGGATTGTTAAGCGGTATATATCGGTCAAAATGGTAGAAGTATAGGTTGTAAAATAAAAAAACACAAAAAAGATATATCAAATAATATAAAAAGCACCGGAATGTCTACACATTGTATTGAATACAATCATTTTATAGACATAAACAATGTTAGATTAATAAAAAATCCTTAAGAAATAGTCATATAATAACCACGAATGACCAGCTAAATTTCCAAAACACCCCGGTAATAAATAAGATCATATGTAATTGAATAGCCCGGTTTTTACTATCCGATATTTAGGATAATTAGACTAAAAAATAATAATTTTACCTGTATACTTGGAAACATTGTGTTTGACCATTAGTATTAGTTCAAGCTACTCTTGAGAAAGCTCTAACAAAGCGAAATAAATGTAGATAAAAATCTATAATAAACGTTTGACACATTAAAAAGCTACAAGTGTATCATTTACAATCCTAGTATCACATACTATCGTTAACCGGCATTTGCGCGGCATATGAATGGTGCCAAAGAGCTGTAGAATCATCTCCCGTGAAATATCGCCACAAAAAAAGACGCGACGTGTTGAAATCTGTAAAACTATCCCCAAAATCCTTACTGATTTTCATTTTACCAAACGAATTGTTACCTGCGAAAAAAAATGGATTTATGCCCAAGCAACTAGCTTTTCCGGTGCAAAGGCGAGAAAGATTTATCAAAATGGTTATACTGTGTATTTGGAGAAATGTTAAAAGAATAATTCACATTGAGTTGGTTTCTAATGGTAAGGCGATAAATTCAGAATTCCACTCAGCTCAACTTGAAAGAATATACACTGTTCTGGTTGAAAATATCTAGCTTTGGTCAACGGTAAAAAAGTCCTCCTGTAGTAAGACAACGCAAAACCACACACTTTAATCTGACCACCTCAAAAAATTTACGGATTGGAGTTTGAACTTCTCCCTCACCCAGCAGATAGCACCGACGAATCAGAACTTATTCTGATATGGACTAGAACATGGTCCTCCTTTGAGCGAGGAAAAAAATGCAAGGTAAAAACTGGTTGCGTCGAGCTTCATCCGTTCAAAGACTCTTCCTAGTACCGGAGAGGCACAGAATTGAGATCATTGAAAATAACGTCCTATATATATATATCATATCTATATATATACCTATATATAGATATACCTACCTATATATACATACCTATATATATATATATATATATATATATATATATATATATATATATATATATATATATATATATATATATATATATATATATCAGCCCGTATCGATCCACTGCAGGATGAAGGCCTCTTCAGCATGCTTCCAACCTTCACGGTCCTGGGCTTTCCTCTGCCACTCGGGTCCAATATACTTAACAATGTCATCAGTCCATCGTGCTTTCGGTCTTCTTCGCGGACGTTTGCGATCAAGCGGTATCCACTCCAGGATTGCCTTGGTCCATCTGTCGTCCCATCGCCTCGCTATATGGCCTGCCCATCTCCATTTCAACTGTTTTACTCTTCCAATGATGTCACAGACTTTTGTTTGTTCCCTGATCCATGCGCAGGACTTTCTGTCTCGTCTTGTAATGCCAAGCATACATCTTTCCATTCCCCTCTGTGCCACCCGAAGTTTTTGAATTGATTGCGATGTGAGTGTCCACGTTTCACTTCCGTATGTCATAACGGGTAGAACGCACTGATCGAATACTTTTCTTTTCAGGCAAAGTGGGAGTCTGCTCTTAAACACTATGTTGAGCCTACCAAATGCCTGCCAGCCACATTTAACACGCCGTTCCACCTCCCGGGCGGTATTCCCCTCCATGGAAATCCTCTGCCCAAGATATACAAAGCTGTCCACAATCTCTAAATCCCTTCCTAAAACTGAAATTCTTCTGTCCTGAGCGAAGTTATTGAACATAACCTGACTCTTTTTCAGGTTTATTTTCTATATATATATATATATATATATATATATATATATATATATATATATATATATATATATATATATATATATATATATATATATATATATATATATATATATATATATATATATATATATATATATATATATATATATCAAGAAATAACCTCTAGGTATAAATTTTTTAAACAGTGAATAACTAAGTACCGTCAACCGGAGCTACTGTGATCCTTGCGGGGTTACTTTGGTCCAACTCGAAAAAGAAGTTATTAATTTTTGTACCGAACAAATAATTCAATATAAATGGGAGTTTTTGGGTTTGAAAAATAGTTCGTACCCTATTTGAGGGTAATTTAATTTTTTGTTAGTGGCAACACTGGAGTTTTTGCAAACATTTGTTAACATGTGAAGATTTTCACTCTCCAAACTTTCTCCTGTGAAGCAATCTGGAAAAGAGTTAAAAATAAGGTAGGTGTCAAGATATTACCTTCAGTAATCTGTTACCAATATGTGATGTTAGTTTTTCCATTTTTTGTTTTGACAGTAAATTTTAAAGTTTTCATAAATAAAACTTAAAAACTAGTTTTTCGGCCCAGCTACTTACAAATACCTTTTTTACCACCAAATCTTTTAAAAAATGTTTTTAATAATATTATTTTCAAATGTTCTGTTACTTGTTTTTGTTCCAGTTGCTAAGAACATCATGACGAGAAATTACAAAAGAAAAGCAGGTTCGAGAAACTATGCCGATTACAATGCTGATACCTTGCAAGCTTGTTTGATGGACATAACAAGTGGAGTAAGAAAACAAAGAGATGCAAGTCAGTATTATAATATATCTAGAAGCAGAATAATAAATAAGCTTAAAGCAAATGAGGTAAAAAAAAATGCCATCCAAACAGTGTTTTCTCAAGAAGAAGAATGTTCATTTGAGGTTCATATCAACAAGTTGGCTAAATTTGGTTTTCTAATTACTGATCTTGATTTGAAATACTCCATGAAGAGTTTTCTTGACAAACAGGGGCGTACAGTAAATAACTTTAAAAACAATTTCCCAGGAGCTGATTGGGCAGCATTATTTAGGAGACGCCACTCAAACTTAACGATGCGCACAGCAAGCAACATAAAACGAGTCGAGTCAAACGAGTCAAATATATGAAATCTATTCAATTTGTATGAAATCAACTGAATGGACCAAACAAGCAGGGGCTACTTTGGTCCAAAACTTTAAAAATAGTAAAAAATTAAAACAAGGGAAAACTTATTTTAAAACAATACAGTTTACTTTTTTATACCATCCTAATAGATCGGTTATCGCATATAACGTTGCGAGCCTTTTCTGCAGTGCTTATAATGGAGCTGCCAATGGAAGCGTCGGTAAATACATTTCGATTCGAAATACATTCGATTCACAACCTAGAGACAGCAAGAAATGTTATTTTATCAGCAAACGAAGAACAATTACCCGCTACATCGTGTTAACCAATTCCTACGATACCAGACATATATGAAAAGATGCCAATGTAAAATTTGTATGATGTAGCTGTTGATGGGCCTTCTAGCCAGTTTGTTAGACTAACTGATGTAGTTGGAAGTCCACTTCCAAATATGACTAGTGACACGATAGAGAATAGGGTAGAAAATCAGACAGCGTGAATATTATGACCTTACAGGCACGAATATCATCCCCTTACAAAGCTGATTTAGAGACGAGTCTAAGAAACAAAAAAAATAAACATGAGCTAAAATCACTGAAGTTCTCAAAAAAAAAACTAAAACTTCAAAGCGAAAGGTCATCCCATCTCGTAAAAATAAAAGGACACATCATCATCTGACCCTTTGAAGAAATTTAATTTTTAGACAACAGCCTCCAGGATGGATCCAGTGCACCAAGTGTTATCGCTGGGCTCATGAAGACTGCGGAGTGAAAGACGCGAATTTTAGTTTGTCCTTCGTGCAAAAAACGATAAGAACATGATTGTGGCTGAGAGTCTCATATTAGGAATCCTTTTAAAAAGAGTGTAATTTTTCGTTTGTAATAGGGTTATTGATTAATACAAATAATAATCAACAAATTTGTGCGATTTTCAAATAATTTTGTTAAATAAAAATATAATTTACAATTCAGTTTTCTTCACTTTTAATTTATGTTCTCAGTTTATTTTCAATTATTTTAAAAATGTGTCTCATATATATTATTCATTTGAAAAAATATTCTATTGAAACGCTTAATAGTCGAAACAAATCAAAGATGCCTATTAAAACAAAGCAATCCCTACATTTACTGACACCGCATGTGGTAACACCGCATATAAAACCTCGCGACCCAATTTTGCAATGTAATATATAAAATACTGTCGTAAATATTTAAACTATTAAATATCAAAGAAATTGGCAGTGAGATAATATTTTATTAAATATTTAAAGGTTCAAATAATAAAACGTATTAAATTACAACGGACGAAACATGAAAAGCGAAATAATAAATATACTGAATGATACAGAAATGTAAACACGCAGAAAAAATCAGGATATTAATTTTTTCTTGTTGATGGTTTAAAGATCAAAACTATAAAAATATTTAAATTTATTCCATTTGGATTAGCGATATTTTTTAGGCAACTATTTTTTTTCTATTGTTTGTCTATTTTAATAATCTATTTTAGTGCGGGTACGAAGAGTAACAATTTAACTCATCTTGGTGATCGATCTTCGAAATCAAAATTTGGTATAAAATACTAGATTTTTTCTATATACAGTCAAAGCTCCTAATTCGCGGGGGATACGATCCGTAAATATGCCGCGAATATGGAATGGTAATTTCTATGGGATTATACGGGATATATTCCAAGGTTAAGAAAAGAAAAAATATATAATAAAAGCAATTTCATGAGAGAATTTTCAACGACATAAATCTGATTCGATAAATCGAATATCGGATTGATATTCGGCTGTGACATAAACAATTTGCCTTTTAAAAACAAGACTTCTTTCCGTAAACGGATCAATTTTTATGAAGAAATCGCAAAGCTCATTTGCCATTCGTAAACCTTCACTCAGATTTTTTGAGTTTAATGTCACCTTTTCAATGTTCAGTGCTCGTTGAGGCTTCTTTTTCGGTGGAATGGGGATTAAGCACTTCCTCCAAGTCGATTTCCTCTTGCGATTCAAGCAATTCTTGAATATCACTTGATTCTATCTGTTCGAAACTATCTCGTCCTATGCCATTCGCAACTTAAGCAATTTTGCGATTCTTCATCATTAGCGACAGTAAAATCAGACCACAGTTTTTTCCAACATTATTTTAGTGTGTATGGCTTCAGCTTTTGCAATGATTCTTTTATGTTAACAGTGCACTTTGCTATGTCAAAATTTTTCCAGCATTACATAACATTAATATCAGGATCACATTCCATGCTGTTCGGTATGATTTTAAAGGTTTGTCTAATGTAATACAGCTTAAAGGTCTGGATTATTCCTCGGTCCATAGTTTGGAGTAAGACCATCGTGTTAGGAGGCAAAAATATGACCTTTATAATTGGAAGCATGACTTCAAGCTCACGAGGATGAGTTGCCTTGTTTGACTTTAGACTTGTTTGTCTATAAATACTTTGATGCTTATTCATTTTGAAAGGTAACCGGTAAATACATACATATTATTCTAAAAATATAATATGTACCCTTACTTTTGGATCCGCGAACAAAGATATTTTCAGCCGTGAAATACAAAAAGTGGCCACAATTTTTTAATCCACGAATACCGAAAACGCGAATAAAGGAACCGTGAATACGGAGCTCTGACTGTAGATTGAATCAACTCCTGATGATAACAAGGTTAGTGAAACATTCGTCGAGAAACTAAAAACAAGTGATTGTGTTTAGTGGTAAATCTTTTTTGTGTTTAGACATTTTGCTATCATATGGGCAATCGAGATTCGATAATTTATAGAGCATTATAATAATTAATTGAAACTTTTTGTCCTATCAAGCTTAATTTGTGTTCATTCTCACAGCTGAGCATAACATTAATACATATCGCGATTTTATATTAACATGAAACTACATTTTAGACATATCATTTTAAACTACATTTTCTGTAGAACGGCAAGTGCATAACACTGTTGGTACTAAAAGTAAAGTAAAGTGTTTGGGTTAGAGGCGCATCAGCAACTGGGCTATTTAGCGACTGGACCTACAGCTTAACGTGGGTTCCGAACCACGGTCATCAGCTTCCGACAAACCCAGGCCAGCACCCCCCTCGGGCTATAAACCTTTGGTTATGTGCCTACCCATAAGTCTATCAGGAAACCTACCGACTGGCGAGTGACCAACGTAGAACACTTCTCAGAAGGCAGCCGGCCTTACCCAGCCTTTAACTGGCGTGACTGAGGGGTAATTCGTAGTCGGATTTTACACTCTTGCCTAGAAACAATCACAAACATTTAGGAAAGATAAACGGACAGAAGAAAGAAAAATAACCATCCGAGCGCTGGAATCGAACCAGCTACCGCTCCAGCGCGGATTCGGCAAAGCAGACGCTCTTACCGCCGCACCAACGCGACCGGCTGTTGGTACTATGGTGTAGAACCTATTGCCTATGGTAGGAGATCATCTTAGCAGTATTTTTTTCCTTTATTTGGGTTTTTCGCCACTATCTAAAACTCAAAAAATATCAAAAGTACCTGTTCTTATTTAAAGAAAGAAAGAAAAAGATTAAAAGAAACCGCCATAATTAATTTAAATAAAAATAACTGTATTGCTATGCCTTCGGTAGATTTAAATTCAATATGGTTCCCGATTCTAAAGAATACAATTAAACACATTTAAATATTTGAATACACAATCAGTACAATAAACAATCACACAGTAAACATTACCTATATATAATTTTTGGTAGCATGTCACTGTCATGAAAATCTATTGTTGTCAATGTAAGTATCGTTGACATATACAAAAAATATATTTACTTTCACTCATTAATTTATATGTGTCTAAGGCGTCAGCCTTACGTTACGGCAGTTAATGTGGACCAGGTTCGAATCTCGTACTAGGCAAAAAAGTTTTTCTAAAATTCTTGTGAATGTTTCTAGGTAAGAGTGTAAAATGTGACAAGGAATCACCCCTCAGTCACGCCAGTTCGAGGCTGGGTAAGGCCGGATGCCTTCTGAGAAGTGTACTACGTTGATCACTCGCCAGTCAGTAGGCTTCTCGAGATAAATTTCGGTTAAGCACAAAACTAAGAGTTGATAGCCCGAGGGGGGTGCTGACCGGGGTTTTCGGTAGCTGATGACCGTGGTTCGGAACTCACGTTAAGCTGTAGGTCCAGTCGCTAATAGCCTTCCCAGTTGCTGATGCGCCTCTAACCCCAAAACTTTACTTTTATTAATTTATATATTACAAATTAATATAATTTATTTTTTAGTTTAGTTTTGAAAACGGGGGGAGAGTACTCTCCGAAACGTTATCGTTAAAAGTTTTTAATTTTTTTTTAGAACATTTTTATATCTTTAAAATTTTGTTCGTTAGGCAAATTTATTACAAAAAAGAATCACTGAGAAATTTGTCTCCGTTTGGTTTCTTGTTTTTACCTAGTGATTCTTTCTTTAAATAAGAACAGGTATTTTTGATATTTTTTGAATTTTAGATAGTGGCGAAAACCCCAAATAAAGGAAAAAAATATATGAACACGCCACAATCATTCAGACATTACTCATCTTAGCAGTGACGGCTCATGAGGGAGGGCGCTCGAGCACCGCCCCTTCAGCATTTATCATAGTAAACAATTTTTTCAGAGCAAAACACCATATTTTATTTCCGTTCAGTTTCTTTCCTTTAACTCATTTTCCTGGTTCACCTCCTCTTTAGGGTTTCAATAGCACGAAAACTAAAAAGGAGGAAGGGAAAAGCAAAACAAATCTTCAACAACACTACTTTCTTCTGCGTCTTCCCACTTTAAAATATCACGAGCCGCCACTGCATCTTAGTTATTAATTCAAAACAAAATAATTTAAAATGAATTTTGGAATCTCACTAATTGCAATATCTTCAAATTATATACGTTCAATCCCCTTTAAACACTGAATTTTGATGGTAATTAATTCTGGTAATCATTCTTAAAATCATTTTATTTTTTGATGAAAAGCAAAAAGTATTTCATTTATTTATTCATCCAAATTTATTTTGTATAATTTTTTTGTAAAAGCAATCCTCTCTCAGTACAATATAGTTAGTGAAACGTCTTTTTGGGTTTTCAAAACAATTAGCGAACTCTTTTGAATGGATTCTATGGGTTCAAAACGGCGTCCTGTGTTGGTTTCTTCAATGTGGTTTCTTCAATGTAAGGAAGTTATTATAATGTCAAGGGCGGTCTCAACTTAAAAAACAAATGGTTGTACCGATATGTAAAGCGCCATAATATCAAAATCATCACCATAATACTAAAATTGCTTAAAACGCTTAAAACATTCTGAATATTCACGTATCGGAAAAAGCTTGAGGCAGGAATACTGAACGTATTGGCGTAGTGCTAAAACTCCATCTACCTACAAATTTTGTAACTCAATACTACATTAAATTGTATAAAACCCACCGAATTTATGATGCATACCTTTATTTCGGAATTAGTTTATAGCCGCGTGATATTTATGCACTCTTTCGAATGAATTAATATATTAATGTCTATACAGGGTATCCCACGTATATTATACATGAAAAAAGCAAAGTTGAAATTCCATTAACAATATTTATAAGAAATATTTTAATACAATCAATTATTGATTTTTAATAACGCAACTGCTGAGCATATCTAATTAAGGAGTAAATCAATATGTTTCTAGATGTTTAAACCAGAATATATTAAAGGATATCTTCAACACAAAGACACAAAATGTGGTAAAGTAAAACATTTTGGTAATTGGGCTTTCGAACATTTTTTTTTTGTCATAAATGGAAAGATTATATATAAGTTTTATAACAAAACTATTTTTATTTTTATTTTTTTCCTTATAATTAAAAAGTTATATCAAATTGAAAATAAATTTTTAAACCTAGTACCGATGACAAGCCGATAATTCCCGAAAACAATCGGAGCAATATGTGACCTCACAGAATGTACCGCCAATCGCTTTGGCTCGGGCCACCAATTCGGTTATTTAAACCCGAAATTTTCTTTCGTCCTATTTCTGAACAGACGCTCCGAAAGAACTGGAGTTTCGGGCAAATAAAACAATTTTTCGATCTTTAGTCATTGTTCTATAGGTATTATTCTATACCTATATCTTTGACTGCTTTTGTTGGTTTGCGATCAATTTGAAAATATACTTGCTTTTAATTGTTATCTAGGCTTTCGGTGCTGTTTTCGACGTTATTCTCATATATATGGAGGCTCAAAGGTAAGTTCAGAATGAAATCAGATTAGGGTTTCTTTTGTTTTTTGCATTCGTTTTTACAGCTTTTATTTATATTATTTAATTCATGTAGGGATAACAAATTAACGTGCCAAATTTATAAGAAGGAATATTCCTGTGTGTCCGCAAATAATCTACATGTAGCAACACAACCGACGGTAGTAACAATAAAAAGCTTTACAGGATCATCAATTTTGTAGGATAGGAATAATAATATTCAAGAATTAAATAAGAACAGGCAAGAACAAAATTCGACTACTGATTTGGAAGGTAATCTTATATGAAAAGTATTATATTTATGAAAGTTTTACAGGATAATCTAATTTGTAGATGGTCGAAGAGAACAGAAACTTGTGTGATTAGTTGGATGAACACTAACTAGTTAAATTAAGGACTGGCAAAGCAGTTTTCCATGGAATCAAAACAAACATCTGCTAGGAGTATGCAAAAAAAAGAAAATAGAAAAGCAAACCTACTATCCAAACAAAAAGTAAAGAAAATGGTATATGTATATTCTAAATAAAAACAAAACAGTTAAAGTATTTTGTGTTTTTCAGGATTTTGGTACATTTCATCTATTGATTGAACATCATTTCATAGGGTATGTTTAAACATTAGAAAATTATTCAGTGGTTCCAGGATATGTTGTGGTACATAGTGGTTTTCTAGTGGGTAGACCCTTTGTCACTTACCCAACAATAATTTTGACAGTATATATACGAATAAAAGCCGTTGTCGACGTCACAAACATAGCAGCCAATCGTGGCGCGTTCGTAGTCACGTAATTTGTATTTAAATTTTATACATTTTAATTCAATTATACTTAATTGTAACAAGTTTTTAAAAAGTTTTTCGCATCGATTATCGACATTATTTATGATAAAGTTTTAAAATAAAGTAAAAAAATCGATAATTATTTTTTATTCAAAAGCCTAATTGATTTGTATGATAATACGTTATATTTTATACATTTATACATATATGCAATGCATTGCATACATTGTAGTATACATTCTATTTTCGTATCTGATGAAGACACTATGTGCCGAAATAATTGTCATACTATTTTCGAATATAGCGAAAATTTAGCCATATGTCTTAGTTCTTATAGTTAATTAATTTATAGCGAGGCAGAGATTTTGAAATTATTTTGTCGAACCGCTTTGCTGTGTTACAAGACCCAGAGGAGATGGAAATTATAGACCAATATAAAGAAATCGCCAACAATATGCTTAAAACGGCGGCTTCAATAGCACCAGAAGATAAATGTTTCAAAGAGTCAAACATTTCCAATGAGACCATTAATTTAATGAAAAAACGCCGGACAATGAAGAATGCAGACAGTCCTTTTGGCAGGGTCGAGTACGTTGAGCTTTGCAAAACTATAAGAAAATGTATTCGAGAGGAAACACGCCGATTCAACGTGCAGCTAGTGCGTGTCCAGCTAGTTTCTGGAAGAAAACAGGGGAATTAACAAAGCTAAGCAGAAGCTCAGAAAGAAAAGTACACAAATGTTTTCCTTAATGCGTCAGGATGGTTCAATATGCAGGAAACGGACGGAAATGTTAGAGGTTGTCCTAAGCTTTTATTCAAACTTATATGAGGACCAGAATCAGACAAGAACAGGAATGCCCACTGAAGAACAAATGTCGGATATCCTTGTGGAGGAAGTTACAAAGACTATAAACTCGGTGAAAAATGGCAAGGCTCTAGGAAAGGATAGTATAACGGTGGAGATGTTAAAAGCTGGTGGTCGGTCCTTACATAAAACACTGGCAAGATTATACACAAAATGCCTCAAACAACACGAAGTACCCAGCTTATGGAAAAATCCAGAAGTGATTATTTTACATAAGAAAAAAGCACGGGAACATTTAAAGAACTACCGCCCAATAAGCCTCCTATCAGTGGTGTACAAAGTTTTCACCAACATAATATTTAAAAGAATACTAATAAAACTTAATGACGCACAACCAAGCGAGCAAGCAGGATTCAGAAGTGGTTTCAGTACATTGGATCATATGCAGGTTCTACAGCAGGTCATAGAAAAACACAACGAATACACTGCGTCACTGTACTTAGCTTTTATAGATTATGAAAAAGCATTTGATTCAATCTCAAAGCGGGCCATAATGGATGCATTGCTTAATCAAGGTGTAGAAAAAGCCTATGTAAACCTATTAGGATCGATATATGATGAAGCTACAGCGACAGTTCACCTTGATGCTCTTGAGGTGGGAATAAATGTAGAGCGGAGCGTACGGCAGGGGGACGCAATATCGCCTCTTTTTTTCTCAGCCTGCCTGGAAGAAGCGTTCCGTAATCTGGATTGGGAACAAGATGGAATAAGGATTACTGGTGTAATAAAAATAAACCAGAAGAAGAGTCAGGTCATGTCCAATAAATTTGCTGAGGACAAAAGGATTTCTATTTTAGGAACGAATTTGGAAGTTGTTGATCACTATATATATATATATATATATATATATATCTTGGGCAAAGGGTTTCAATGGAAGGGGGCACTGTCCGGGTGGTGGAACGAAGCGTTAAATGTGGCTGGCAGGTATTTGGCAGGCGCAACATAGTGTTTAAGAGCAAGCTACCACTTTGTCTTTGATCAGTGTATCCTGCCCGTTATGACATACGGAAATGAGAACTGGACACTCACCTCACAGTCAGTTCAAAAACTTCAAGTAGCACAGAGGGGAATGGAAATATGTATGCTTGGCATTACTAGACGGGATAGAAAGACCTGCACATGGATCAGAGAACAAACGAAAGTGAATGACATCATTGGAAGAATAAAGCAATTGAAATGGAAGTGGGCAGGCCATGTAGCGAGGCGCTGGGACGAAAGATGGACCAGGGCGGTCCTGGACTGGATACCGCTTGATCGCAAACGTCCACGGAGAAGACCGAAAACACGATGGACTGATGATATTATTAAATATATTGGACTCAAATGGCAAAGGAAAGCATAGGACCTCGAGTATTGGAAACATGCTGAAGAGGCCTTCATCCAGCAGTGGATTGATACGGGTTGATGATGATGATGAAGATGATGTATATATATATATATATATATATATATATATATATATATATATATATATATATATATATATACACAGGGTGTCTCTAGATATTATCCGCCATAGAGCAACTGGTGATAGTAGACATCAAAATAAGAGGATTTAGACAATTAATGTGTTGCAAATGTTAGTCATTAAAAAAATACAGGGTGTTGAAAGTGAAACTAAATTTTCGAAAAATTGAGATAATTTAAAAACGGTTGAAGATATGATCAAAATCGGGGTAGTTGGGTTTTTAGAGGGCACTTGCTACCTACATTGTGAGGAATTAACTCGCTCATATTGTTTACCCATAATTTCCACGTAAAAAAGGTACCTTTGGTCATTATCGATATCTCACGCCGTTTGCGAGATATTCGTGTTCGAAAAATCCATTGCATCGCATATATATCTTCTACTTGTTCCGCTCCTCGTACCCAAATTAGGCGACGGGGTGTCTCTCAACTTTTCACCCTTTTGTTTCCATGCCCAACGAGTGTTTGCCATAGTTCTCATCTCGCTCAATGATTTTTCATTTAGTCTCTCCTATGTTAGATAATTATTGTATCCATGTAATTCTAGGTTTGCTCCTTCTTCTTCTTCTACCCACTCTTCTTGCTTGTGTAATTTTCCTGGCCAGTCTCATTCTCATTCATTCTGCATAAATATAACGATAGACATAACTCACCCACACAAACCGTTATCTATATGCGAACTCGCATCATCATCCATCCCAATTAAATTTGGTAGTCAAAATTTTAGTCACGAGATCACTAAGATTGTCGGATAGGGAACATAAGCAAACAGAATTTAATTCCCTAGAAAAGGCACTAATTCAAAACGGCTATGACATGCGCCAAATAGAAAGGCATACTAATAAAGTTCAGGCAACTGGTCATACCAACCAATCTACTAGAGAATTGTCCCAAAATCCCAAAGTTCTTCTGCCATACATCAAGGGAATTACTGATCAAATTTGCCACGTATTCAGATCCCGTAATATCAAAACGATATTTACAACAGAAAGAAATATATCCAGTTTCCTTAAACCAGTGAGAGATAATATTCCACAACAGTCACATAGTGCCTATGAGATTCATTGTTCTGGCTGCTCACAATCACATATCGGCCAAACTAATAGACGTATCCAAAATCGCATATACGAGCATTCTCTCGCCGCCCGAAAATCGGCTCTCTCCTCGACTTTAGTAGAACTTTAGCCAAAGTAATCGCGCCTATATATTCCTACAAACTCCGCATAATTCATGAAGCAATTGAGATCGAAAAACGACCAGACTACTTAAACAAAAGGGACGACGGTCTTAGAGTTCCAAATACATGGAAATCGCTTATTTCCAAATTGCCCATCCGAAACTCTTTCTGTTAAACGTCCACCTCCAGTCTCACCCCCGCCCCTCAACCGACCGCCCGACCCACAACCTCACCTATTAATATAGAGGTCACGCCGTCCACGTTCTTTTCTAGTTGTAAAGCAAGCAGGCAGATTGAAGCCTCAGAGTTCTAGCTAGAGTCTACTTGAAGATTGCTTCAAAATGGAACCCGAATCGTCGAGATTTTACACACAGTCGGAACCATAATATAGGCAACCCAACAAACCAAACAAAGCCATGGGCCAACGCGGTTTGAAGAATTAAACATTGTGATAGAATACTCCAAATACAATGGAGGTAGTGTTCTATCTGAGCCTTACCCCTTCACCGACATGAGAAATTTTACATTGAAAATCGCCTGCTTCACTCTGTACATATTATATTACTGATACCGTATGAAAATATTTTAAAAAATTGTCCATGAACTATGCATCCCGAAACACATTAACCTTTTCCGATTGAAACATAGCTAACGATACGATTGTTCATTTAAATATCGCTCGCTTTTTTATCAATATATTGAAGACTTCAATCACAATTATTTCCCTTATATTACAATTCACTAATATCGTGTGACAGTTTCAGTTCGATCAATCATCATTTAAGTGATAGATCCTCGTCAATGATTGAATATATAAATAAAACTTTTACTTGATCAATTTGAACTGAAGAGTATTTTTATGCGGTCTATAAATATCACTAAACAGGAACAATTTATTGGATTTCTTTTTTTTTATTTGATATTATTTGTGGAGTACAGATTTATCGTAGTACGCAACAATTACATAACTGGGTATATGGCAATTTCGGGGATACAAAATTATAAAATGTATAATATTTTTAATTAACCTAAAAATGAGCTCTAGAAATTTGCAGTTGATATGTTGTTAACGAAACGGAAACAGAAATCGAACTTTTGAAACTCTATATAGGTTAGGTTAATGTAGTCCCGGAAAAATGTAGTGTAAAGCTACCGTTTTCTAAGAAAGCGGTGCCATTATCTAGCGGCCGTAATAAAGCGGTGGAAGACATCACTAAAACGTTGTCTGTGCAAACTAGATGGTGTTAGTTGTGAACGTAATGTCAAAGAGAGGCGCCGCCATTTGCATCGTCCGTCATAGTGGTGACGAAGAGTTGTGGAACGTTTTTGTTCGTGTAGCGGTGACCATTTTAAAATATAAAATGAGTGCAAACGTGATTTGGACCAACGAAGATGACGAAAAGCTAATTGATTTTGTAAGAAATAATGAAGCTGAATATAACGTGAAGAGCAAGATTATAGAAAAACCTACTTAAAACAAAATCTATTCAAATCTGCAAATGGCGACCCACTAAAATTTGAGATGCATCCTCTGTAGTACGATTTCTAAATATCTCACTCTCCTCCAAACAATGGCTTTAGTATTCCGATGAATCCTCATTTTCCAAAAATTGTAATAATGCTGTGTCTAGATCGTCCATTCTCCACCGCAATACGCTCACTGTCAACCGTTTTTACGGCCGGTTTATTACGTCTGCCGCATCACGATTTATCACGACAGCTAGATAACGGCACCGCTGTCTGAAACAGTAGCTCTACACTGTTCTTCCCTGGAGGCTTGCCGTTTTTATTCGATTCTACAACCTTTTCCACTTCCTCCACTAGGATATCTGGTTTCCTTAGGTTAGGTACTTTTTGTTCTTTGAGGCATTTTGAGTATAATTTTTGCCAGCTTTTAGTATTTCAACAGTTACACTGTTCTTCGCTGGAATTTTGTCGTTTTCTTCGATTCTACTGCCTTTGTCACTTCTTCCACTAAGATATCTGGCATTTGTTCGTCCGTGGGTATTGTTGTCTTTGGCTGGAACTAGGAATAAAATTTTATAACAATCTCTAACACTTTCGAACGCGCCCTGCACACTGTGCCATTCTCACGCATTAAGGCATACATTTGCGTTCTATTCTCTCTTGTTTTTTTAACTGTTGCGTAACGGTAGATCTCGGTAGCTACAAAATAAAGGTAACTTTAAAACGTTATGTATTAATGATATGAATGAAGTTTCATATCAGTGTTTCAGCAATATAACGCCCCCATTGGCAAAAATTATAACGGATTAGTTCGAGCAAAATCATATTTCAAAACTGGACTGGTTTGTTGCCTCTCCAAATTTGAATATCACTGGAAATGTCTGGAAGGTGCTTTCAAGACGAGTTTATAGTGTTTAACAAAAAAATGGGAAAAAATTCGACAACAAATAATAAAACAATTTTATAATTGGTCGCCAAAAAGAATTTTTTATTTCATAAAAGGTGAAGGAAAGACCTCTAAATATTAACATGTTGTCTGTTTATGTCTTTCTCTTATTAACTTCTTTCCTATAAAACTGAGGGTGTGCCTAATAATATTTTAATGCATCTAAAATCCATAAAAAAAATAAAATATTAAATGGTTTTTCTTGAGAAATATGTTGTCTTAATAATATATCTAAAATCTTATCTTAATCTAGGTCTGTTTGGTAGATACATGTTCAGCAACGTGCTCCACAGTACACTAATCACTCTTTTCATTTGATTGACATACGCATAGAATAAATTCCAGGCACCCTTCATTGTCAGTAATGTCTGAATGATTGTGGCGTGTTCATATATTTTTTTTTATTTGGGTTTTATTTATTATTGATATTTACTTGTTATGTTATTTTACTGATATTTTTTGAGTTTTAGATCGTGGCAAAAAACCCAAATAAAGAAAAAAACTACCCGTCATTGTCCCTACACTAATTCGAACGGTTTCAGTATCTTCAGCCGCCGAAGAAGTCCGTTGTTGGACAGTAACGAGATCACTTCGACATTTGCATGGCTGTTCAGCCTCTTCTGGTGTTTCCTTGCAAACCCCTTGATCTCATCTTCGACCATAGGCACTTTCAAATCTCGATGGATGGCTTCATTTCGGATGTATCACGGGACATTGACAATACTGCAATGTACTTTATTTTTGAACGTCTAATGACTTTTACATTAGATTTCTTGGTGCATCCCCAAAGTCGGATGCCATAAGTCCATAAAGGCTTCCTGATTTGCTTATATAGCAGCAATTTATTGTGTATTGATAACACAAAGTGGCGCCCTAATAGCCAATACACTTTTCTGAGCTTCAGATCCAGTTGCTCACGTTTCTTCTTCCCATGCATTTTCCATCTTAGCTTGGTATCCAGAGTCATGCCCAGATACTTTGCTTCGTTAGCATGTGGGATTCTTTTCTGGTTGACTGTCACTGGTATATAGTTATATTTCCTGTTGGCAAAATTGATATGGGTCGACTTCGCCTCATTTAATTTGAGGCGCCATTTCTTTGGAATTTGTTGGTAACGGACTGAATTTCTTTTCCAGTAGCGAATAAAGCAGTATCATCGACGAATGTTAACGTCACTACTCCACCGCCCTGCGGGATTTCGCTGGTTTACAGCAAGTAAACCAGGTGCGGGAAAGCTGACTTGCAGCACTCCAGCACATATATTTTTAAGATCTGAAAAGTCGTCACCATGCTGGGCTCTCAAGTGACGGTCAGTGATGTAAGATTAAATAATTTGGCATCATTTGTTGTGGAAAATGTTTTTCTAGATTGTATGCCAGGCCCTGGTACTTACTAAGATGAGTAAGATTTCAGTTAACTGCAGTTTTCATATTATTATGCTATTTTGAAAAATCAAAAAGTAATTGTTCAAGTAAATCTAAAATTTTGACACTGAGTGTATACAGACCAGCACAGAATTTTGCAAAAAAGGCTAAAAAGAGCAATATAATTAAATTTGTTATTTAAAGCGAAATTCAAAATAATAATTAAGATATAAGGGCGTTATTTTACAAACTGATGTGCTTGAATATAGTTTTCTATTTTTTTTATATAAAGTTATTTTTTAAGTATTTTTTCGTTAAAACCTTGGAAAGTATCATATACAGATCTCCGCTCATTATGCCACGTACCTTTTAGGAAAGCAACGCGAATAAAACGCTTATAGTGTATATTAAATAAATGATACTTCATTTTACAACAAAAATAGAACATATGTATGAGATGTATAAAAAACCTTTTTGTTGGTCAAAATGTCAACTAATATATAAACGATAGACATTTTACGGACAAAAAATAAATATTATAGTTAATATAAAACAACTTGAAAGCAATCTTACGTAATTCAAACTTCCGAACATCATGTCACTTACAGAACAGTCTGTGATAAATTGCTTCTTTGTAATGTAAAAAGGAAGTATTTTTCGACACATAACAAATACTCTATAATCTTTTACGATAAAACTGTGCATATAAAGCTAGGAAAATATGGAAAAGTTCAGGAAATATATATATATATATATATATATATATATATATATATATATATATATATATATATATATATATATATATATATATATATATATATATATACAAGGTGGTCTACGGGACACGAGTTATAAAACTATTAAAGAGCTAAGCATAGCCATTTTTAAAAACACATGTTTGGTGTCGTTCGATCACGTATAGCAGTCTACAATTCTTTCATTTGCGTGGCTAATCTTCATATAAGCGTGATTTCAAATACGCCCAAAGATGGAAATCCGATATGGAAAAGTCTGAAAAGAACTCAGGTCTGAAAAACCTGAGGGAGGTCACGGAACATCGCCCAGGCGGGAAATTGCTCAATTGCTCGATTAGGGAATGCAGCTCGAACAACATTCATGGAAGCCCTGGCCGTATAAGCAGAGGCCCCATTCTGTTGAAATCACACATCCTTTCTGTTGACTCCTTGTCTCCGAAATTCTGGTTTGAAGAAGTTTTCAAACATGGTTAGGCAGCGAGTTGAACTGACGACTACTATGGCTACATTTTCTTAAATAAAAATGTCACAAAAATTTCACATTTGCCAATATCATATCACTCTGTTGTTTATCACTCCATTCTGTATAGAGGTCTCTGGTGTAATTCACGAAACTTATCTGAGGCCCAAAATCAGCAGTTTTTGAATCACAATAAGTCATCAGTTAGCAGAATCAAAATCATCCATCGGTGATAAGGAAGCTCATCTAACATGTATACTTCAGGGGAGGGGAGATCCACATCCACCAGTCTTTGGATAGTGCTCCTCCAATTAG
Source organism: Cosmopolites sordidus (assembly GCA_031761425.1). Lineage (NCBI taxonomy): Eukaryota > Metazoa > Arthropoda > Insecta > Coleoptera > Curculionidae > Cosmopolites > Cosmopolites sordidus. Next base: position 3,482 of record JARFXV010001083.1, on the reverse strand, counting down.
TGTTGGACTCGTGATGGCAGCGGTTTCCGATGGATATTCGGTATGAGACCTGCCTGAAGCCGCGAGGCAAATGCTGGATAACGGTAGTGTGCGATACTCACAATTCCCAAAATTTCAGAGTGCTTGTTCTATGATCTGCAGCCGCAGGTGCTCTTAAAACGTGAATATCGAGAGATCGTAGGTGACCTGATCGTCTCCTAACTTCAAGATTCCTGTTTTCCTCGGATTTATACAACACCTTCCGTCTCTACTTCGCAAATCTCTCGAACGGCGTCAGTCACTTTGAGGCCTTTTTTACAATAATGTATTGAAATTGCCCTAACTTTCTGACACATTTCACTCATTTTAAAATTTTGTTAAGGACCGTCCACTGAATATTTCGCAATGGTATGACTTTAATATTGAAGAAGTGTTGATTTGTCGTAGCACAAAGATGAAATTATTTATAAACAATGGAACAAACGCAATTACCTTTGTTATGCCTATGATATAATGATTATGTTATCATCACTGATAGAGGATGTGAATAGTGATACATATGAAATAAGTAATATTGCTAGAATATATATTTGGTTAATTATATTTATTAAGCACTGTTCATTTGCGAGTCAGTGTAAAAAATCCTATTTGAAACTCACTTTCTCTACTGTTATATTTAGACTATAACAATCTCATTTACATTTTATTAGAAAATCATTCCATTTCATTACTAAACCATATAAATGTTTCCATCTCATCAATATTAATTCAGCGATAAGAACTCCCATGACTCTCATTTTCCGACTGAACACACCACGGACCTCCATTTAGAAACGACCACACTCATTTCGCAGAACATAAAGTCAATGAATCAGCACCGGGCAGATGGAAGGAAAATCGAGTCGGAAACAAACCTGGCAGCCTAATTTCCAGGAAATCCAGTCGGCGGTTTCGCGAGCTGCGTTCGTCCACGTGTTTTGTTGCTCCCGCCAACGCTGCCGCCACCGCTAGAGGCTCGGCAGCGGCGCTGCTGGGGCGGCGGCTCGGCTGGGCGACGCGCACGACCTTGACCCTGGAATAACCTGCCCCACGGCCGCAGCCAGTCTCAGCCGTTCGATATGCGTGGCCAGCACCGTCATCGATCAGAATCTTCCATTACCGACGTTGTCAGATAGTCCCGAACTAAGTTGGTGAATGTGTTAGATATAATCGCTTGCCAATATCGCTCAATATTAAAACAAAACAAAACAGTTTCCAGGAAAAATAACGAGGAGGAAAACGTCGATTGATGATGCACTACAAGACAATAGTCTAAGACCACTTTTGAAACTTTCTAAAACTTCCTGATGGATTAATTTTTTTCTAACTAGATAATATTGATTATAGTTTATTCAATTTAATATATTGTATATATACCTTCAACAATTGCTTTATAATTGTTTACCGAAGATAAGAAGGAAAATAATAAATTCACCCGAATTCCCGTGTTTACTTATTATTCTATGATATCAATTAACCTCGTGTTTACAAATCCCCTTTTCATTCTGTTTAAAAACATTATTCAGAATCAGTTTGTGCTATATTATTCCTAGTGATTTATTTAAAACAAATTTGCATTGTTTATAATTTTAACGCATTCAATGTTTCTTGTAAAAATATGTTCATGAACATGGCGAAGAGGAAGCAAATAAATGTCGAAACTCGATCAGCGCTTCTGACATTGTTTAGGGTAGGTAAATCCCAAAGAAAAATTGCAGTCCAGTTAAAAATGTTGGACATTTTTAGTCTGGACTTCACGAAACCATAAAAGGATTTCAAGAAACTGACTGAAACATGGACAGATCACGAACAGGTAGGTCTCGTGCAACTTCTAAACAGTAAGATAATCTAATTACACTACAAAGCAAAATAAACAGAAGGTTGACTGCACCACAAATAAGAGCTAACGTTAATGAAGTAACGAGAAAACTAGTATATTTAACGAATCTGAAAAAGCGTCTGAGAGAAGCTATTCTAATAGGCAAAGTTGCGGTGGTTAAATCATTGTTAAGGCAACAAAGAAACGTTTTGAATGGAATATGTGTCACAAAGAACCATCGAGGAGTGGAAAAATGCTCTGTGGACCGATGAATCCAAATTCCAAGTCATAAAAGAAGACATGAAACAATGTAACAATGGTCCTCCAATATCGAGTACCTTCCGTAAAATGGAGGTGGTTCTATTATGGTAAGGTGGTTATTTTTCGGTGTTTAAGGTCGGATACCTTGTTATAATATTTGGAACTATATATAAATGAAAATTCAAGGAAATTCTAGTCCATCGTGCAGTTCCATCCAGATAAGATTAAGATTGGGTCTAATTTTGTTTTTCAACAAGATAATGACTTAAAACTATGCCGCAGTTATCTTGAAAAACAACATGACGAAGGAACTTTTAGAATTATGAAACGGTCGATGCAATCACCAGACCTCAACCCCATTGAGCTTATCTGGGATGAGATAGACCGATGAGAACATCTGTGAGCAGTGTCCCCATTGCAAGAATAATTAAGACTGGAAAATCATGGGGTGTACAGTATATCTTGTTCCGACTGCAACAGAACATACATAGGACAAACAAACACGAATACAAGAACATAAAAACAACTTAAAAAACAAACAAACCAGTTCCGCTCTGTTCCAGCACCATCTACAAACAGGACATAAAATCAATTTTGAAGCAGCCAAAGAAGTAGCGAATATTGAAAACTACAAGGTCCGAACAATCAGAGAAGCCCTTGCAATAGAAGAATGGGGGTAAGCTAAATATGCGAAACGACGCTCGCAACATTCCAAAAGTATGGATGGTATATCCCTTCTGAAAAAGTAGAAACGCGGGCAACGTGGCGGCGAGGTAGAAAAATCAATAAACGGACGCTCGACAACGTTGCCGAGCGCCGCAAATAGTCCCGAACTACCCCGATATAATCTGCGCGCTCGCCGACCGGCTATAAAAGCGAGCACAACGACCCGTGCACGTCAGTTGGACTCTTCAGTCGAAGCGGACAGCATTTGAAAATGCCAAATGAGATTTTGGCCAAACGTCGTGACTCTTCACAGAACCAACGGATCGATACCCGGGATGATTTAGAAACATTATCTACCATCGGTGAAAATATTTGTAATATATATATATATATATATATATATATATATATATATATATATATATATATATATATATATCTATATATATCTATATATATATATATATCTATATATATATATATATATATATATATATATATATATATATATATATATATATATATATATTATATATCTATATATATATATATATATATATATATATATATATATATATATATATATATATATATCTATATATATATATATATATATATATATATATATATATATATATATATATATATTATATATATATATATATATTATATATATATATATATATATATATATATATCTATATATATACTATATATA